>SJXQ01005312.1:233810-470784 GCA_006408695.1 Aepyceros melampus | reverse complement strand
TCAGTCCCATGCATCCTGCATCAAACCTGGACTGGCGATTCGTTTCACTTATGATATCACACATGTTACACTGCCACTCTGCCAACCCATCCCACCCTCTCCCTCTCCCACAGAGTCCAAAAGGCCATTCCATACCTCTGTGTCTCTTTTGCTGTCTTGCGTACAGGTTTATCATTACCATCATTCTAAATTCCATATATATGTGTAAGTATACTGTATTGGTGTTTTTCTTTCTGGCTTACTTCACTCTGTATAATATTCAACTCAAATGTCTTTAGTCTTTTCTATGAAAAGGGCTATATTTATACTATATATGAATATATATTTGAATAAAATTCAAATGATTAATTTAATAATGGACAATATATTTGGTGTATTTTAAAGATGACATACTTACAGCTATAAAAACTGTCAGTTATATCATTGTTGGATGTATTTTCCATGGTAGTTCAGCAGTGTTGGATATTGCATATTTTATTTCCAACTACATCAAAATATAAAATGTTCAGTATTTAAACCCACATATTAGCAGCAGCAGCAACAGCAGAATTTAAAGGAATACAAATCTGTGTTAACAAGTGAAAACATTTATTTTGAAGTTTAAAATAAAAGCAAAAAGCATTTTTATTTCACCTAACTTTGGACTTGTTTACTAAGTCCAAAATAACGGGTGGCCAAAAACTTAATTCAGGTTTTTCCATAAGATGTTGGGGAAAACCAGAATGAAACATTTTTGGCCAACCCAGTGACATAGACAAGTTTAACACAAGTGTGAGGAAGTCACCAAGTTACTGTTTTAGTTTCAGATGCACAGTGGAGACCTCAGTAAATTTATTCTTCCAGTTCTTCCTGTGTTTGCTCCCTTCCTTGTTGTTTTTACTTGGGGACATCCATGCAAGAGAGTTATTGGCAAGAGTGAGGAGGCAGACATGCACTTCCCAAACGAACCCCACAGGGCATAAAGTCTTTGCATTTCAGTATATATCTTCTATCATACTTCAAGATACATCACCTTTGCACTTGATGGATTTCTAAATGTGTTTAAACAAAGCACATATAACAAGTAATCAGACTGCTGCTGCTGCTGCTGCTGCTAATTTGCTTCAGTTGGGTCTAGCTCTGTGCGACCCCATAGACGGCAGCCCACCAGGCTCCGCCGTCTCCGGGATTCTCCAGGCAAGAAAACTGGAGTGGGTTGCCATTTCCTTCTCCAAAGCATGAAAGTGAAAAGTGAAAGTGAAGTCACTGAGTCATGTCCAACTCTCAGCGACCCTATGGACTGCAGCCCACCAGGCTCCTCCATCCATGGGATTTTCCAAGCAAGAGTACTGGAGTGGGGTGCCATTGCCTTCTCCAGTAATCAGACTAAGATTCTTCAATTAATGAATTCTCTGAGTGTCTAACCCCTTTATAAAGAAGCTATTTTAAACAAAGAATAATCAGATATTTTGGTAAGAAATGCTTGCCTGTTTCATATATTGAATAGGTCTTACCAGTGCTAATTTACCATCTTCCTTTGTTTCTCTAACCATTTAACTACAAGCACACACATGCCCACATGCATATAAATGCAATACTCACACATATTTATGCATCATTGGATCCTTCCTAGGTTCTTGGAGCAGTAGAATACAAAGGAAGAAAAATTTGGTTCACAGTATCTTTGACAAGTGTATTTAAACCGCATCATCTCAGTTCAACTCAAAGAAAGAGCATTTACAGTGATGTATTCAAAGAGATACCACATATATGTTGATTCTTTCTTCAGTATCTAGTCAAATCAGTTCATCAGCATACATCCTACAAGAACAAAGTAATAAGGTATTAAAAGGAATACATTTCAATATTTATCCTTTGACAGATATATTTAAATCCATATCTTCATGTAAAAAATCTTGCTTTCCGCTTATCTTCAAATTGATCAGTTAAGGAGAATAAGTGCAACAGTCCAGTCATTTTATACTTGATAAGACAGGGACATATATTTTCTCTATAGTAATATTTTCTCTCATCTCTATGTAAAGTTCCCAGGAAACTTACATATATGTTAGATAAATTATGTTAGTCAATGTGAACTATAACCTGAGAAAATAAAAATATATAATAAAGGAAGTTTAATTTTTATCACAAAATTAAAATTCAGAGAAGCAAAAAGACTCAAACCAAAAAGGAAAAAGTACTATTGGGCTTTTTTTTTTTTTTTCCTTTCCCTTTTAGGACTTCCTTCATAGCTCAGTTGTTAAAAAATCTGCCTGCAATGCAGGAGACCTGAGTTAGATTCGTAGGTCAGGAAGATCCTCTGGAGAAGGAAATGGCAATTCACTCCAGTAGGAGCCTGGCAGAAGGTGAGGGTGGGATGATCTGAGAGAATAGCACTGAAACATGTATATTATCATATGTGAAACAGATTGCCAGTCCAGGTTCGATGAATGAGACAAGATGCTCACGGCTGGTGCACTGAGATGACCTAGAGGGATAGGATGGGGAGGGAGGTGGGAGTGGGTTTCAGAATGGGGAACACATGTGTACCCATGGCGGATTCATGTCAATGTATGGCAAAAAAACACTGCAATATTGTAAAGTAAAGTGAAAGTGAAGTTGCTCAGTCATATCCAACTCTTTGCGACCCCATGGACTGTAGTCTACCACAATTCTCCATCCATGGGATTTTCTAGGCAAGGGTACTAGAGTGAGTTGCCATTTCCTTCTCCAGAGGTCTTCCCAACCCAAGGATTGAACCCAGGTCTCCCACATTGTAGGCAGAGGTTTTAACCTCTGAGCCACCAGAGGAGTCGTAAAGTAATTAGCCTCTAATTTTTTTTTTTTTTTTAGTTGGAGGCTAATTGTAAAGTACTTAGCTTCCAACTAAAATAAATAAATTAAAAAAAAAAAGAGTTGGACACACAACTTCGCAACTAAACCACCAGCACTATTAGGTTTTTAGTAAATTGCTACTTATTGTACAGCTAAGTATTTCAAAAAGGGAGTGATTTAAATAAGAACATTCAAAAATCTTATATTCCAGATCATTTATGAATTTAGGCCTTAAAAAAACAAAAATAGATGTTTGTATTTTGAATCACCAGCTACAAATGTCACTATAAAACTTCAGGGTAATTCATAATAGTCAAATTATTTGTATATCTATATTGATCTTATCCATTTTTCTATCTATCTATATAGAAAGAGAGTATGGCTACAGAGACAGGTTTGTACTTTGATTCTTCTATGGGTACTTGATACGTTATCCATACATCTGCCCTATTTGCCAAAGAAACTTCACACGGGTCTCTTTTGGCATCTGTTTTCATAAGGTGGAATGTCTGGTCATTTTAATTCTATTCTGAGCAAGATAGGATCCTATATTTTTACTTTGTTGCATCTAATTAAATTTTATTGTTTTGTTCTGGCAAACAGGCAAATCAGCTTGATTCTGTCAAAGCTTGGTGTCAATCATTACACAGGATACAGACTATTCCTCACTGAAGGGCTAGAGATACTGTACTTCTAAAATATCTTTCTTGGATTGTAACAAAATACCCAGATGTTCAGTTAGGTATCTTCCCTGTTCCCCATTAGCTGTCCTCTTCCTGACCTGATAGTGTCTGTCTCAGTGCACACACAGCTTCACCTTCAGGCAAAACCTCAAGGAGGACCCTAGCCAGAGCTCCAGATCTGCTTCTCTGTACACAGTCTTATCCCTGATTTCCTGTCCTACAATTCCAACTGATTCAGGCACCCCGCCTCCAAACCTCTCCATGGGTCTTTTAATTAGGTGACTGTTCTTAAGGCTCCTATTCTGTTTGTCACAATTTGGGTAGTATCCCACAGAATGCAGAGGTCACTTCTTATGTCCTTTCTCTCCAGCATCACAGCCTGACATCACAGCTGTGCAATGCCTGATAAAAAGGTGTTTCATGGGTGCTCATTAAGTCTTTGCTTCTTAGTTGTTCAAGGCAGTATACAACTAATAGCTCCATCCAAAGTTCCTGTCTACTTTTCATTCCTTTTTGCTTTCTTTTATCCTCCTCAAATTTGCCTCATTAGCAACAACCGGAAAAATATGCCTGCTTTCCTATCATTGGTTAAAACCTGAGATTTATCAACATGATTTTTCAGACTACTTAAAAAGTACATTACTCCTGATTACTTTTAGTTCAGATAAAAGTTTTAACATGATTTAATTTTTTTCTCTTCACCAGTGACTTCGAATTTTAGGAACAGAACTATTAACAATGGAAAAAAATATATTAACAAAATTTTGCATAATGGAATCAGAAACAAAACTACTATTAACAAAGTTTTTTTTTAATCAGTAAAGTTGTTTTCAAGGATTATTTATAGCATTTGTATTGTCTCAAATTTTTTCTTAGTTTTAGCTTAGTAGTCAATATCAATCTTTTAATAGCCATTGCTAAATTCTCTATCAAATGAGATTAAAGTATGGGAAAACCTGGCCTTACACAAGCATTTCATAATCTACAGCTACTGCTGTAATCATCATTGTCATCATCATTAAATGACACCACAATCACCAGCAACATCAAAATATCTTAAGCTGCAAATTGCTTTTTAATTCATTTCCTGATTCATCTCTATAATTCAGAGATGACAGACTCAATGACAGACCTCTTTTGGAATAAACTGAATTTCTCTTCAAGAAAAACACTTGGACCACTAGTTGACCATACCAAAAAAAAATAATAATACAGAAATAAATAAATAAGTTCTACAATATAGTTTTAATAATACTGTGACTCCATTTACAAGTGCCACACATTTACAAGGTTAATTGATTTATCAGTTCAGACATTCAGTTGTGTCTGACTCTTTGTGACCCAATGGACTGCTGCATGCCAGGCTTCCCTGTCCATCACTAACTTCCAAAGCTTATTCAAACTCATGTCCATTCTCAGTGATGCCATCCAACCATCTCATCCTCTGTCATCTCCTTCCCTCCCACCTTCCAGGGTCTTTTCCAGTGAGTCAGTTCTTTGCATCAGGTGGCCAAAGTATTGGAATTTGAACTACATCATCAGTCCTTCCAATGAATATTCAGGGATGGTTTCCTTTAGGATGGACTGGTTGAATCTCCTTGCAGTCCAAGTGACTCTCAAGAGTCTTCTCCAACATCACAGTTCAAAGGTATCAATTTTTCAGCACTCAGCTTTCTTTATAGTCCAACTCATATCCATACATAACTACTGGAAGAACCAAAGCTTTGACTAGAGGGACTTTGGTGGCAAAGTAATGTCTCTGCTTTTTAATATGCTGTCTAGATTTGTCATAGCTTTACTTCCAAAGAGCAAGCACCTTTTAATTTCATGGCTGCAATCACAATCTGCAGTGATTTTAGGCCTCTCCAAAATAAAGTCTCTCAAAGTTTCCATTGTTTCCCATAGATATGCCATGAAGTGATGGGGCTGGATGCAATGATATTCATTTTTGGAATGCTGAGTTTTAAGTGAACATTTTCCCTCTCCTCTTTCACTTTCATCAAGAGGCTCTTCAGTTCTTCACTTTATGACATAAGAGTGGTGTCATCTGCATATCTGAAGTTATTGATATTTCTCCTGGCAATCTTGATACCAGCTTGTGCTTCATCCATCCCAGCATTTCCCATGATGTATTCTGCATATAAGTTAAATAAGCAGGATGACAATATACTTCCTTGACGTATTCCTTTCCTGATTTGGAACCAGTCTGTTGTTCCATGTCCAGTTCTAACTACTGCATCATGATCTGCATACAGATTTCTGGGAGGCAGGTCAGGTGCTCTGGTTTCCCATCTACTGAAGAATTTTCCCCAGTTTGTTGTGATCCACACAGTCAAAGTCTTAGGCATAGTCAATAAACCAGAAGTAAGTGTTTTTCTGGAACTCTTGCTTTTTCCAAGATCCAGCAGATGTTGGTAATTTGATCTCTGGTTCCTCTGCCTTTTCTAAATCTAGCTTGAATATCTGGAAGTTAATATCTGGAAGTTCATGGTTCAGGTACTGTTGAAGTCTGGCTTGCAGAATTTTGAGCATTACTTTGCCAGCGTGTGAGATGAGTTCAGTTGTTCGAATATTTTTGGCATTGCCTTTCTTTGGGATGGAATAAAAACTGAACTTTTATAGTCCTGTGGCCACTGCAGAGTTTTCCAAATGTGCTGGCATATTGAGTGCAACACCTTAACAACATCATCTTTTAGGATTTGAAATAGCTCAACTGAAATTTCATCACCTCCACTAGCTTTGTTCTTAGTGATGCTTTCTAAGGCCCACTTGATTTCAAATTCCTGGATTTTGGCTCTAGTTGAGTGATCAGACCATCGTGGTTATCTGGATCATCAACACACAGAAATCCCTTGCATTCCTATACACTAATAATGAGAAAATAGAAAGAGAAATTAAGGAAATAATTCCATTCACCATCGCAATGAAAAGAATAAAATACTTAGGAATATATCTACCTGAAGAAACAAAAAATCTATATATAGAAAATTATAAAACACTGGTGAAAGAAATCAAAGAGGACTCTAACAGATGGAGAAATATACCATGTTCACAGATTGGAAGAATCAATATAGTGAAAATGAGTATACTACCCAAAGAAATCTATAGATTCAATGCAATCCCTATCAAGCTACCAACAATATTTCTCACAGGGCTAGAACAAATAATTTCACAATTTTTATGGAAATACAAAAAGCCTTGAATAGCCAAAGCAATCTTGAGAAAGAAGAATGGAACTGGAGGAATCAACCTGCCTGACTTCAGACTCTACTGCAAAGCCACAGTCATCAAGACAGTATGATACTGGCACAAAGACAGAAATATAGATCAATGGAAAAAAAAAATCGAAAGACCAGAGATAAATCCATGCACCAAAAGAAGAATGGAACTGGAGGAATCAACCTGCCTGACTTCAGACTCTACTGCAAAGCCACAGTCATCAAGACAGTATGATACTGGCACAAAGACAGAAATATAGATCAATGGAAAAAAAAAATCGAAAGACCAGAGATAAATCCATGCACCTATTGACATCTTGTCTTTGACAAAGGAGACAAGAATATATAATGGAGAAAAGGCAATGTCTTTAACAAGTGGTGCTGGGAAAACTGGTCAACCACTTGTAAAAGAATGAAATTAGATCACTTTCTAACACCATACACAAAAATAAACTCAAAATGGATTAAAGATCTAAACGTAAGACAAGAAACTATAAAACTCTTAGAGGAGAACATAGGCAAAACACTCTCTGACATAAATCACAGCAGGATCCTCTATGATCCACCTCCCAGAATACTGGAAATAAAAGCAAAAATAAACAAATGGGATCTAATTAAAATTAAAAGCTTCTGCACAACAAAGGAAACTATAAGCAAGGTGAAAGGACAGCCTTTGGAATGAGAGAAAATAATAGCAAATGAAGCAACTGACAAACAACTAATCTCTAAAATATACAAGCAACTTATGCATCTCAATTCCAGAAAAATAAATGACTCAATCAAAAAATGGGCCAAAGAACTAAACAGACATTTCTCCAAAGAAGACATACAGATGGCTAACAGACACATGAAAAGATGCTCAACATCACTAATTATCAGAGAAATGCAAATCAAAACCACAATGAGTTACCATTTCATGCCAGTCAGAATGGCTGCAATCCAAAAGTCTACAAGCAATAAATGTGGAGAAAAGGGAACCCTCTTATACTGTTGGTAGGAATGCAAACTAGTACAGCCACTATGGAGAACAGTGTGGAGATTCCTTAAAAACCTGGAAATAGAACTGCCTTATGACCCAGCAATCCCACTGCTGGGCATACACACCAAGAAACCAGAATTGGAGGAGACACGTGTACCCCAATGTTCAACACAACACTGTTTATAATAGCCAGAACATGGAAGCAACCTAGATGTCCATCAGCAGATGAATGGATAAGAAAGCTGTGCCACATATACACAATGGAATATTACTCAGCCATTAAAAAGAATACATTTGAATCAGTTCTAATGAGGTGGATGAAACTGAAGAGCGAGGGTGGGCTGATTTGGGAGAATGGCATTGAAACATGTATAATATCATATATGAAATGAATTGCCAGTCCAGGTTCGATGCAAGATACAGGATGCTTGGGGCTGGTGCACTGAGATGACTCAGAGGGATGGTAGGGGAAAGAGGTGGGAGGAGGGTTCAGGATGGGGAACACGTGTATACCTGTGGTGGATTCATGTTGATGTATGGCAAAACCAATACAATATTGTAATTAGCTTGCAATTAAAATAAATGAATTTATTAAAAAATAAAAGATTTTTTTAGTATAGTCCTTCTGAGTATTCTTGCCACATCTTCTTAATATCTTCTGCTTCTGTTAGGTCCATATCATTTCTGTCCTTTGTTGTACCCATCTTTGCATGAAATGTTCCTTTGGTATCTCTAATTTTCTTGAAGTAATCTCTAGTCTTTCCCATGCTATTGTTTTCCTCTGTTTCTTTGCATTGATCACTGAGGAATCTTTTTTTTTTATCTCTCCTTGTTATTCTTCGGAACACCACACTCAAATGGCTATATCTTTCTTTTTCTTCTTTTCTCAGCTATTTGTAAGGCCTCCTCAGAGAACTATTTTGCCTTTTTGCATTTTTTTCTTGAAGATGGTCTTGATCACTGCCTCCTGTACAATGTCATGAATCTCCATTAATAGTTCTTCAGGCACTCTGTCTATCAGATCTAATCCCCTGAATCTATTTGTCACTTCCACTGTATAATGTGTAAGGGATTTGATTTAGGTTATACCTGAATGGTCTAGTGGTTTTACCTACTTTCTTCAATTTAAGTCTGATTTTGGCAAGAAGGAGTTATGATGTTAGCCACAGTCAGCTCCCAGTCTTGTTTTTACTTACTGTATAGAGCTTCTCCATCTTTGGCTGTAAAGAATATAATCAATGTCATTTTGGTTTTGACCATGTGGTGATGTCCATGTGTGAAGTCTTCTCTTGTTTTGTTGGAAGAGGGTGTTTGCCATGGCCAGTGTGTTCTCTTGGTAAAACTCTGTTGGCCTTTGCCCTGCTTCATTTTGTGCTCCAAGGCCAAATTGGCCTGTTACTCCAAGTATCTCTTGACTTCCTACTTTTGCATTCCAGTCCTCTATAATGAAAAGGACATCTTTTTTGGGTGTTGGTTCTAGAAGTTCTTGTAGGTCTTCATAGAACCATTGAACTTCGGCTTCTTCAGCATTACTGATTGAGTTACAGACTTGGGTTTCTGTGATATTGAATGTTTTGCCTTAGAAACGAACAAAGATCATTCTGTCGTATTTTAGATTGCATTCAAGTACTGCATTTTGGACTCTTTTGTTGACTTCAGTGGCTACTCCATTTCTTCTAAGGGATTCTTGCCCACAGTAGTAGATATAATGGTCATCTGAATTAAATTTGCCAATTCCAGTCCATTTTAATTCACTGATTCCTAAAATGTCAGTGTTCACTCTTGCCATCTCCTGTTTGACCACTTCCAATTTACCTTGATTCATGGACCTCACATTCCAGTTTCCTATGCAATATTGTTCTTTATAGTATCAGACATTACTTTAACTCCCAGAAACATCAACAACTGGGAGTTGTTTTTGCTTTATCTCTTCCTTCTTTCTGGAGTTATTTCTCCACTCTTTCCTTTGTAGCGATAGGATACCAACCAACCTAGCGGTTCATGTTTCAGTGTCATATCTTTTCGCCTTTTCATACTGTTCATGGGGTTCTCAAGGTAAGAGTACTGAAGTGGTTTACCATTGCCTTGTCTCATGGACCACCTTTTGTCAGAGCTCTTCACCATGACCTGTCCATCTTGGCATAGGTCATAGTTTCATTGAGTTAGACACGGCGTGGTCCATGTGATCAGTTTGATTAGTTTTCTGTGATTGTGGTTTTCATTTTGTCTGCCCTCTGAGGGATAAGGATAAGAGGCTTATGGAAGCTTCCTGATGGGAGAGATTGACTGTGAGGGAAAGTGGGTCTTGTTCTGATGAGCAGGGCCATGCTCAGTAAATATTTAGTCCAATTTTCTGTTGATGGGTGGGGCTGTGTTCCTTCCCTGTTGTTTGACATGAGACCTGAGACCAAACTATCATGGAGGTAATGAAGATAATGGTGACCTCCTGCAAAAGGATCCATGCAGACACTGCTGCACTCAGTGTCCCCAACCCTGTAGCAGGCCACCACTGAACTACACCTCTGCTGGAGACTCCTGGACACTCACAGGCAAGTCTGGGTCAGTCTTTTGTGGGTCACTGATCCTTTCTCCTGGGTCCTGGTGTGCACAAGGGTTTTTTGGTTTTGTTTTTTTGTGTGTGTGTGCCCTCCAAAAGTCTGTTTTCCCAGTCCTGTGTAAGTTCTGAATCAAACCCCACTGCCCTCCAAAATGAAATTCTCTGAGTGTTATCATTCCCTTTTCCAGATCTCCAGGTTGGGAAATCAGTTGTGGGTCCTAGAACTTTCTTAGCAGTGTGAGAATTTATTTGGTATAATCGTTTGAAGTTTGTGTGTGGTCTGTTTGGTGGCTCTATGGTGGGGTCAATGGCGACTTTCTCCATGAGGGCTTATGCCACACCCAGGTCTGCTGCACCCAGAGCCACTTCCCCTGTGGCAGGTCACTGCTGACCCATACCTCAGCAGGAGATACTCAAATACTCAAAAGCAGGTCTGACTCAGTCTCAGTGGGTCTCCTAGTGTGCACAAGGTTTTGTTTGAGCCCTATGAGCATGTCTGGCAAGTACGGGTTTGATTGTAAACTCAACTTTGCCCCTCCTAATTGATTTATGGACAACCTCACAGACTTTAGGAAATATCTAATGTCACTATAAATTCACTTGTGGATATGATTCACAGCATATATAAATCATAAATCCTGTGATTAATTAAAAGAAAAAAAAACAAGACTTCTTTTCAAGAGAAATACTGTGTCAAATAAGCAATCATATTTACTTATATACCATCATACACACTGTGCCCATAAAACATGGGCTTTGAAACTCAATTATCATTGTGTCTTTCCTGACTCAATTCTCTCAAAAAGTGTTGCAGTTATGAGTGTGGAAGTGATTCAGAGCTTAATTTCAGTTCAGTTTTATGTCAAATGCTTTCTTTAATTAATGGAGAAGGCAATGGCACCTCACTCCAGTACTCTTGCCTGGAAAATCCCATGGACGGAGCAACCTGGTAGGCTACAGACCATGGGGTCACTAAGAGTCGGAAACGACTGAGCGACTTCACTTTCACTTTTCACATTCACACAGTGGAGAAGGAAATGGCAACCCACTCCAGTGTTCTTGCCTAGAGAATCCCAGCAGCGGCGGAGCCTGGTGGGCTGCCGTCTATGGGGTTGCACAGAGTCGGACATGACTGAAGTGATTTAGCAGCAGTAGCAACAATGAGGAAGTTCAGGAAACCTAGAATTAGAATGTCATGCCCTAATTTTCCCCAGTACTCATTCCACATATAAACTGGAGGAAAGATTAAATGGTGTGCTTTGGATTTGTTATTGGTGCTACGAGGAAGACTAAGATCAAGAAATGTATGTTGATAACTATCTATCTCCTCATTGTTATTCTATAAAAATTTTATACTCTGTTGAAGATGGTTTACTAAGTTCTCCTGACACACATGTGAACTTCCTTAGGATGCATTTGTGTCTCTAATGACAAAACTGAATCCATTATAAAAAATAAGTATGGAAATTTCATTAAAAAAAGGTCTATAAGAAAATTGAAACTATTTAGAAGTCCAAGTCAGTGTTAGAATATATGTACAGATTTAATGTTATGAATGCATTTGCATTTTTAAAACAGTTTAAATCAATTCCCTTTATACATACTTGTCACACTTTGGGCTTAAGGTTTCTAAAATATGGTGTGAGAAGTGGAGGCCATGAGCCCTTGTAATACAGGTTGTTGTTCTCATCTTAGTGATGATATAATAAATCATGTTCATAATAAATCATATTAATAGCTTTCTGTGATAGAATTCAGGTTCACACTTTCCTTTAGCATTTGATTCTATAATCAGGCTAAATCCACATGCAGAGATGCAACTTATGAGTCTGGGGTTGTAGATCTCTGTACATCCTGACGGTAGCATGTAAGCAAATACAGGATGCTAAGGAAAAGTAGGTTTTTGAATTTGGAAAGTTATTTGCAAAATCACAAATTGAAAAATTAAAGTTCATGTATATAATTCCCATGCCTCTACATCCTCATATGTACAGAATTGACTGAGATTATCTTCAAATTTTCCTCCAGCTCAAACATCTTAGAATTGTATTAAAAATTAATTATACACAACTGAAATCCTTACTGACACTTTTAAGCTTTTTCTAATAAAGAGTTTTATTTCCTGGTTTATATATTACTAGCAGAGATTTGAAATCTCTTTTCCATAGGATTTTAAATATCATGATGAATGCTTATCAATTTGGAATTTCTCAAATACAGTTGCCATATTTCAGCTACATTATGTGTGAAAAAGCTCACCTAACACATCTGAGCTATGTTCCCTCACATATGGAAACATATTTACTTACCCATGTGAAGAAAGTAGAAAAATGTGTTGACTTAAAATTTAAGATATCATCTATCACTATGAGTATACTGTTAGCAGTAAAAATTACATGCCATTAGTTTAATAATAAAGTTAGTTGGCTCTTGAATTTAAGGATTCTCTAACCTAAGACAAACACAAAATTTTCAAAAATTATTGTCAAAATGGTCACACCCTTTCCAGGCATAAAATGTTTACTTATTTATAAATGATCTTTACCATAAGCTATGATGGCACAAATGGTTTTTTCCCTACAAATCCTAAAATCTAAACTTGCAAAAATCTGGGAATAAAAATCCATGGGATGAGGAAGGGCAATACAGTAAGAAAGGCAGAACACCAGATTACAGTGTATCATCATTCTTAGCAAAACAATTAACTTTAATTTCTACTTTACCAGACAAATTAAAGGAATAAAAGGCAAGGGTTGTCACATACAAGGTTCTATAGAAGATGGAGAGTATCTTCTATGTTGTGAGTGGAGTTAACTATGTGGTTCATTATGGTTCTCAGGTAGCTTACCAGAAAAGTTGCCCTAGCTGAATCCATCTACTGAGAAAAGAAGAAAATAATACAAAAATAAAACTCTCTTTGTTGCCTCTTTCATCTCCCAGAAGGGAACAGCCACGTCTGTTCATAAATGAATGCCTTCCCTGGGCATAAACCATAGACTAGACACGTTATAAGTTACACTGATTTGAATCCCACAATTTAATACTTTCTGAGAGAGAAGGACCTAACAGAAGTCTGAGGCAAGGACATAACTGGAGTCTGCAGGCAGACAGACAGTGGTTAAGAAAAAAACAAACTTTACTATTTCTGTTTTCCTTCTCTGAGAAGGGAAAAGCCCCTGAGGAGTACAATGGGAGTAATTCTGTCTATGATAGTTTACAATCATCCAGAAGCCTAAGGTTTTACAATAAAAGATGACTCCCTCGCCTTCACTGATGAATGGCTATAATTTTCCACTGGACATCCTGAATCAGCTACCCTGCCAGAACAGGGGGAAAAGCACTCTAACTCTGAACTGAAGGTATAATTCTAAAAATGTGAGCCTTTGCTGTGCAACAATAATACACATCTTCTAGGAACCTTTGATATGCAACAGCTGTAGAGAGAAATAATAGGAAAGGTTTTACATAGCACAAGCACACAGAAAATTTATATATTTCATTATAAATGACAAAATGATAATGAAAAGAAGATATTATGAAACACAATGGTGAAAAATTTAGTAAAAATTGAACTTCAAACAAAGCTATCATGTGAGACACAATCAGTCAAAGTGTCTTGAGTGCCTAGTGTATTCTCAATCTTGGGAAAAAAAATATGGTGGCAGGAGTCACTCAATAACCTATTCCTACAGAGACAGAAATTTACATTTTATTTTAAAGAACAAAAGCATACAAAAGATAAATAAATGCTATATATGAACACACTTACTTTACTGTAAGATAAATAATATCTTCTACTTCATACTTTTAGATTGTCTTTTTTGCTTATTTTTGCCTTTTTACTGAGTCATTATGCCCATGGAAGTAGTGACTCATCTCTATTTGGAGGGATCTCAAGTTAATTTACCCATATCTTTTCTACTGATGGGTCAATCACTACAGCACAAACACTGAAAACTGCATTGCATTTAAGACATTTGTATTATTTTTTTAAAAACTCTAAAGTTCTAAATTTGATCTAATTATTGTAGTTACCTTGCAATTTGGATATAGTTACTGAACAGTATTGCATCAATATTGGCACATACTGAACATTAACTGTAGGGTCAATCTGCATATTCAATGAACAGGAAGAAGCTATATTGACTCAATTTAAAAATACATATTTCCAAGACCATGTTAATACTGGATAAATGATAATGAACTGAAATAAATAAGCAACAAAAATGTCTGTGATGGATTTCTGTAGACAAATTGCTTAGTTACTAGTGTTTTTAGTGAAACCTTTCAAAGTGGACTCCAATTTAAAAAGCAATCCCTTCCAAAAGGATATTATTATGATAGTCGATAAAACATATGGCTCTTTAATAAAATACACATACATTTAAGCTTACATATATATATAGAGAGAAATTATATGGGATACATTGAGTTTCAGTCTGTGGCAGCTTCTACATTTATATAGAGAAACAAGCTGGTCATTAATGGCCAGGGAAATTCACTGGAGTCATAGAAGTCTCTGCTTAGATAGTGTGTTTATATAGAGAGGCAAAGATACCCTTTGATGTCCACTTATCACAATACCATACAAAAATGACAATTAATACCTGAAGTAATTAATAAGCAAGCAATCAAATATTAGAATTTTGGAGGAGGCAGCACTTACTTAACCAGGTGGCAATGACGTGAAAAAAGTATTAGTCACTCAGTCATGTTGGACTCTTTGGACCCCATGGACTGTAGCCTGCCAGGCTCCTCTGTCCATGGAGTTCTCAGGGCAAGAACACTGGCAGAGAGAAGCAACCTCGATCTGGCGGTCACAACCTAACCAGGGGGGGTCTATCCCCTTGAGTCTTTTCAAGAAATGAAATAGAACTTTTTTTTTTTCAATTAAAAAACAAAAACAAAAACTGGAGTGAGTAGCCATTGCCTTCTCCAAGGGATCTTCCTGGCCCAGGGACTGAACCCAGGTCTCACACATTGCAGGCAGATTCTTTACCACCTGAGCCATCAAGGGAGCCTGGTGTGTACTCACATAGTGTGCACTTAGATTCAACTTTGAACAAAAGCATTGAGAGAAATTAAGAATGTGAACTTGGATAAGGAGACACAAAACCATAAAATGTAGAACCCAGGGGCCCCAATTAACATAGATAGAAGCCTTAATCATTTTTAGTTCACATTTCATTTATTGTGTTAAGAATTATATCTTGGCTTTCGGGATTAAGAGATTCATTTTGCCAATCATTAAGAGGAAATTAAGCACTTAACAATGCGGCAATGAAGTGAAAAATAGCAAGGAGAGGTAAGAAAGCCTTCCTCAGTGATCAATGAGAAGAAATAGAGCAAAATAATAGCATGAGAAAGACTAGAGATCTCGTCAAGAAAATTAGAGATACCAAAGGAATGTTTCATGCAAAGATGGGCTCAATAAAGGACAGAAATGGTATGGGCCTAACAGAAGCAGACGATATTAAGAAGAGGTTGCAAGAATACACAGAAGAACTATACAAAGAAGATCTTCATGACTCAGATCATCACGATGGTATGATCACCCACCTAGAGCTAGACATTCTGGAATGTGAAGTCAAATGGGTCTTAGAAAGTATCACTACGAACAAAGCTAGTGGAAGTGATGGAATTCTAGTTGAGCTATTTCAGATCCTAACTGATAATGCTTTGGAAGTGCTGCACTCAATAGGCCAGCAAATTTGGAAAACTCAGCAGTGGCCACAGGACTGGAAAATGCAGCTTGCATTCCAATCCCAAAGAAAGGTAATGCCAAAGAATGCTCAGACTACCACACAATTGGATGGATCTCACATGCTAGTAAAGTAATGCTCAAAATTCTCCAAGCCAGGCTTCAACAGTATGTGAACAATGAACTTCCAGATATTCAAGCTGGAACATCAATAAAGCAAGAGAGTTCCAGAAAAATGTCTACTTCTGGTTTATTGACTATTCTAAAGCTTTTGACTGTGTAGATCACAATACTGTGGAAAATTCTTCAAGAGATGGGACTACCAGACCACTTGATCTGCCTCTTGAGAAATCTGTATGGAGGTCAGGAAGCAACAGTTAGAACTGGACATGGAACAACAGACTGGTTCCCAACTGGGAATGGAGTACATTAAGGCTGTATATTGTCACCCTGCATATTTAACTTCTATGCAGAGTACATCATGAAAAAGGCTGGGCTGGATGAAGCACAAGCTGGAATCAAGATTACCAGGAGAAATATCAATAACCTCAGATATTCAGATGATATCACCCTTAGGGCAGAAAATGAGGAAGAACTAAAGAGCTTCTTGATGAAAGTGAAAAAGTTTGCTTAAAACTCAACATTCAGAAACAAAGATCATGGCATCTGGTCCCATCACTTCATGGGAAATAGATGGGGAAACAATGGAAACAGTAACAGACTTTAGTTTTGGGGGCTCCAAAATCACTGCAGATGGTGACTCTAGCTATGAAATTAAAAGACTCCTTTGGAAGAAAAGCTATGACCAACCTAGACAGCATATTAAAAAGCAGAGACATTACTTTGTCAACAAAGGTCCCTGTAGTCAAAGCTATGGTTTTTCCAGTGGTCATGCATGGATGTGAAAGTTGGACTATAAAGAAAGCTGAACGCTGAAGAACTCATGCTTTTGAACTGCGGTGTGGGAGAAGAATCTTGAGGGTCCCTTGGACTGCAAGGAGATCAAACCAGTCCATCCTGAAGGAAATTGGTCTTGAATATTCATTGGAAGGACTGATGCTGAAGCTGAATTCCGATACTTTGGCCACCTGATGTCAAAAACTGACTCACTGGAAAAGACCCTGATGCCAGGAAAGACTGAAGGAGGGAGAAGAAAGGGGATGACAGTGGACGAGATGGTTGGATGGCATCACTGACTGAATGGACATGAGTTTGCGTAAACTCCAGGAATTGGTGATAGACAGGGAAGCCTGGTGTTTTGCAGTCCATGGGGTCACAAGCAGTCGGACATGGCTGAGGGACTGAAATGAACTACTCAAGACTTTGTAACAAAATCCCTATCTGTTGTATTAAAAACAGACACATAGTTTTTAATTTTGGATAGTGAAATTTAAAGTAGTTTTAAAGTAAATTTAAGGTAGTTAAATACAGTTTCCAATCAGTAAAATTCATTTCTTACCAGAAAAAAAATTTTTTCATACCACTATCATTTAAAAATATCTTGTCTAACAAGCAGCTGGAATGACCTAACCTGAACAAACCAGGTTCCTATCACCTGATGTATCCTCTGTAGAATATGAAACAGAAACAGCTAATTGTATAATGGCCCAGCTTAATCAGACTCTATTTTGATGACATCACACCAGAAGTCTGTAACTGATGCGGCTTCACAACTATGCTTTGAATTTGCTATTTTTCTCTTGGAATATTCCCTTCTCTTGCACCTGTCTACAAGTACATTCATCTCAAAAATTCTACTAAAACCCCTATTATTTTTCTTTATCTCTGTCAATTCTGCTCTCCCATATACACTTAGCCTCCACTTACTCTGTGTATTTCTGTCTTTTTTAGAAGCCCTACATGTTATTTCAAATTTCTAGCATCAGTATATTTATATGTTCAATATTTGACATATACAGTGTGTGTTACTTGCTCAGATTCTTTGCAACCCCATGGATTGTAGTCTGTCATGCTCCTTTGTCCATGGAATTTGCCAGGCAAGAATAACATAGTGGGTTGCCATTCCCTTCTCCAAACATATGCAATATATATCATTATATAATGCTTGTATATTTATGGTACATATTTGACTATAAAATATCATGTGGCATATGTTAAATATATTTAAATGAGCATATGAATTTTATGCAAATATGAACTAATCTTTCTCCAATATTTGAATGGTACTTCTTTTCCTAATAGTAAGGTTGCATCATTTTGACTTTGCTTTCCAGAACTAATGTTTATTAAATCTACATTAATTTAATACAACATCCTAATATTTAGACAGGCTTCCCAGATGGAGGTAGTGGTAAAAAACCTATCTGCCAATGGAGGAGATTTAAAGATGCAGGTTCAATCCTTGGGTCAGGAAGATTCCCCTGGAGAAGGAAATGGCAACTCACTCCTGTATTCTTGCCTGGAGAATTCTATGGACAGAGGAGCCTGGTGGGCTACAGTCCATGGAGTCGTAAAGAGTTGGATACAACTGAAGCGACTTAGCAATGTTTAGATAAAATCATAAATAAACACTAAGTAAACACCATGAAGAAAGCAAACAAGAGAAACAGAAGACTTCAACATGGAAAACAGTCAGTTCAGTCGTTCGGTCTTTTCAACAGTCTCATCCTCTGGCATCCCCTTCTCCTCTGGCCTTCAATCTTTCCCAGCATCAGGGTTTTTCCAGTGAGTCAGTTCTTCTCATGAGGTGGCCAAAGTATTGGAGTTTCAGTATCAGTCCTTCAAATGAATATTCAGGACTGATTTCCTTTAGAATTGACTGGTTGGATCTCCTTGCAGTTCAAGGGACTCTCAAGTGTCTTTTCCAACACCAAAGTTCAAAAGCATCATTTCTTCGGTGTTCAGCTTTCTTCACAGTCCAACTCTCACATCCATACATGACCACAAGAAAAACCATAGCCTTGACTAGATGGACCTTAGTCAGCAAAGTAATGTCTCTGCTTTTGAATATGCTATCTAGGTTGCTCATAACTTTCTTCCAAGGAGTAAGCGTCTTTTACTTTCATGGCTGCAGTCACCATCTGCAGTGATTTTGGAGCCCAAAAAAAATAATGTCTGACACTGTTTCCATTGTTTCCCCATCTATTTCCCATAAGTGATGGGACCAGATGCCATGATCTGAGTTTTCTGAATGTTGAGCTTTAAGCCAACTTTTTCACTCTCCTCTTTCACTGTCATCAAGAGGCTCTTTAGTCCCTCTTCACTTTCTGCCATAAGGGTGGTGTCCATCTGCATATCTAAGATTATTGATAT
Source organism: Aepyceros melampus (assembly GCA_006408695.1). NCBI lineage: Eukaryota > Metazoa > Chordata > Mammalia > Artiodactyla > Bovidae > Aepyceros > Aepyceros melampus. The sequence goes on along the minus strand of SJXQ01005312.1, from coordinate 451,559 downwards.
TTATCCTGGCAATCTTGATTCCAGCTTGTGGTTCCTCCAGTTCAGCATTTCTCATGATGTACTCTGCATATAAACTAAATAAGCAGGGTGACAATATACAGCCTTGATGTACTCCTTTTCCTATTTGAAACCAGTCTGTTCCATGTCCAGTTCTTCCTGACCTGCATACAGATTTCTCAAGAGGCAGGTCAGGTGGTCTGGTATTCCCTCTTTCAGAATTTTCCACAGTTTATTGTGATCCACACAGTCAAAGGCTTTGGCATAGTCAATAAAGCAGAAATAGATGTTTATCTGGAACTCTCTTGCTTTTTCCATGATCCAGCAGATGTTGGCACTTTGATCTCTGGTTCCTCTGCCTTTTCTAAATCCAGCTTGAACATCTGGAAGTTCATGTATTGCTGAAGCCTGGCTTGAAGAATTTTGAGCATTACTTTACTAGCATGTGAGATGAGTGCTATTGTGTGGTACTTTGAGCATTCTTTGCCATTGCCTTTCTTTAGGATTGGAATGAAAACTGACCTTTTCCAGTCCTGTGGCCATTGCTGAGTTTTCCAATTTTGTTGGCATACTGAGAGCAACACTTTCACAGCATCATCTTTTAGGATTCTAAATACCTCAACTGGAGTTCCATCACTTCCACTAGCTTTGTTCATACTGATGCTTCCTAAGACCCACTTGACTTCGCATTCCCAGATGTCTGGATCTAGGTGAGTAATCATACCACTGTGATTATGTGGGTCATGAAGATTTTTTTTGTATAGTTCTTCTGTGTATTCTTGCCACCTCTTCTTAATATTATCTGCTTCTGTTAGGTCCATACCATTTCTGTCCTTTACCGAGCCCATCTTTGCATGAAATATTCCTTGGTATCTCTAATTTTCATGAAGAGATCTCTAGTCTTTCCCATTCTATTGTTTTCCTCTATTTCTCTGCACTGATCACTGAAGAAGCCTTTCTTATCTCTCTTTTCTATTCTTTGAATCTCTGCATTCAAGTGAGTATATCTTTCCTTTTCTCCTTTGTTTTTTTTATTCTCTTCATTTCACAGCTATTTGTAAGGCCTCCTCAGACAGCCATTTTGCTTTTTTGTATTTCTTTTTCTTGGAGATGGTCTTGATCCCTGTCTCCTGTACAACGTCACAAACCCCCATCCATAGTTCATCAGGCACTCTGTCTATCACATCTACTCTCTTAAATCTATTTCTCACTTCTACTGTATAATCGTAAGGTATTTGATTTAGGTCATATCTGAATGGTCTATTTGTTTTCCCTACTTTCTTCAGTTGAGGTTAGAAAACAGTAAATTAAGTGAATTTTTTCTTACTCAGATGAAAAATCTGAGGCCAAAATAAAATTGGAAGTACTAAATATGGAGGTGAAAAAATGAATCCATCTGGTATCTTCTATGTTAAAACTAGTCATCAATGCTGGTCAGAATCATGCTTGGCAACAAATTGAACATGAATAAGAGCAGAAGTAACAACACAGAAACTGCCAGGATTACCATAGTTATTCTCTTACTCTATATTGAAGCCTCTGAGAGCTTTGTGTTAAACCCAAACAACAGATGATTCTTGATATCAAAATATGTGTTTAAAGCTAGAAAAAATAAATTTTAAAAGCATCTTTCAGTACAGAATGAAAAAAGTAAAATCTATAGTGCTCCACAAGGGAACGGTATTTTTTTTTTTCTCTAAAGTACCATTAAAATATCAGATACATCACAAAGTAGGATGTTGGGAAGCCACTGAAAACCTCATAATCACACCAATGAAGCTCCAGCACTAAAGCTGCTGGGACTGATAGATAATCAGGCACAACAAGCTACATGCTTGGATAGGAAGAACATTTTTCTTTCCTTATTATACTAAAAATAACTTCAGGAAGAATAGGGCCTCCTGAGATACAGACTATGAAAGTAAATAAAAATACACCTTTTACAATCAAGCGGAAATATTATGCACCTAGAACTAGAGAATATTTTGAGATTGTACTTTTTTCTGTTGCCTTGGATTTATATAGCCTCTATTTGCAGCAAATTTTTACAAAATGAATAACTTTCTTTTAATGGGAAAACTATATTACTTCTTAGACGTGTAATACAATGCTTGGGGCTTAGTCTTTATAGCCAACATACAGTAAAAATAAAATGTTCCTGCAAAATAAGTTACAAAGCATTATGCAAATTTAGAGAAGTCAAAGCTGTTACTTTTAAACTATATGTGAAGACTGATGAGTGATGGAGGATTCTGGGAGGAATGCAAGAACCTAACTTCTCCCTCTTCCCTTATTCTGCTGGAGGCAAAAATACTAATACTATAGAGAACTATTGGTGGAATCTAAAGAAACCCATGATAGTCTGTAATTGTGACTTTAGGTGATAAATGCTGGCATGAGGGTTAATTGTGAATGAGGGGTAGATAGGCCAGGTGGTTTAGTGGCTAAGTTGTGTCTGACTTTTGGGAACCCTTGAACTGTAGCCCGGCAGGCTCCTCTGTCCATGGGATTTCCCAGGCAAGAATACTTGAGTGGGTGGCCATTCCCTTTGCCAGGGCGTCTTCCTGACCCAAGGATCAAACCTGGGTCCCCTGCATTGTAGACAAGCCAGTTCAGTTCAGTCCAGCCACTCAGTTGTGTCCGACTCTTTGTGACCCCATGGACTGCAGCACGCCAGGCCTCCCTGTCCAACACCAACTCCCAGAGTATAACCAAACTCATGTCCATTGAGTTGGTGATGCCATCCAACCATCTCATACTCTGTCATCCCCCTTCTTCTCCTGCCTTCAATCTTTACCAGCATCAGGGTCTTTTCAAATGAGTCAGTTCTTCAAATCAGGTCAGAGGGAGAAGCAATAATTCTTAACAGGGATTAAGATTTAGAATGGAGCTAGGTGTGTATACCACTGTCCTTCTATTAGGAATAGGGTTTAGAAGAATTACTCAGATGATTTTCATTAATGCCCCTGAATGGAACTGGGCTGCCACTGCTAAATTGTTCATGTGGTCCTATACGGTTTCTACCAAGGCTGGCAGGATTGGATGTGATTATAATTTGTGCTGAGAAGTCTTCCTCTCTTCTTTTTGTCTGAATATAGACATTTTTTTCCCTATAGACCTCAACCCAGAGGTTAGAGATTCCTAAGCTGAATTCCTAATACTTAAAGAGCAAAGATAGCTTATCCTCTTTTACTGCTTACCTGCCCACAACTACCAGTGAGATCTCAACAGACAGACCTGAGGATTGAGTTTTCCCACACTGGAATTAAGTAGGCAAAAAAAGGACACACCATTTATGTAGAGGGATCAAGAAACAGAGGTTAGAGTGTGGCTGTTGCTATGGTCAAGCAACACAGACTCTACAGCCTGATGTATATACAGGTTTAACTTTCTGCTTCAGCATTTACTAACTTACGAGCTTTAGAAAAATCAATATCTTGATATCTTAATGTTTTCATCTATAAAATATGAATTGCTGCATCCAACTGAGAGAGCACTTTTTGAAAATTAAATAATTTTTATATGAAGCCCTTAGAAAGCTTTGTGAAAAGTATTATATATGTTCGCTCTTGTGATATCCCAGTAGCATATTTGAATTAGAACCAGTCTCAATTTATTCAGAGTTCTGAGAACATCAATGAGGCTGTTGGAAAGTCTCCAAGCAAAGTTACCTAGTAAAGGGGTCTGTAATACTTTCATGACTATGTCAAGGTTAGAGTCACTCTAAAGCTGGCTCTTAGGACTACCATTAACTAATCCTGACATCCCCAAAACTACCAGCCTTAGACTGACTCAAATGCAGGACCTCTCAATTGCAAATTCTGAGCAAAATAATCTAATTACTTGGATGGAAAAGGATGTACAACCCTAGATCTGATATACATCATGGGATCAATCATCTATGCCTAGGAGAGAGCCCCTGGCAGAAGTATGAGATGATTATGCTGTGTTATTTACCATAGATATGATTGTCACATCTCTATGCATGGCAGAGACTAAAGAAAGAAGAGAGAATCTCATGTCTTATTATTGATATTTATATTTTTTAACAGGACAATGGCAATGGCACCCCACTCCAGTACTCTTGCCTGGAAAATCCCATGGACGGAGGAGCCTGGTAGGCTGCAGTCCATGGGGTCACTAAGAGTTGGACACGACTGAGTGACTTCACTTTCACTTTTCATTTCCATGCATTGGAGAAGGAAATGGCAACCCACTCCAGTGTTCTTGCCTGGAGAATCCCAGGGATGGGGGAGCCTGGTGGGCTGCCATCTATGGGGTCGCACAGAGTCAGACACAACTGAAGCGACTTAGCAGCAGCAGCAGAGAAAATAAGCTAACACAAAATAAATAATTATTTTTTCTGCCTTCATCTTGGAGAAGTAAGTTACTGTGGCTCTGTCTTCTTAGAAATGGAAATTTCCAGGGAGAAGGGTAGAAGCAGAAGTATAATAAGGGAATGGAGCACTGATTGAGCTTATAGATAATATCTTGCACATCTTCCACAGTGATGAGTTGAACTCCATAAATTTCCTAATAAATGTATAGAAGCAGCAAGCAGAAGTCGGGCCATAGTCTTGGTCAAAATAAACCTTTGATTCCATATCTGCTCTCACACACATCCTTCTCAAGGAGAGAATATCTGAGTCAACCTTCTTTGGGTCCAGACATGAGAAGAATTATGACAGATTAATGCTTTTCATGTCATTTATTTTGTTTCTTTTTTTATCCAGTGATTCAGTCAATATGGTTCTTTCATTATTGCTGTTTGTTTTTTCATTTTTTTTTTTAAACCCAGCATTTCAAGGTTCTCATTCTAGTTAAGGAGTATGATGAATATATCAAAAAGAGTTAGTTCAGTTCAGTTCAGTCGCTCAGTCGTGTCCGATTCTTTGTGACCCCATGAATCGCAGCACACCAGGCCTCCCTGTCCATCACCAACTCCTGGAGTTCCTCAGACTCATGTCCATTGAGTCCGTGATGCCATCCAGCCACCTGATCCTCGGTCGTCCCCTTCTCCTCCTGCCCCGAATCCCTCCCAGCATCAGAGTCTTTTCCAATGAGTCAACTCTTTGCATGAGGTGGCCAAAGTACTGGAACTTCAGCTTTAGCATCATTCCTTCCAAAGAAATCCCAGGGTTGATCTTCAGAATGGACTGGTTGGATCTCCTTGCAGTCCAAGGGGCTCTCAAGAGTCTTCTCCAACACCACAGTTCAAAAGCATCAATTCTTCGGCACTCAACCTTCTTCACAGTCCAACTTTCACATCCATACACGACCACAGGAAAAACCATAGCCTTGACTAGATGGACCTTAGTCGGCAAAGTAATGTCAAAAAGAGTTAAGGTAGATTTTAATTCCTCTCCCTGATTCAGAAGTCAAATGGTAAATAGAAATCGGTTTCTAGCAAAACTAGGCAATGGATAAAGTTTGATTTTATTACACTTTTAAAAAACCTGAATCTTTCCTTCCTATCTCCTCACACCTCCAGGGAACCCATCAACTCATTTTATCCACAGAGAAAATTTTCCCATAAGTGTTCTCTGAGGGGATTACCTCAAAATTGCACAAATGTCACATCAAAAGATCCAACTCCCTGAGGTCCATGTTTCAGCTACCTGGCCCAGGAAATAGTCACATGAACCATGCTGAGACCATGGCTGATATCAGTGACTATTACACAATCTTGGTTTGTGAAAGTTATAGCAATGAATGTATACTGAGTCAGTATCTAACATGTAAATAGAGTGTGATTATCATTAGAAAACAAAACAAGGGAAAAAAATTTATGTGATGTTATTTTTTAGGGAAAGAGAAGGAAATCCCCAACTGCTCTATGATATTTTCTTCCATTCTTATTTTGAATTTTTTTGTTGTTGAGATTATACTTCCATTTAATCCTCTTCACTTGTTTTGTAAATGTATTATTCTGTATATAATATATATTTTTAGATATTTTCCCAATAAAAAGTAATAAGCATGATCACTTTCATATAACAATCTCTGGAATAAAGTGCTTTCTAAAACTTAGTTTTTATTAATCATGTATTTAAGCTTGAACATTCAGAAACTAAGATTATGGCATCCAGTCCCATCACTTCATGGCAATTAGAGGGGGAAACAGTGGAAACAGTGACTGACTTTATTTTTCTGGGCTCCAAAATCACTGCAGATGGTGATTGCAGCCATGGGATTAAAAGACACTTACTCTTTGGAAGGAAAGTTATGACCAACTTAGATAGCATATTGAAAAGCAGAGACATTATCTTGTCAACAAATGTCCATCTAGTCAAGGCTATGGTTTTTCCAGTAGTCATGTATGGATGTGAGAGTTGGACTATAAATAAATCTGAGTTCAGAAAAATTGATGCTTTTGAACTATGGTGTTGTAAAGACTCTTGAGAGTGCCTTGGACTGCAAGGAGATCCAACCAGTCCATCCTAAATGAGATCAGTGCTGGGTGTTCATTGGAAGGACTGATATTGAAGCTGAAACGCCAATGCTCTGGCCACCTGATGCGAAGAGCTGACTCATTTGAAAAGACCCTGATCCTGGGAAAGATTGAGGGCTCGAGGAGAAGGGGACAACAGAGGATGAGATGATTGGATGGCATTACTGACTCAATGGATAGGAGTTTGGGTAGACTCCAGCAGTTGGTGATAGACAGGGAGGCCTGGTGTCCTGTGGTTCATGGGGTTGCAAAGAGTTGGATACGACTGAGCAACTGAACTGAACTGAACTGAATCATGCATTTTCCTTCAATATTAGATTTCAAGCATTCTTAACATAGCTGAGAAACAGTGCTATAAAATTTTGTGTCATTAACTGTAATGCAAATCTAATGTAGTTTTTATTGAGAATTGATCACACAGAAAGTGCATATGTGTGTAGGCATAGTCAAAGAATATTTATGAAGTGGATTGACTATGCCAAAGCCTTTGACTGTGTGGATCACAATAAACTGTGGACAATTCTGAAAGAGATGGGAATACCAGACCACCTAACCTGCCTCTTGAGAAACCTGTATACAGGTCAGGAAGCAACAGTTAGAACTGGACATAGAACAACAAACTGGTTCCAAATAGGAAAAGGAGTATGTCAAGGCTGTATGTTGTCACTCTGCTTATTTAACTTATATGCACAGTATATCATGAGAAACGCTGTGCTGGAGGAAGCACAAGCTGGAATCAAGATTGCTGGGAGAAATATCAATAACCTCAGATATGCAGATGACACCATCCTTATGGCAGAAAGTGAAGAAGAACTAAAGAGCCTCTTGAGGAAAGTGAAAGAATAGAGTGAAAAATTTGGCTTAAAGCTCAACATTCAGAAAACTAAGATCATGGCATCTGGCCCCATCACTTCATGGCAAATAGAAGGGGAAACAGTGGAAACAGTGGAAACAGTGGCTGACTTTATTTTTCTGGGCTCCAAAATCACTGTGGATGGTAATTGCAGCCATGAAATTAAAAGACGCTTACTCCTTGGAAGGAAAGTTATGACCAACTTAGGTGAGGTGAAGTCACTTAGTCGTGTCCGACTCTTTACGACCCCGTGGACTGTAACCTACTAGGCTATTCCGTCCATGGGATTCTCCAGGCAAGAATACTGGAGTGGATTGCCATTTCCTTCTCCAGGGGATCTTCCCGACCCAGGGATTGAACCCAAGTCTCCCGCATTGGAGGCAGACGCTTTAACCTCTGAGCCACCAGGGAAGCCCACTTAGACAGCATATTAAAAAGCAGAGACATTACTATGCCAACAAAAGTCCGTCTAGTCAAGGCCATGGTTTTTCCAGGAGTCATGTATGGGTGGTGAGACTTGGACTATAAAGAAAGCTGAGCACAGAAGAATTGATGCTTTTGAACTGTGGTGTTGAAGAAGACTCTTGAGAGTCCCTTGGACTGCAAGGAGATCCAACCAGTCCATCCTAAAGGAGATTAGTCCTGAGTGTTCATTGGAGGGACTGATGTTGAAGCCAAAACTCCAATACTTTGGCCACCTGATATAGAGAGCTGACTCATTTGAAAAGACCCTGATGCTAGGAAAGATTGAGGGCAGGAGGAGAAGAGGACGACAGAGGATGAGATGGTTGGATGGCACATAAACACAATGGACATGGGTGGGTGGACTCTGGGAGTTGGTGATGGACAGGGAGTCCTGGCGTGCTGTGGTTCATGGGGTCACAAATAGACACGACTGAGCAACTGAACTGAACTGAACTGAAAACCTAGGTAACTGCAGTCACATCATTCTGTCTCTGAGTTAATCACCATTCTGACATTTCTAATGATCTTTGTCTTGGCCATTAAGGACAAATTGAGAGAGTAGCATTGACATATACACACTATTATGTATAAAACAGCTAGTGGAAAGCTGCTGTAAACACAGCGAGCTCAGCTGGGTGCTCTGTGATGACCTAGATGCGTGGGGAAGGCGGGTGGAAGGGAGGTTTAAGAGAGAGGGGATATATGTATACTTATAGCTGATTCATTTGCTGTATAGTAGAAACTAACACAATATTGTAAAGCAACTATACTCCAAGAAAAATTAATTAAAAAATTAAATATACATACTGTAAAAATTTTAATATAACTTCTATAAGTAACTAAAAAACAGTTTAGCTTTAGTTCTATGAGATGAGAAGGCAAATCCATATCTGGAAAAGGCATCTATCTCTCTGAAGACAAACCAATGGCCCTTCTCAAACAGAAGGGGTATAACAGCCAACAGGTAATTAGTCTATCCTTAAGAAATGATGCTGTTAAGGGATCACCATGTGTCTCTATACCTTGCAGGTTTAATGTTCCCAAACATTAGCCATATCCATCTGAGTAAATGAGAATGGATTCTATTGACCCCACTCATATCCTCTCTGTCTGCCACCATGGCCACTTTGTATGCAATTATACCCGATCTGAGACAGCCAATGAGGATAAGCTGCTGTTGATTCTTCTTGAATGTTGACTGTCTATTATCTGATGGGTACATTTTGGGAGACATTTACATGTAAATACAGTATCTCCATACTTCATGTCCACATGTATGCTCACATGCCTATATCTTAATTCCCCTATCTCTAAGCCTCCAACCATTTTTCTTTTCAGCCTCCTGCCTTTAACCACTTTCCAGGAATCTGTACATACTACTATCTTAGCCCATTTCTCTTTGCACACAACATGGATTACCAGATATATTGCTTATAGCTCTGTCCACTAGGAAACTTCTCCATCTTGGCTTTTAGGGCCTCTCTGAATGTGACAGTAATGCAACTGTCATGTAATTTCAACTTGCTCTGCCTAGTTGCTCAAATGGAGAATATTGCTTTGCAGTGGCATTATCTTGAAGCTGTTTGTCCTCCACCTCCCAGCGCTGACACACGGCAAGCTAAGCACATGTTGGGATGAGCTTGGGAAGAATTCATGGGTTGATGCACACAGAAAATACCATCTTCTGCAATCATTGAAAGACTCCTGGTAGTTACCAGAGTAAAATCATATAAGTTTCATATAGAACAGAGGAGTAGTCACAAAATGGGGTAGGGATGGGTTTTAGTCAAAGAATGAAATATGAGCTTGTCTTATTTCAAATAATAGTTCTACATTTCTTTTATGGTACATTTATTATCCATCAATTGAAATTGTTTCTTTGAGCAAAGACAATGTACCTCTGGGAAACTCCTATTAAAATACCCTAAAAAAAGAACTATGCCATTAGCAACTTCAAGGAGATCAAACCAGTCAATCCTAAAGGAAATCAACCCTGAATATTCACTGGAAGGACAGACGCTGAAGCTCCAATACTCAGGCCACCCGATGCCAAGAGCTGACTCACTGGAAAAGACACTGATGTAGGGAAAGATTGAAGGCAAAAGGAGAAAGGGGGAGCAGAGAATGAGATGGATAGCATTACCAACTCAATGGACATTAATTTGAGCAAACTGTAGTAGATACTGAAGAACAGAGGAGCATGGTGTTTTGCAATCCAGGGGGTTGCAAAGAGTCGAACATGATTTAGTAACTGAACAACAAATTATGTAATAGTTTAAGATGTTATTTCCCAAAAGGATGTGCCTGAGTATTAATATGAGTAGCCATGCATTTTGGGATAGAAATGGGAAAGAGAAATTTATATATTCAACCTTTTTTAAAAAATATTACAATGTGATTTTATCATCATCTGCAACAAATTAAAATAGATGCTCTTGACATGGACTTTAAAATCTTTCCTAATTTAGGCTTTGCTTACTCTGATATTCTTTTTTATCACTGTTTTCTATTTACACATAATTATTCAGCAATATCAGATTATTTTGTCTCCATTGCCTCAATAAATTCCCTGTCAGTTAACTGAACTCTATTCATTCTTTAAGATATAACTGAGGATTATTTCCATAAAGGCTTGCATGTCCACCTTCCCTCAGATATTCCTCAATCTTTTATTTTCCTATAGGTTTTCATAACATGCTGTGCAAATTTTTCTCTAAACACTAACTGTGTTACTGTACAATGAGACCCAAGTATACAGCTAGCACATAACAGGTAATCAATACATGACCACAGATCCAGGGGAACTCCTACAATGACCAGACCTCAAACAGCTCCACAGTGAATGCTCCCTGCACTGCAAAAGAGACATGAAAATATTGCCAGCTGAGAATCACCCTGGTGCATGCATACACAAACAAATGTATATATACACATACGTGTGTGTGTGTGTGTGCATAGGCATAGGCATATACCCTGTACCTCATGGGAAATTAAGTTATCTTCAGAGATTTCTTGGAAATTACTTGTATGAATCACTAGAGGAAAGATTTAGAAATGATAGCTAAATGTTTGGGGAATTTGCAATAGGCACTAACACAAAAATAGAGTAAACTAAGTGGTGCACATCATTAAAAAATAAAACTCTTTCTTCTTCAAGTTTTAAGTCCTTTAACTGCATTTAAATATTTAAAGCTTAGACTCTTTGGAGGAAATGAAGGCACCACTGATGTCTCCAGAGGAATGCTTCTATCCAGTGCTCCTGAACTAATGTCAATATTTAAATGCTTTAAAAGTCATCTTTGAACAGCAGAGATTTTCCATCTTGAAATAGTTTGCCTTTGTTGCAGCCTAAGAAACTACAGATGTTTACTTCAGAATCTGCATACTAAAAACCCTCTTCATTTATAATGCAAGTTAACTTGCCACAAAGTCACTTATGTAAAACTCAATTTTAATTTTCCACATCCTTTGCTTCTTTTAATAATTGAGACACTATTTACTCAATGCCTTTATTCTAGGGCTTTATATGAATTTTCTCTAATCCTCACCTCTGGTTAAATATGCTGTCTTTATAATATAGATGAGAGAACTGATGGGGATGGTAACTGACTTACTCAAGGAATAACTGCAAATACTTTAAGGTATAGAGCTGCAGGAAGAAACTTTTCTAGAGAGTTCATTTTTAAGACACACTTAAAGAAAACTTTGAGTATCTGCAGACACAAAGACTAAAAACAAAGTAAAAAGTAGCCTAAAGATAAACACACACAATTCCAGTTGAAAAGAGTGTGGGACAAGAATGCCTGTGACATATAGCAAAGGATTAACAGAAAGCAGATAATAAAAGAAACTATCAAGAAAAAATACTATTCTCTTATTCTAGGAATTTTTTTCAGTTTCCCTTGTAAGGAAAAACTGAAAATTTATATGAAAATTTTACAAGCAATTTTCTCTATAGCATGTGACTTTGATTACATAATATATAGAATTATTACTCAAAGTAATTTTTATCACTTCCAATCAATACATGTTTATGTAAATAAGGAGTTGTGCACACACTATTAAAATACATTTACTCCCAATATATATGTGCAACATATGTATATATAATATGTATTATTACAACCAATACTATAAAGACGAAAATTAAAATGTCCAGCTGAAGAAAGCTTCTGCTCACATGTTTCTGCTCATTTAGATTTCTTTAGTTTGTGTTTTAAAATATATAAATATTAGGCCAGTAATTAGTGAAAGTGGATAGGAAGAATCTAAGTGTTAAATGTAAAGCAGAAAGGAAGGAATAGAAGACAAGGATGAGAAATAGAAGTATGAGAAGAGGGTAGAGAGAAAAAGACTATAGAAGTTTATATATTTTAAATTGTAAAAATATTTTGGACTATACATGAATAAGTTAGAATATGACAGAAGTACTATATAATATCTGGATTCATTTATTGTTTCAGTAAAACATTGTATAGAATAATGAGGATATGACTATAAAAGGAAAATTGTTAATAGTTAATATGAGTACTTATTTATTTATGATAAGTCAACTTTTTTAAACCTGTAGTAACCTTCAAAATTATCACTCCAATTACAAGGTTTAAAATTATAAATGGATTGCCCTGACTCCACAATATGCTGTTGAATTATGTATTACAGTAAGAAAACATATAAAATGATACCTAGAGAGCTAATATACCTTGACAAGGCTACTAAACAGAGTGCTTTATCATGAATGTACCTATCTAGGGCTAAGACAAGATCTCCAGGTGAAAGATGCCTCACCATTAGTTGTTTGCTATTTGAACTTGAATTGATGCCTAATGGCAGTTTCATCTATGATTCTCATATGGCATATCCTACATTAAACAGTCAGTGAAAGCCATCAAAATTATAAATATTACAACCAGTACACTGGAATGGTTATTTTGAAAAGCATAGATGTTAAGAAAAAAAAATTAGGTACTCAATAATGCAATCTGAGACTCAAACAGTGCTGGATGCAGAAATAACTGCTATGTCCCCTGAGGATAATTCCCTTCTGTAAGCTTCCAGGTTCTGCAAGAGTTTCTTGAGAGTAAAACTGTATACAAAGTGCATAAAATGATACAAAAGAAACAACAACCAAAGACTCTATTCCAAAAAACTGCAATTAGGGAACCAGGGTCATTAAAACATAATTGCAAAGATATGAAACAAATCGAATTACTTGTCAGAAAGTAATGCCCACTTTGCCAGAACACTCTTGTCACAAAACAGCGCTTATTCTAAAATATGACTCACCATCTCTTTGGGTTAACTTAAAAGCCCAGTATAAAATTCCCATTCTGTTCCATCTCAATGAATAACCATCTGTAATTAAAAAAAAAATATAGTAACTGTAGTAATGCCACAAATCTTAACATCACCATTAAAGCCAATTTGTCATAGACGACTTCTAAGGTTACTTCTAAGTTGTCCTTCCATTTCTCGTTTCTATCTAGTTCATTAGCTTCTCTGATTCAGTGCATATTACCTAACAACATGCATTGAAATTATTATACTCATTTGATTATTTATTTATTATCCAATCTTCATTCTAATTGTTAAGTTTAATGACTTTGTAGGTCCAGTGACTAGAAAATTTAATACAGGGCAGGTGCTCAAGAAAGATTTGTTCAATCAAATTAATGTTCAAATGTATTTAGTACACTGTACTTTATATCTACTACTACTACTAAGTCTCTGTGCAACCCCAGAGACGGCAGCCCACCAGGCTCCCCCGTCCCTGGGATTCTCCAGGCAAGAACACTGGAGTGGGTTGCCATTTCCTTCTCCAATGTGTGAAAGTGCAAAGTGAAAGTGAAGTTGCTCAGTTGTGTCCGACTCTTAGTGACCCCATGGACTGCGGCCTACCAGGCTCCTCCGCCCACGGGATGTACACTGTACATAGTAAATGTATATAGCACACTGCAATCAAATGTATTTAGTACACTGTACTTTATATCTACTACTACTACTAAGTCTCTGTGCAACCCCAGAGACGGCAGCCCACCAGGCTCCCCCGTCCCTGGGATTCTCCAGGCAAGAACACTGGAGTGGGTTGCCATTTCCTTCTCCAATGTGTGAAAGTGCAAAGTGAAAGTGAAGTTGCTCAGTTGTGTCCGACTCTTAGTGACCCCATGGACTGCGGCCTACCAGGCTCCTCCGCCCACGGGATGTACACTGTACATAGTAAATGTATATAGCACACTGCACTGTACTATAGGTACACATTTAAGCACATTGTACAGCTATCTATTTAATCATACATGATTTTAAGAATGAAAAAGTACCCTGCATAATATGTGTTATATCAGCTAATGCTCTTGTGATAGTGATGAGAAAGTAAAAGACACAATAAAGCATTCATTTGATATTCATAAGGTAAAATGTGCTTATTGTCTCCTATTAATGTGTTATGCTTAGTCGCTCAGTCGTGTTTGACTCTTTGTGACCCCAGGGACTGTAGCCCGCCATGCTCCTCTGTCCACAGGGATTCTCCAGGCAAGAGTACTAGAGTGGGTTGCCATGCCCTCCTCAAGGGATCTTCCCAACCCAGGAATCAAACTCAGGTCTCCTGCACTACAGATGGATTCTTCACCATCTGAGCCACCAGGGAAGCCCAGTTGTCTTCTATTAAGTGTTCTATTGAAGTGTTTCTTTCATGTATATTTTCTGACTCAGTCTTCACAATATCATTTTGTTATTAGTACAAAATAAGGGAACAAGACCTACAAATATGCAGTAATGCACCTAGTATCACAAAGCAAAGGTTTATACTTCTCATGGTATTATATTACATTCTTCTTTCTACCATATCACGGGTGGATAACTAGGGATTCAGGCTGTCTGGAAAGGCACAAAAGATAATAATTTTATATCTATAACAATTCTATCCTTGTCATTTAGGGTCAAACTAAAAAATCGTTGTCCCATAAATATCTCAAAAGTTTAAAAATATTTCAAAATGCTTAATGTATTTTGAAAGATAAGGAGCCAACCTCTTATCTGGAAGGAACAATGGGATTGATTATTACTATCTTAACAAGTGAATGCCTAAGTATGACAAACAGCAGTTTCAATGATATTAAATATCCTCATTTTCTGGAAATTTTGCTCTATCTCAAGCACTTGAGGTTACTGTCATGACTTCATGTGCAGGCTTAGCCTGATCATATGAATTTAATAGGATTCAGATGCAAGAATGTATAAAACATTTCTCTTAATTCAAAATTAAAGAGAACCACGAGCATAAAAAAAAGGATAAAAAAGGAATTTGTTTCCACAGTCACA
The DNA here is from genome assembly GCA_006408695.1 of Aepyceros melampus. NCBI lineage: Eukaryota > Metazoa > Chordata > Mammalia > Artiodactyla > Bovidae > Aepyceros > Aepyceros melampus. Next base: position 436,476 of record SJXQ01005312.1, on the reverse strand, counting down.
TACTTGTGTGTGTTTTTCACATTGTTCAAAAGTGCTGTAATCTATGGTGGGGAGAAGGGATGGCAAAGAGGTGCATTCAGACATGAATAACTACTTCAAGGATCACTCTTAAACTATCCTTTACGGTACAGAGTTATGGAGAGAGAGAGAGAAAAGAAAAACATCTCATTAAAGATATGAAAATTCACATTTGTCCCTTTTATAGATATGATTAATGCAAACAGACGGTCCAAGAAGTTCTGAGTTTGTATTTTCTCTCAAATCATTATCAATTTTATTTTTCCTTCAAATCTTGAGATTTGAAACAATGGCCCTACCAACTTTGAAAAAGTAAAGGAACTTATCTTTTGTGGGAGAAGTAGTTGAAATCTATAGAGAATAAAGTGGTTGACAAATCACTATGCCAGCCCTCAGAACAGAGTCTTATAATAATAAATCAGAGGGGATATCTCATACATTAGCAACTCATGGCACTTATGTTTCACTCACTTTCAGAGCAACTTCTTTCAGAAAGAAAGAAGATCCAAAGGGCAAAAAATGCGGCCATGAGTTGACAGACCAAAGTTCTTTTCAGAGTGCTCTTTTGCCTCTTTATTATTTTTTATTTAGTATTTCAACAAACATGTGCTTATTTCCCTAAGTGTCTAACAAATTATGCTTTGAAATTTCCTTATTAATAAAAAAGGCTAGGAAATTATAATTTCTAATAAAGGCAGATATTAGAAAAATGTTTATAATCTCCAAGATAATATATTATAAATTCCAAATTTGTAAGAAAGGAATAAAAAATATGAAATGAATTGTGTTTTCCATTCTGAGAGATAGCAAGATCCTGGGCATTCTGATATCCTTCCAATATATCTCAGATTAACTAAAATATTTGTTGTTTTATTAGTATAAATACTTATTGAAGGCAAAAGGAGAAGGGGCGGCAGAGGATGAGATGGTTAGATGACAGCACTGAGTCAATGGACATGAGTTTGAGCAAACTTTGGAAGATAGTGGAGGACAGAGGAGCCTGGTGCCCTGCAGTTCATGGGGTCGCAAAGAGTTGGATACGACTTAGTGAATGTACAACAATGACAAAGAATAAATACAGTTATTACACTTGTAACACAGCCAGAAGGATGGTTTTCCAAGTTAAATAGCCTCATACTTGTAACAGTCCAGAAAATAAACGAAATCCCAGCATTTACAGAATGCACTACTGCTTTAGAATTGAGCTTCCTTGACGTCACATAAGCATCCATAGAAGAGACTATTTGTTTGCATATAAAATGCTAGTTTTTGTTTTCTGCATCATGAAACACAACTGTTATCTGATTTAACAGAAATCTTTTGTCATCTTTGTATTTTCACATTTTCACATACATTATATGGATAAAATTCAGACCACACAATTGTTACTCAAGGAAATGAATTTTCATGATACCCCAAAGGATATATAATTATTATATATATTATATTTATTATCATATTATATATAATTACATTAATACTTATCCATTATACAATATTTAATTTTCTATAATTTCATGTAAATTAAACATAAGTAGCTCATCTTTCTCTTTGACAAAAAGAATATAAATTATACATTACCCCTCCCTGTTAACTGTAACAAAGTTGGAGTATGTCTGTGAAGGAACTTGGATCCTTGATCAGGTGAATGTGTTTGGGTGGAGGGAATGAGGGGAGCTTACAGGCAAGATTGAAAAGGTTAACAGAGACTTCATATTTATAGCCCATGAAACAGTGCTGTCTTGAGAATAGAAGAAAAGGATAAATCAATACAATCCAAAGGTGTTAGTGTAGGTGTCACAATACACAAAGGGAAACTGTTATGTAAACACACATGTTTGGAAGGCTTAATCATTGCTCTCTGTCTGGATCCTTTTAAATACAGTCTTCACTACTGACTGATGTCTTCCAGGATTTGCCTTCTGCTAGCTTCACTGGTTCTACTGTGCCCACCTTAGGGATGACGCGTGTATGTGGTTACCCTTCTGATAGTGTGGCTAGCTCTTCCTACAGAGTGTTGCTTCTTCTCAGCAAGCTGGAATGACTGCGGCAATAATCATCTTTCTTCTTGAACTGCAGAAGGTTTGCCTGCACTTTGAAAGAGAGCGCCTATATACTCTCTTTCAAATTATTATAACAAAGAATCTATTAAAATCTTGTTTTAAAGGAAACTATTCAAGAATGTTTAATGCAGGTTTAAGTTACTTGACCATGAAACTACATGTTGGTAACATTTTTGTGACATCTCTTAACTTTTGTTGGCAATATATGATATTTTGGATAACACCACTATAAAAAAAATGATTTGCTAGAGTAAGCCTAGTCCACCTTTATTTCCCCTTAAGTAATCTCTTTCAAATTTTCAGTGTGATGCAACTTACTCTTATTGTCACCCTCTACCCATCCTGTCATGTCTCACCAGGTCACATATAGGACAGATGTGGCACATACATGTATCAATCTGAAACCCACATACTTGCCTTGATTGGCTCATCCATGAGGCTCATGATGATGCCTTTAACATGTCTGAGTATTTTTATGTTTGGCTCATAGAATTGCCATTGCCAACCATCCTGAGATCTAAGTAGTGTTTTAATTTGAATAATACTGAAAAGTCCCATTTGATTTCTTTAAAACAAAATTCAATTATTATAATGACATGAAAAAAAGAAGAAAAAGTCAATAAATTCCTTTATTCTAAATAAATTTCTTTATTCTAAAGGAAGAAAATAGGAATGTATTTAGGTTCCTCAAGAAATTCCTCAAGCAGCTGGAAGAAGTGGTACATTTTACTCATTTGATGATTCCTAACTGTTCACAACGGAGAAGGCAATGGCATCCCACTCCAGTACTCTTGCCTGGAAAATCCCATGGACAGAGGAGCCTGGTAGGCTGCAGTCCATGGGGTCTCTAGGAGTTGGACACAACTGAGCGACTTCACTTTCACTTTTCACTTTCATGCACTGGAGAAGGAAATGGCAACCCACTCCAGTGTTCTTGCCTGGAGAATCCCAGGGACGGGGGAGCCTGGTGGGCTGCCGTCTCTGGGGTCACACAGAGTCAGACATGACTGAAACGACTTAGCAACTGTTCACAAGAGCAACTGAGACTTTGACCACTTTGCTACATATTTTTCTCTCTAGTCAAACTATGCTTCTCTGAAACACAATGATTAAAACATTAATATTAATGGTTGTAACTTTTTTGCATACTCTATTGCATAACAAAATGTAGTCACTCAATGAAATTGCTACTGAAGGAAACGCTCATGTTTAATTTAACTCTGAGAATCACATTTAAGAATTTACAAAGGAATGAAAATAGTGTAAAAGATCAAACTTCCATAAATGTACCGAAAACCAACATTCACCATGAATTTAGTGATGCATTTTACCTATAAAGTTGATGAAAAACAAAATATTTCAATGTGTTTAAAATAAACTGTTACTATTCTTTAGAACTCACTACATAGTATTTAAGTGTGAACTATGCTATTGATGGATTTAAAAAATAATAAATTAAAACATTTATGAATTGATCCATAGCATTAGGAGACTCATTTAGAAAACTGATTTGATCAAAGATCAAATCCTACAATATCGATTAACTGGGATAAATATATCATAATTAAGAAGATTGTCTATAACAATTTCTTGACCAAGATTTTTAAAAGTTTCTCTTGTTTATAAGAACTCAGAATGACTATTTACAGGGCAAAAGAATATAGCCAAGAAAATTAGACACTAGTGTGATATTTTCCTTCATGTTAAAGACCACATATAGAGTGTGATTCAAATGAGTGACTTTTAAAAATTCTTTCCAGTTTGTTGATTCTTAGATATGATAGTACTTCTTTTCACTAACCACAATGCTAGAAGAGATACTACCTTGGAGGTCTAGTCATTCATGGACATAATCCTGAGTCTGAGAGGTCAATGGTTCATAGAAGAGCCTCTGTCTAGTCTGGCACAGTTCTGAATATTTGGCAGGAATTATTAAAAATAGGTCCAAGATGGGAATACCAGAGGCACTGCTGGCAGAAACACACAGGGACACGTAGGGAAGCTTGCCTTCTCTGTTCTTGGCTCTAGCTGGTGCTATTTAGCTATCATTTCATGAAAACATGAACACAAAGCTCAGTCGTGCCTCTTTAAATGAGAAAAAAGCTAAGCTAAAAATAGGACATTTCATTGAGCTTCAGTCATGAGTCTTACCTGGTGTGCATTTGTTGTTGATTGGCAGACTCCCCCAAAGTAGGTGGTGAAGTCTTTCTGGCATATTCTTTCATGTATAGATACTGCTCAGACTATGATGTTTTATTTAATTCTAAGTGCTACGGACCAAAATTTTTCCTTGTAGCATTGTAGTGAATCTCTATCAACTCTTAATTTGCCTAGGTTTGGGTAAAGAAAAAGATAGTTAAAATCTGTTTCCTCTAAAAATTTAATATATAACTATTAAATTTATCTCATAACTAATCTAGTTCTGCTCACACATTAAATAGAAAGGATTCATTACGAAAACATCCCTTGGGACCTAGGTGCTCAATCAGCATTAGTCAACAAAATCTAAAGTTGATTTCATTGGGAAAACAAAACAAGATAGAAGTCTTAATGGATCTTCAGGAATATAAGCATAATTATTAAATATACATCAAATATCAATAAACAATTTATCCTGCTTCTAATAATTAACATACTTTTGGAACTGAGTGTGCTAATTATATGAAATAAATTTAGCAGATTTACAAATGATATTTCATTTTGTATTCTATGTACCCTTGGGACCTAGGGGCTCAATCAGCATTAGTCAACAAAATCTAAAGTTGATTTCATTGGGAAAACAAAACAAGATAGAAGTCTTAATGGATCTTTAGGAATATAAGCATAATTTTTGTCATATTAAATATACATCAAATATCAATAAACAATTTATCCTGCTTCTAATAATTAACATACTTTTGGAACTGAGTGTGCTAATTATATGAAATAAATTTAGCAGATTTACAAATGATATTTCATTTTGTATTCTATATAGTTTAATTTCAGCTATATTTTTATGAAGGGGAGCATAATAAATACAATTTTTAAAATTGTATTTTAGTTTTAATTATAAAAATGCAAATGATTATGTTGCAAATACAACATACTAAAATCTACCTTCCATTCCAAAATGTTTCTAAATGATTAACAACTTTTCTATTAATAGAGTGACAGGTAAAAATTCAGTCTTATAACTCCAATTCTATAATCCTACCATCTTGAACTAACCAATAATAAACATTTAACATGTATCCTCTCAAACATTTATCTTTGTTGAAATAAATATAGTACTTGAAAACACATTTTTATGTTCTTCTTTATAACAATTAGTATCCACTAATTCCATGTAATTAAGAGAGGTTTAATTATATCCACATTCTAAAACTTGTTTCTTCCTAAGGTTGCCCCTGTTTAATTTTATATCATTACAAAATATCTCAGACAAAAGAATGAAATACTGGATCATGAATAAAAATCTGCAGCTTTCTGGATTCTGCCAAATACTTAACTGAAGGTGTAACAATTTATATTTCAAATAAGTAAAAATAATCTATTGTTTGCATTCTTGGTAATATGTGGCATTCAGATTTTTTTTCATTACCTAGAGTGGAAATCTCAGATATGCAGGTGACAACACCCTAAAGGAAGAAAGTGAAGAAGAACTAAAGAGCCTCTTGATGGAGGTAATGAGGAGAATGAAAAAGCTGGTGAAAAGCTGCCTTAAACTCAACATTCAAAAAACTAAGATCATGGCATACAGTCTCATCACTTCATGGTAAATAGATGGGGAAAACATGAAAACAGTCAGAGATTTTATTTTCTTGGGCTCTAATATCACTGCAGACAGTGACTGCAGCCATGAAATTAAGACACTTGCTTCTTCAAAGAAAAGCTATGGCAAAACTAAACATCATATTAAAAGTCAGAGACATCACATTGGCAATAAAGGTCCATATAGTCAAAGCTATGGTTTTTCCAGTAGTCAAGTACCCATGTGAGAGTTGGAGCATAAAGAGGGCTAAGTGCCAAAGAATCACTGCTTTTGAACTGTGGTGCTATTGGAGAAGACTCTTGAGAGTCCTTTGGAAAGCAAGGAGATCAAGCCAGTCAATCCTAAAGGAAATCAACTCTGAATATTCGTTGGAAGGACTGATGCTAAACTCCAATACTTTGGTCCCCTGATGAGAAGACCCAACTAATTGGAAAACATCCTGATCTAGGAAAGATTGAGGGCAGGAAAAGAGGGTGACAGAGGATGACATGGAAGGATGGATGGCATCATTGACTCAATAGACATGAGTTTGAGCCAACTTGGGAGACTGTGAAGGACAGGGAAGCCTGGCATGTCCATGGGGTCACAAGTGACTGAGCAACAAGTGCAAATACTATCTCACTGATATTTTAATTGGGTTTCCTCTTTAGTGACTTGTCTAAAAATCATTTGCCTGTGTAAAATCACTACCTTGAATGTCTAACATATATGTCAATACTAAAATGCCCCAAACTGAGCTTCTGATATTTAGCCCACAAATTGCTCTTCCCGTGGGTTCTTCATTTCAGTTCGTGTCAACTTCATCTTTTGTTTCCTGTTCCCCAGGACCAAACCCATGGAATTATCCTTTATTCCTCACATACACTCTTTCAGCAGATGCTATCAACACTGCTTAAAAACAGATATACAGTATGCATACAGCCTCCACCACTGCCACCACCTGATTCTGAGCCATCATTATTTCCTGCCTGGAATATGACAGGTGCCCCTTAATTAGTCTCTTTCTTCAGACCTTGTCCTTTATATTCTCAAAAGTGGAACACTCTCATTCACTGTTAAAACCTCTTCGCATTTTGGTCTTAGTAAAAACTGAATCTTTACTTTGATCTATAAGTGCCTATAAGATCTGGTGTGCTTTTCATTCTCTCATCTCATTCCCTAGTATTGCTCTCCCAATTTTCCCAGACTACCTGCCTTCTTGGAAGTTTCAGGGACACACCAGAGGTTTTCCTACTTTAGAGCCTTCCTCTTGGTCTGCACAGCACTCCTTTCTTAGAATGTTCTTTCTTCAATTATCCATATAGTTTATTGTGTTTTTTCTTTGCTTAAACATTACCTTCAAAGTAAGCACTTTACCTGCTCATTTTACTTAAAATCAAAAAATACCCCTTCTATATCTTCCTCTTATGCTTTATTTTCTTCCATAGTGCTTCTCACCAGCTAACATTAACTATTTTACTGACTAATGACTAATTTATCTTTCATTCCAACCTTTACTGTTACATCCCTTCCAGAGTTCAAGTCTTCTTCTTAAAGTTAATTTTCAATTATTTATCACTGGATGGCAGCTTCATATTTTGTTCATTTAAAAATTTCAGGTATCTCTTCATATAATAATATGTTAATGGTTACTTTTCTAATTTTCAGCAAGAATGGTAAGTATAGGATAAATTCCATATGAATGGAGACAACGTGGTGTAGCTGGAAGAGAACAGGACTGGGAGTCAGATGACTTGTGTTTATCATGGACTTCACTATTCAACAAATTAACTCTGGGATTATGAGCCAATATTTTAAGCTCTAGGCTAAGTCCTAAAATGAGAAAGTAAGACTAGATGACCTGTAAAGTCACTTCCAGGGTTAAAATTTTTCAATTTTTTGGCCGTGCCATGCTTGTGGGAATTTGTGAACCAGGAGGTGAACCTGTGCCTTCTGCTGTGGAAGTCTGAGTTTTAATCACCTGATCTCCAGGGAAGTCCTAGAATCTTATAATTTTAAATGGTTCCATTTAAGTAGAGTGATGTCAGTTGAAGTTTGGGCTTGAAAGAAGCTTGAGTGAGTAAAGAATATAGAAATTAAGGAACTTTTCGCATCTGTATTTTTATTTCATTTAAGATTTTCTTGCAAAAAAAAAGATTTTATTGCTAAGTTTAATGAATCTGTTTATATTGTTTTATTGACAGTCTGTATATTCTTTGATGTTTTAAAAAATATTCTTGTCTTTTCTTTCCCTGAAATTTCATCTCAAAACTGTATGTACTCTCCTTTTGATATGTGCTACCCAGTGGTTCATTTGTTTCTTGAATCTAAGCATTCATGTCTTTCAAAAATGCTTGTACTGTATCTGCTATCAACTTTGTAAATAACATTTCTATTCTATCTTTTCACTCTCTATATACTACCTATTAGAAACATGCTAAAAATATACCATCTATATTTCTATTGTAAAGTAAATAAACAAAACTTTACTAAAATAATCTACTTCTGCGCATTGACTACGCTAAAGCCTTTGACTGTGTGGATCACAAAATTCTTAGAGATGAGAATACCAGACCACCTCACCTGCCTCCTGAGAAACCTGTATGCAAATCAAGAAGCGAAGTTAGAACCAGGCATGGAACAACATGGTTCCAAATTGGGAAAGGAGTACATCAAGGCTGTATATTTTCACCCCACTTATTTAAATTTATATGCAGAGTACATCATGCAAACTGCTGGGCTGGATCAAGCACAAGCTAGAATCAGGACTGCTGAGAGAAATATCATTAACCTCAGATATGCAGATGACACCACCCTTAGGGCAGAAAGCAAAGAAGAACTAAAGAGCTTCTTATGAAGATGAAAGAGGAGAGTGAAAAAGCTGGCTTAGAACTCAGCATTCAAAAAACCAAGATCATGACATCCAGTCCCATCACTTCATGGAAAATTGATGGGCAAACAATGGAGACAGTGAGAAACTTTATTTCTTGGGCTCCAAAATCACTGCAGATGGTGACTGCAGCCATGAAATTAAAATATAGCATGTTTTAAAGCTACAATAAACCTAGACATCATATTAAAAAGCAGACTTTACCAACAAAGGTTCATATAGTCAGAGCTATGGTTTTTCCAGTAGTCGCACATGGATGTGAGTGTTGGACTATAAAGAAAGCTGAGCACCAAAGAATTGATGCTTTTGAACTGTGATGCTGGGAAAGACTTTTGAGAGTCCCTTGGACAGCAAGGATATCAAACCTGTCAATCCTAAAGGAAATCAACCCTGAATATTCATTGGAAGGACTGATGCAGAAGCTCCAATACTTTGGCCACCTAATGCAAAGAACTAACTCACTGGAGAAGACCCTTATGTTGGGAAAGATTGAAGGCAGGAGGAGAAGGAGCTAACAGAGGATGGTTGGAGGGTATCACTGACTCAATGGGCATGAGTTTGAGCACACTCCAGGAGTTGGTGACGGACTGGGGTTGCAAAGAGTTGGATTAAACTGAGTGAACTGAACTCATGCAGACCATTATTAAATCTTTATTTAATTTGTTACAATATTGCTTCTGTTTTGTTTTGTGTTTTTGGCCATGAGGCATGTGGGCTCTTAGCTACCTAACCAATGTTTGAACCTGCATCCTTTACATTGGAAAGTGACATCTTAACCACTGGGCCACCAAAGAAGTCCCTTCACTATGTTTTGATTCTCAGGGAGCTTTACATTATTGTTAATGAAACATTTTAAAAATTAAGCTTTTATGCCTTATCCAAAATTTTGTCATATTTTGACATGAAAGATTTTTGGCATAAGAAGATTTTAAATTTAGCTTTATAATTTCTGAGAATAGTTACACAATTTTTTTCTTAACTTGTCAATAATTCTTGACATATTTCCATTTTAATTCTATGAATTCTACTTGAAAATTATACTATTTTTAAAAAATTAGTGCACTTTATTCCACTATATTCACCACTCATACAGCTCCATCTCTTATTTTCCTATCCCAAATTTTACTGTAATAAATGCCATCTACATATCTTTATGAACAAGGATTTCTATATTCTTTACAGAGCCTATAAAAGTGGGATTTGGGGATTACAAGGAATGAGAATTTTCCATTTAATGATAAATATTTAAATGTATATTATTTTACTAGTTTTCACCTGGTTTCACTTTTAAGGTTCTATATCATAACTGCTTTCTTCCAGAAGCAAAATGTCAGTACTGTCATATATGTAGAGAAACATATTATGGATTACAGAGCTTGTGAATAACCCATGCTGTTTTGTAGAAAAACGAACAAACAACAACAACAACGAAAACAACAAAAACCAGGAGGAAGAAAACTTCTGCAATTCTAGGTAGAATCAGTTCAGTTCAGTTCAGTCGCACAGTCGTGTCCGACTCTTTGCGACCCCATGAATCGCAGCACGCCAGGCCTCCCTGTCCATCACCAACTCCCGGAGTTCACTCAGACTCACGTGCATTGAGTCCATGATGCCATCCAGCCATCTCATCCTCGGTTGCCCCCCTCTCCTCCTGCCCCCAATCCCTCCCAGCAATGAGTCAACTCTTCACATAAGGTGGCCAAAGTACTGGAGTTTCAGCTTTAGCATCATTCCTTCCCAAGAAATCCCAGGGTTGATCTCCTTCAGAATGGACTGGTTGGATCTCCTTGCAGTCCAAGGGACTCTCAAGAGTCTTCTCCAACACCACAGTTCAAAAGCATCAATTCTTCAGCACTCAGCCTTCTTCACAGTCCAACTCTCACATCCATACATGACCACAGGATAAACCATAGCCTTGACTAGACGGACCTTAGTCGGCAAAGTAATGTCTCTGCTTTTGAATATACTATCTAGGTTGGTCATAACTTTTCTTCCAAGGAGTAAGTGCCTTTTAATTTCATGGCTGCAGTCACATGATCTCCTTCAGAATGGACTGGTTGGATCTCCTTGCAGTCCAAGGGACTCTCAAGAGTCTTCTCCAACACCACAGTTCAAAAGCATCAATTCTTCGGCGCTCAGCCTTCTTCACAGTCCAACTCTCACATCCATACATGACCACAGGAAAAACCATAGCCTTGACTAGACGGACCTTAGTCGGCAAAGTAATGTCTCTGGTTTTGAATATACTATCTAGGTTGGTCATAACTTTTCTTCCAAGGAGTAAGTGCCTTTTAATTTCATGGCTGCAGTCACCATCTGCAGTGATTTTGGAGCCCAAAAAAACAAAGTCTGACACTGTTTCTACTGTTTTCCCATCTATTTCCCATGAAGTGATGGGGCCAGATGCCATGATCTTTGTTTTCTGAAGTTGAGCTTTAAGCCAACTTTTTCACTCTCCTCTCTCACTTTCAACAAGAGGCTTTTTAGCTCCTCTTCACTTTCTGCCATAAGGGTGGTGTCGTCTGCATATCTGAGGTTATTGATAGAGACACATAAATTCTTGGACTTGCCCAGTAAATCGTAGATATGACCAAAAAGCATGAGCAAAAAAAAAGAAAAGGCAAACTGGACTTCTTCAAAATGAAAAACTTGTGTATATCAAAGGACACTATCACAGATGTGAAAAGGCAGTCTACAAAATGGAAGAAAATATTTCAAGTTATATATGTAGTAGTGGTCAAGTATACAGACTATATGAAGAGAGTGACAACTCAATAGCTCCCTTTGTAGCTCAACTGGTAAAGAATCTGCCTGCAATGCAGGAGACTCTGGTTCAATTCCTGGATCAGGGAAATCTCCTGGAGGAGGGCATGGCAACCTACTCCAGTATTCATGCCTGGTCAGTTCCCATGAACAGAGGAGCTTGCCTAGCTACAGTCCATGGGGTCTCAAGAGTTGGACATAACTGAGCAACTAAGCACAGCACAGCACAGACAACTCAATAACAAACCAGTTTAAACATGAACAAAGGATTGAGCAGACATTTCTCCAAAGAAGATATGCAAGTGCCAACAGGCATATGAAAAAACATTAGTCATTCAGTTCAGTTCAGTCTCTCAGTCGTGTCTGACTCTTTGCGACCCCATGAACCACAGCACACAAGGCCTCTCTGTCCATCACCAACTCCCAGAGTTCCCCCAAACTCATGTCCATTGAGTCGATGATGCCTGCAAATCAAAACTCACAATGACATACTAACTTCACACCCACTAGGATGGCTGTATATTGTCACCCTGTTTATTTAACTTGTATGCAAAGTACATCATGCAAAATGCCAGGCTGGATGAAGCACAAGCTGGAATCAAGATTGCTGGGAGAAATAGCAATAAACTCAGATATGCAGATGCCACCACTCTTATGGGAGAAAATGAAGAGGAACTGAAGAGCCTTTGATGAGAGTGAAAGAGGAGACTGAAAAAGCTGGCTTAAAATTCAACATTCAAAAAACTAAGATCATGGCATCTGGTCCCATCACTTCATGGCAAATAGATAGAGAAACAATGGAAACAATGACAAACTTTATTTTTTGGGCTCCAAAATCACTGCAGATGGAGCCTGCAGCCATGAAATTAAAAGATGCTTGTTCCTTGGAAGAAAAGCTGTGACCAACCTAGACAGTATATTAACCTAGACAGATATTACTTTGCCAACAAATATCTGTCTAGTCAAAGCCATGGATTTTCCAGTAGTCATGTTTGGAATGAGAGTTGTACTATAAAGAAACTGAGCACCAAAAAGTTGATGCTTTTGAACTGCAGTGTTAGAGAAGACTCTTGAGAGTCCCTTCAACTACAAGGAGTTCAAACCAATCAGTTGTAAAGGAAATCAGTCCTGAATATTCATTGGAAGGACTGATGCTGCAGCTAAGCTCCAAAATTTGGCCACCTGATGTGAAATACTGACTCATTTGAAAAGACCCTAATGCTGGGAAAGATTGAAGTCAGGAGGAGAAGGGGACAACAGAGGATGAGATGGTTGGATGGCATCACTGACTTGATGGACATGAATTTGAGCAAACTCTGGGAGTTGGTGAGGGACAGGAAAGCCTGGCAGGCTGCAGTCCATAATGTCACAAAGAACCAGATACGAGTGAGAGTGAACTGAACTAAGGATGGCAATAGTTTTAAGAAATGAATAATAACAAGTATTAACAAGACTGGAGAAATCTGAACTCTCATATATTGCTGGTGAAGATGTATAATGGTGCAGCCATGTGGAAACAGGTTGATGTTTCCTTTGACAACTAAACATAGACTTAATTTATAACTCAGAAGTTCTACTCATAGGTATATACCTAAAAGAAAAGTATTCAAACAAGTACTTGTGTAAAAATGACAAGACGAGCACTATTCAAAACAGTGAAAAAGTGGAAAGAACCCAGATCTTTCTTTTTGGAGGAATGGATAAGCAAACATGGTCTATTCATATAATGGAATATTATTCAGCCATTAAGAGGACTGGATTACTGATACAAGTTACAACACAGATGAACCTTGAAAACATTATGCTAAATGAAATAAACCAGACAGAAAAAGCTATATAGGACAAGATTATATTTACATGAAACATGCAAACTATTTAAAAACTTAAAGACAGAAAACAAAAGGAGGAAGGGGAACTGATTTGAGTATGAAAATCCAATTAAATTAAAAGTTGGTGGTTTGAGAATATCAATAAAATTAATAATATCTAGGCAGAGAGATTACGGAAAAATAGACAAAACATGAATTACCAATATCAATAATTAGAGCAGTAATATCATTGCATGTTTGCAAATTCTATAGATATTAAAACATAATAAGTCACTTATTGAGAACTTCATGCCTATATGTTTGACCACTTTGATGAAATCAATAAATACCCACCAAAACACAAACTATCAACAGTCACTCAAACAGAAGTAGATCACCTACTTGGCTTAATATCTATCAAATAATTCATCTGTATTTAAAAACTTTCCCAAAAGAAAAAATTTATAGGTACAGGTGGTTTCTACAATAATTTTCAAGAAAAGTAAAGAAAGAATAATTCTCAACTTATTGTATTAGGCCAACATTATCTTGTTACCAAAACCAAATAAATATAAGAAATTACTTCTCTTGAATTTAGAGGATAAAGCCTAAACAAAATTTTAGCAAAGTGAATTTACCAGCATATATAAAGGTAGACAGTGTATTAAAAAACAAAGACATCTCTGTATAGACAAGTCCCTATAGTCAGAGCTATAGTTTTACTAGTAGTCATATAGTAAGATGTGAAAGTTTGAGCATGGAGAAGGCTGATTGCTAGAGAATTGATGCTTTTGAACTGTGGCTCTGGAGAAGACTCTTGAGAGTCCCTTGGACAACAAGGAGATCAAACCAATCAATCTTAGAAGAAATCAACCCTAAATATTCATTAGGAGGACTAGTGCTAAAGCTCCAATACTTTGCCACCTGATACAAAGGGCTGACTCATTGGAAAAGACCCTGATGCTGGGTAAGATTGAGAGCAAGAGGAGAAGGTGGTGACAGAGGATGAGATGGTTGGATAGCATCACTGACTCAATGGACATGAGTTCAAGTGAACTCAGGGAGATAGTGAAGGACAGGGAAGCCTGGAGTGCTGCAGTCCATGGGGTTGCAAAGAGTCAGACACAATTGAGTGACTGAACAACCACAAAAAAAAAAAAAAAAAAATCATGATCAAGTGGTTCATTCCACAAATGGAGGTTTGATTTCATATCCAAAAATGAATATATGTAACTTGACACATTAGCAAATTACAAGAGGAAAGCCATATAATCAAGCCAATTTAGCAGAAAAATAAATAAATAAATAAAAACAAAAACAAAAAAACCCTTGCTGGTTTAAAGTAAACAAATTCTCTCAGCAAAGTTAGAATAAAGGGGAACTTCAGTAATCTACTAAAGGACTTTTGTGAACAAACCTGAAGTTAGCACCATAAAAATTAAATGGCCAAGAATGTCTGTTTTTATCACTTCAGTTCAACATCTTACTGCCTATTGTTGTCAGCTTTTGTTGTTTGCCAACTTTATTGTTGTTTTTAGTCACTAAGTCATGTCCCACTCTTTGGTGACCCCATGGACTGTAGCCTGCCAGACTTCTCTGTCTGTGGGGTTTCCAGGCCAGAATACTGGAGTGGGATGTCATTTCCTTCTCTAGGGGATCTTCCAGAATGAGGGATCAAACCTGTATCTCCTGCATTGGCAGGTGGAGCTTGCCAAAGAGCTTCCAGGAAAGCCGTTGTCAGTGCTACTGGATAAGAAGAATAATTATTAAATGTCCATTTTGTAAAGTAAAAAATAAACTTGTCTTTATTCACAGGCAAAATAATCATTATAGAGAAAATCTGTTAGAATCTATAAAAACATTACTAACATTAACAAATGAATTTGGTAAAGATTTAGGAATTAACATATAATATTAATTATAGCTCTATTAGCAATGATCAAAATTTAAATTAAAGATAACTACTTTTGTAAGTACCAAAAATATGGGATATTTAGGAATCTATTTTGACAAAGGATATGAAAGCCCTCAATACTGAAAATTACAAAACATTGTTAAGATAAAAGAACACCTAAATAAATGGTCATGAACTAGAGGACTCAGTAACTTTAAGATATAAATTCTCCTCAAAATGAACTACAGAGTCAATGCAGTTTTACTCAAATTGCCAGAAGACATTTTTGGTAGAAATTTTCAAACTGATTCTAAAAGTAATATAGAAATGCAAAGTATACATAACTAAAGCAATTTTGAAAATTAAAAATAACTAGAAATATCCACCTTTGAGATTTATTATAAAGCTGAACTATGTATAACAGCTTTATACATAATAAAATAGGAAATTTTTTATTCCAGGACTTTCCTGGTGGTTCAGACAGTAAAGCATCTGCCTACAATGTGGGAGACCTGGGTTTGATCCCTGGGTTGGTCCTCTGGAGAAGGAAATGGCAACGCACTCCAGTACTCTTGCCTAGAAAATCCCATGGACGGAGGACCCTGGTAGGCTACAGTTCATGGGGTCTCAAAGAGTTGGACATGACTGAGCAACTAAACTTAAACTCATGTATAACAGCATGATGTTGGTAAACAAACAAATGGAACAGAATCAGATTATACATGTATGACTAAATGATTTTAAGCAAAGGTCAAAGGCAATTCATTGGAGAAAGGACAGGTTAAAAAAAAATGTTGCTGAAGCAATTCCTACAGGTTAAATCACCCAACTCTTTGTGACCCTATAAACTGTGGGTCACCAGGTTCCACTGTCCATGGAATTTTCCAGGCAAGAATGGTGGAGTGAGTTGATATTTCCTACTCCAGGGGATCTTCCAGACCCAGGAGTTTACCACTGAACCACCTAGGAAGCCCCATGGAATTTCATTGAAGAATTGGCTTATGCAAAATTGTACATGCAAAGAAAACAATCCACAATATTTGATTTATGCCTGGCACCATATTCAAAGACATTCAAAACAAATCTTATGGAAAACCCTAAATTATAAAAGAAAAAGAAAAGCATATATCCTTATAAAACTTCAGATGAATGTTCACAGTTAAAAACTGATCACAGCCTCCTGTCTATCTGTGTAAGAATGGATAAGTGAACTGTTATTTATATACACAATAATAAAAACAATGAACTATTGATACGAAATATAACACAAATCTATCTCAAGAAAATGAAAGACGCAAGACAAAAGAGTGCATATTATAGGATTCTATTTGAATAAATTTACAGGAAATGTAAAATAATCCATAGTGATGGAAAACAAATCAAAAGTTGCCTAGAGACAGGGTAAGGTAAGATTCTAGTGAAGGAAAGGATAGGAATTATGAAGGTTCATGAGGAAACTTTGAGGTGAATAATATGTTATCTTGATGGTGGTGATGCTTTCATGGATATGTACACATATCAATATTTAGCAAATTTTATATTTTAAATATGTGGAATTTATATAAAGTATATGCTCATAAACTATTAAAACTAGAATAAATGATGTTTGGAGACGCACAGTTTTTAAACTTTGGATTTTCGTAGATAAAGATAGATAATAAAATTATCTTTATAGGGAAGGGAATGGCACATGTAAATGCTTGAGTATTCCTTCCCAAATCGGGTTCAGTAAGGCAGATTCTGGGGTTTCCTGGTGGCTCAGTTGTGGAGAGTCTGCCTGACAATGCAGAATACACAGGAGACTTGGGTTCAATTCCTGGGTCAGGAAGATCCCCTGGAGGAGGGCTTGGCAACCCACTCTGGTATGCTTGCCAGGAAAATCCCTTGTACAGAGAAGCCTGGTGGGTTACAAACCATGGGACTACAAACAGAGCTAAACATGACTGAGAACGTATTCATGCAAGGCAGATTGTGCTTTAACATTTAGCACTTTTAGCTAGTTCATTTGTTAGAAAGAATGAAAATATCAGGCGTGGTTTTATATGACATAGTGTAGATAGGTGATAAATGGATGGATGGATGGGGACAGATAGAAAGTTGAGTAGATGAATGGGGGAATAGGGAAATATAGATTGTATGTAAATCACTAAATGCACATTTTAATCTAATCTTGAAGTTTATATTTTTTGGTATTTATATAATCCAGGTTAAACCAAGCGCTTTCTCAAACTCCTCTGAAGAATCACCACACCAAATGGATAGATTCTTAAGCACAGAGGAGTCTCATTTGCAACTGATAACCCACAAGAGAATTGGGAAGAAATGTGATTAAGCCAACCATGTACAACACCATTCTGTTTTTATCTATCTACACATTACCTTTCCTGCAAAAAGAATTTTTTTTTAATGATGCTATTACTTTAATAGTTTCCATTTGCATTTTGAATTTTCATTGTGCCAGTTATCCAATTCCACTTATATGGTGAAATTTGTGGGCCTCATGGCTATTTTAATATGATGCCTTTTATAATGTAATTGAGAGAAGTCTCCAATGAATAAAATAAATGGTTTCAGAGGGTTCTTAAGCCCTCAACAGACATCAGCTAAAATGTTAAGAGTGCCTCCAAATCCCACTGGTGCTATATTTTCTAACCATGAAAGAAATGTCATTATTGTAAATTTCCAGCTTTTGTCTGAAAATCTTGTACTAGATCCCTTGAGCGCCAGTTCAGTTAATTAATTCAAACAATTTCCTCTCTAATCTCTAAAACATTTTCATATTTAAGACAATAAATGAGGTACTTAAGGGGCTCACTCATTGTTGGTTATTAATATGCCAGGGAATTAGAAAAATTACCCCTAGTCTTCAGTGACATGAATAATGTCTCTTTTTTTCCCCTTCCAATGGTTCTGACCTGGACAAGGTTAAAAGCATGGTTTCTATGCAACTGAATTTTAAAAAATGCTATTTTCCACTTGCTTTGGTTTTCCATCTAAATAGTCTTCCTTTTCTTTCAGCAATAAATCTGATATGTAGCTTGATAAGTTATGCCGATTTAAAGATTGAATTAGTTAATAATAACTTTGAAATTACTGATTAGTTTAGAAGAAGAATATTGCATTTTTCTTGAACCAGTACATAAGGTTAATGCAGTTGAGAATGTGATGGCTCCAGTAACTTTGACACTAATTGGTGATTGTGTTACATGTTAAGATAAGGAGTCAGCATGAACGAATTCTCAGGAGGTTTGCAGGAAGACAAAGCTATTTGTTCACAAACCTACTTTTCTCCATTTGAACAACTGGTTTAACTTCATAAAAGGTTGGTGAGTGACCTTCAGGATAAAATTTCATGCATCTCATGCCACTGACTCTGGTTTATCAAAATGAAACAGAGCACAAAAACAATTTTTTTCTGTAAAAAAATTCAGCCATCTATTTATCAATATATGAATCTAATTGTTCAATTTCCAAAATTGACTATCTTTAGAGGGGGAAAATGTGTGAGATGAAAGGAAAATCAAGCTTGTAATTGTTCACATTGCTTTGTGCTTATACAGCCCTTACTTCAAAAGTCTCCTAAATCATTTTATAACCATTATAAAGTTAATCTTCTTAATGTAAAAACACTCACATATTATTGTTAGTATGATTTTAAAGTACTGAAGAAGAATCTATAGATATTTGGGGGAAAGGTAGCATAGTTATGTTCAAGAAATTGTCCATCAGATAACTGGATCAGATAAGAGCCATTACCCATAAAATCTAGTGCAGAATCATGGCTTCTATCTGGTCTCTGGCTACTAATTGAAATGAGCGATGTTTCAGCTCTAAGCAAAAGGTTCCTACTGTATTGTGCTCATTTGTAATTGTTAAAGATTTAGTTATTTATGCTAGTCACAATTCAATATTTTCCTTCAGTTCAGTTCAGTTCAGTTGCTCTGTCATGTCCGACTCTTTGTGACCCCATGAACTGCAGCATGCCAGGCCTTCCTGTCCATCACCAACTACCGGAGTTCACTCAGACTCACGTTCATCGAGTCCGTGATGCCATTCAGCCATCTCATCCTCGGTCATCCCCTTCTTCTCCTGCCCCCAATCCCTCCCAGCATCAGGGTCTTTTCTAATGAGTCAAATTATTTTGAACTGTGGTACTGGAGAAGACACTTGAGAGTCCCTTGGACTGCAAGGAGATCAAACCAGTCAGTCCTAGAGGAAATCAACCCTGAATATTCCTTGGAAGGACTGATGCTGAAGCTGAAGCTCTAATACTTTGGCCACCTGATGCGAAGAGCCAGTTCGTTGGAAAAGACCCTGATGCTGGGAAAGATTAAGGGCAGGAGGGGAAGGGGGCAAGAGAGAATGAGATGGTTGGATGAAATCGTTGACTCAATGGACATGAGCTTAAGCAAACTCCAGAAGTTGATGAAGGACAGGGAAGCCTGGCATGCTGCCGTCCATGGGGTCACAAAGAGTCAGACACAACTTAGTGACTGAACAATTAGCAACAAGACTCTAAGTAGGATGTAGACACAGTGATTTGATTCAAAAGCATCAATTTAGGAGTACATGACCAGACACCCTGCCCAGAACATGATCTTAGGAGGTCCTTCTTGGCATGAAAGTTGGTGCTGCAGGAAGTGGTGTAAGAAATAGAGAGAAATCCTCTCCCCAAGTCAGATTCCTCCTGGAAATTCCATGCAGAAGATGGCATTCCATCAACATACTAATGTCCTCTCTGCTCTGGAACCTACGGTACACTTCATAAGAACGTGAGGTTTAGGTATATGTCTCCTGCCGGGGGCCAGATTGAGGAACTCCGCCCATGGCAAAGGTCAAGGTGGGATCGAGCCTCAGGAAACCCTCTGTTTCTGAGCATCTACCCCCAAAACCAGAGACTCTTTTATGCTCTTACCTATACCTCTGACTATACGAGGGACTCTCCCCCATAACCATTTCTCTTGGAGAAGGAGTTAACTTGCAGCTCCAGTTAATAAAAATTCCTGGGCGTGACAAGAGTGTTTCAACTTACGAACTCCTCTGAAAGTTATCTGGTTTGCCTGTATAGGTTCGTCTGGCCACATGTGATTGTTTACAGCCTCCCAACAGTGAGAGGCATGAGACATTTTAGACTTACTAAAGGCAGATTCTTTTGGGAAGTCAGAATTTATTAGTATAGTGGGTTGGTTAAGAATTATATTGGTGAAGGGTTTTTCATTTGTTGTGCCAGTAATTGCTGCTAATTCCCTGCCCTGGGTGCGACAAGGGTGTCTCAGGTTAAACCTCTCTGCTGACAAACTACCTTGTGTGATAGGATTATCCATACTCCTGCCAAGCACATGATTGTTTACTACCTCTCAACCATAAACAGCACAGAGAGTTTGGGGTATTTTGAAGGTCTTAATTAGCATAGGGCTTTTCTCATTGTTGAGTCAATGATTGCCACCAGGCCTCCACATCCTTAGGCACCTGGGAATATATTAATCAATGTATTTGGAATATAGAAAAGGAAATATAGTAGTTTTTGATGTTAGCAATACTAGACTTTTTGAGTTAATGAATTTTCTCTTTTGTTATAGACCACTGTACTTTGTTATAAATCACTGTGTCCTTGCTATGTAAAAATGTAACTTTATCACTCTTAAGACTAAATAGATCTTAAAGGGAACATTGGTGAAAGGATTTTCATTTGTTGGCTGATGTTTTGCTGCTAAGTCTCCATATTCCCTGCCTTTATAATGAATATAACTAGCATATAAGAGAAATAAGAATTAACCTTTAAGATTAATCATGTTAACCTTGGGTTAAATAAATTCCTTTCTTGATTGTAACTCACTACACCCTCACCCTATAGGAATGCAACTTTATTTGGAGAGTGGTGCCTGGTTTAAGGAAAAACACCCTTGGAAAAAATAAGTTTTTTGGTTATCAGAAAGAAAGAGTCGTAAAATGTTAGCAGGTCTCATGGCCAGAAGACAATGTAAAACCCCTAAGACCTTTTTGTATACATTTATGCAAAGCACCTGATTTTGACAACGGTCAGGTCTGCTGACCTCCGCGTGACTGTGTATTTATCCCTATGTGTAACAAAAGGTATATAAGCAAACCTGAAAATAAAGAAAATGGGACCAGTTTCTGGAAAGACTGATTCCCCCATGTCGTTTCTTTCTTGTTCTCTGTTTTTCTGGCTGAATTCCCATCTGAGGCATGGGTACTCACCAAGCCTGCTAATTGTGCCTGGGCTTCTAAGATCGGACCTGGGAGGCCTCAGCGCCTCCTCTCCTTCGGGAGAACGGAAAGACGCCTGTGGCCTGCGTAGGTGGTGACTGGTATTCCACGTAAACCAAGTTATTCAGCCTCTTTTTCTCCACTAATTTTCCTATTACACTGTTTCTAATCTCTCTATATATCTGTAATTAAATAAGTTTTTTCCTAGGATGCCGATTCCGTCCCCACCTTTGAATCACCCTGGATCCACCGGGGCTGGACCCCGGCAGTCTCCAGTCATTCAGAAGGCTTGGGTACCCAAAATGCAGGCACAGGGATGTAATTCTTGGGGAGAGGGGGGTTGTGGAGGCCAGGATAGGTACACTGCTACCTTGAGCTTGAACTCTAGCACCGCCTTTGGTGCAGGCCAAATCTACAGCAGATGCGGTGGCTGGAGCCCGGCTCTGCTTCTCCATTCCTCCACAGAGTGGATTCGCTCTGGATTCCACGTCCTTTGCTTTAAACACTTACTTACTTAGCCTTTTATTCCTGAAAGCTCCAAGCTGCTACATCAGTCTGGAATGCTCTCCGTTGCCTCCCAAACTCACACCTCCACAGAGGCCTGTCTATGTTGCCTGTGTTCCTGGCAGCATCACCCTCCGCCGTTTTCTCTGTGCGCATCAGTTACATCCTTCCTCTCTTAAACCTCAGAGATTGTCATCAGCTGCTATATTATATTGCTCTCTAATTTTTTCATGTGTGTGAATCCCACTGAACTCATAGTGTACACATATCTTGAGATTAAGGCAGAGGTGTGGTGATGAATTTGACTTCTGTTTCAGTGCAGTAAATCTTAGAGAATGGAGAGCAGGACTTTAAGTCAGAGTGTCCAGGTTTAAATGCAGATTCTGTCTGCCTTGATCAAGTTACTTAACTCATCTGGGCTCCAGTCTCCATATCTGTAAAATGGGCACAATAGTGGCTCCTACCTCACAGGGCATGGATTAAATCAGAGAATTCATATAAAGTACCTGGCACATTTTAAGTCTTCAGAAATGTCAGCTGCTATTATTTTCATGTGCCAAGCACCGAGTAGGCCATTTTCACCCATCATCTCATCTGTTTATCTCAAGAACTTTGTGGGGTGATGTAATAAACATCACTGGTTGCCACACCAGCCAGCTACTGCTTCTTCCTCATCCATATAAAGCTTTAGGTTTTTGTCCTCCTATCACCCTATCTTTGGGGAGGGTGAGTCTGCCCTCACCCCAGGGGTAACTGCTGAATCCTTTAAACCATTCATGACATCTGTCACCAGTGCCTGGGTCATAGATGGTCATGTGATCACATTCAAGGGAGAGAGAGGTTTGGGAAGACTCCCTCAGTAATGAAAAAGAGATTTTGTGACAAAGGTTTGATCCCTGGGTTGGAAAGATCCCCTGGAGAAGGAAATTCCAACCCACTCCAGTATTCTTGCCTGGGAAATCCCATGGACCGAGAAGCCTGGTGGGCTACAGTCCATAGGGTCGCAAGAGTTGGACGCAACTGAAGTGACTTAGCATGAGTGCACGGGAAGAGATATTCCTTCTCCCTGCTCTGGATGCTGTGGTGTCTGGATGTTTGCCTGGTACTTCTATGTAAAGGAAACCAACACAGATGCAGGAGGCCAGAGCCAAGGGAAGCAGAGACAGGCCCCAGGTCATGGCGTACCTGTGAACGTGGTGACGGGCGAGATGATTGTTAAAGCACTTCAGTCATGCTTTTTCTGTAACTTGTGCCACCAGCAATAATTAATACACTAATAAATACATGTGAGTATTTTCCCCCCAGGACTTCCCTGGTGGCCCAGTGGTTAAGAATTTGTGTGCCAATGCAGGGTACTCAGGTTCAGTCTTTGGTCCAGGAATCTGGACACCATATGCTGTAGAACAACTAAGCCTGTGTGTCATGACTACTGAGGCTGAGTGCTCTAGAGCCCATGCTCCTCAACGAGAGAAGCCACTGCAATGAGAAGCCCACACACGGCAGCTAGAGAGTAGTTCTGCTTGCCACAGCTGGAGAAAGCCCAGGCACAGCAGTGAAGATTCAGTGTAGCCAGTAAATAAGTGAACAAATTAACTAATTGATAAAAAAAGTATTTTACTTGCTATGTCCCAGACAAGGAAACAGAAGTTCAAAGGGATTTGCATTATTTACTCCAAGTCAGACAGATAGCAAGTGGCCCTGCAGAGCAATGCCCTACATCCTCTGTGGCCTCCAGGGCCTAGGACATCACAGGACCAATAACTGTTGTTTAACGAGTAGGCAGCATCTCAGAGTCTCCTGATGCTTGCCAGTCTGCCTTACCTGCAGGTGGTCCAAGACTTCTGTGGCCAGGAGCAGGGAATGTGACATTCTTGGGAGGTTTTAATGACATTTCACCACAGTGTGCATGGCAAGTCTCACGAGTTCTCTAAAAAGCAAGAAGAGTCATTATCTAAAGTGATTTTTGCTTCCAGGGCATACTTCAACACACTCAGCTTTGTCATAAGTAATGATTGCTCTTTACTTAAAGATAGACTTTGGTTTGGTAGTTAGCACTTCTTACTGTCATCTTCTTTTAAAAAGATGAGATTCATACTACAAAGGCTTACGAAGTCTAGGTCTCCTTTTCTGCTGTAAATTGATCTTGATGTTGATCTCCCCTCTGGAGTCCTCCACCTGCGGACCTAGTAGGAAAGCTTGGGGTGGGGTAATAGAAAAACAAGAGCCACTCGCAATGGGAAGGGGATGTCTCAGATTTTTCTTATCTGAGGAGTCTGTGTGGAGTCTTAATAGATGCCACTCTGATTTTCGTCAGGAGATAGAATACCAAAATACACCTTTAATACTTTTGGAAGCTCACCAAGGGAAAGTAACTACCAATGACGTACTACACAGTCTCAGAGGCATGACTGGGATCCGCTTTGTGTGCCTGCCTCTTGCCAAGCTCTAACCAAGCTCAGTCCCCACTGAACATGCACCTGGGTAGAACTTCAAGGACAGTGACCTTGACTGACAGGGCCAAATGAGGAAGTTAGGGGCCAGTGGGCTAAGGTTGTAGCTGGGGAAATGCCTCAGTATTTTTCCCATGACTGCCAAATTCATTGTTAAATTCTTATGTTAAGAAATAATTATAGGCAAGAAGCCAGTAATAATAAGGGTGACAGTTAATACTTACTGAGCACGTAACACACTGCAAGCTCTGTTTTAAACTCTATACATATATTGTTTTTTTTTTTTTTAAACAACAGAAATTTGTTATCTTACAGTTCTGGAGGTCAGAAGTCCAAGATCAACATGGCAGCAGTTTCGATGACGTTCTCTTCCTGGCTTGTAGATGGGCACCTTCTCCTTGGGTCCTCACATGCCCTTTTTTCTGCTTGTGCTGTGGGGGTAGTCATATATATATATATATAAATTGTAATTTTAAAAATATTTATTTTATACTGCAGCATAGTTGGTTAACAATGTTCTGTTAGTTTCAGCAAATATATTCAGTTATGCATATGTGTGTACATCTATATATATCTATAGTTTTTCAAATTATTTCCCATTAGATTATTATAGAATACTGAGCAGTGTTCCCTGTGCTATATAGTAGGTCCTTGTTGATTACCTATTTTAAATATAGCAGTGTGTACATGTCAATTCCGAAGTCCCAATCTATCCCTTTCCCGCACCCTTCCTCACTGGTTATCATAAGTTCACTCTCTAAGTCTGTGGGTCTATTTTGTAAGTAAGTTCATCAGTATTTTTTTTTTTTTTTAGATTCTTCATATATAAGTGATATATGATATTTGTCTTTCTATGCCTGGCTTGCTTCATTTAGTAATCTTCAGGTCCACCTATTGCTAAGTCACTTCAGTTGTGTCGGACTCTGTGCGACCCCATAGACGACAGCCTACCAGGCTCCCCTGTCCCTGGGATTCTCCAGGCAAGAACACTGGAGTGGGTTGTCATTTCCTTCTCCAATGCATGAAAGCGAAAGGTAAAAGTGAAGTTGCTCAGTCATGTCCGACTTAGCGACCCCATGGACTGCAGCCTACCAGGCTCCTCCATCCATGGGATTTTCCAGGCAAGAGTACTGGAGTAGGGTGTCATTGCCTTCTCCGTCAGGTCTACCTAAGTCACTGCAAATGGCATTATTTCATTCTTTTTAGTGGTTGAGTAATATTTCTTTGGCTATACCACATCCTTTTTTATCCATTTCTTTGTTTATGGACATTTAGGGTGCTTCCACATGTTGGCTATTTGTAAGCAGTGCTGCAATGAACACTGGGGTGCATGTATCCTTCCAAACCATACTTTTCTCTGGATATGCAGCCAAGAGTGGGATTGCAGGATCATATGGGATCTCTACATTTAGTTTTCTAAGGAATCTCCATACTGTTTTTCACAATGGCTGTACTAATTTACATTCCCACCAACAGTGTAGGAGAGTTCCCTTTTCTCCACACCCTATCCAACATTTATTGTTCATAGATTTTTTGATGATGGCCATTCTGACTGGTGTGAGGGTATCTCTCATTGTAGTTTTGATTTTCATTTCTCTAGTAATTAGTGATGTTGTGCATCTGTCATGTGCCTCTTGGTCATCTGTGTGTTTTCTCTGGAGAAATATCTATTTAGGTCTTCTGCCTACTTTTTGATTGTTTTTTTTTTTTTTTTTTGATATTGAGCCACATGAGCTGTTTATAAATTGTGGAGACTAATCCCTTGCCAGTCACACCTTTTGCAAACATTTTCTCCCATTCTGAGGGTTGTCTTTTCATTTTTCTTATGTTTTCTCTTGCTGTACAGAAGCTTTAGAGTTTAATTAGGTCCCATTTGTTTATTTTCATTTTCATTTCCATTACTGTAGGAGATGGCTAGGAAAAGACATTGCTGTGATTTATTCAGAGTGTTCTGCCTATGTTTCCCTCAGAGTTTTATACTATCAGATCTTACATTTAGGTATTCAATCCATTTTGAGTTTATTTTTGTGTATGATGTTAAAGAAGTTTCTAATTTCAGTTTTTTTACCTGCAGCTGTTCAGCACCATTTGTCTTTCCTCCACTGTATAGCTTTGCCTTCTTTGTCATAGATTAATTGACCGTAGCTGCATGGGTTTGTTTCTGGGCTTTCTATCCTGTTCCACTGATCTGTAAGTCTGTCTCTGTGCTATACCATATTGTTTTAATGACTGTAGCTTTGTAGTATAGTCTGAAGTCAGGGAACCTGATTTTGCCAGCTCCATTTTTCTTTATCAAGATTGCTTTGGCTATTTGGAGGGTTTTTTTTTTTTTTAATGTCTCCATACAAATTTTCAGATTTTTTTGGTCATAGTTCTGTGAAAAATGCCACTGGTAATTTGATGGGGATTGTATCAAATTTATAGAATGCTTTGGGTAGTATAATTGTTTTGACAATATTGATTCTTTCAGTGTAAGAACATGGCATATCATTCCATCTGTTTTTGTCATCTTCAGTTTCTTTCATCAGTGTCTTACAGTTTTTGGAGTACAGGTCTTTTGTATCCTTATGAAGGTTTATTCCTAGTTATTTTCTACTTTTTGATGTGATGGTAAGTAGGACTGTTTCTCTAGTTTCTCTTTCTGTCTTTTGTTGTTAGTATGTAGAAATGCAACACATTTCTGTGTATTAGTTTTGTATCCTGCAACTTTACCAAAATCCTTGATGAACTCTCTGCATATTGTAATTTGAATTCACACAGCTGCGTTAAACTGTCACAGTTTGTATTAATCAGAATATCTCTCACAATAATGATAGTAGATACCATTATTATAGATGAGAAAACTGAGGCACTGAGATACAAAGCAACTCACCCAGGGTTTCAAAGCTAGGAAGTTTTAAAGCTATTTCAGAATTTAAATCCTGGTTGAGAATCCAGCTCTACTCACCACTCTCTAGTGCCTTAATAGCCAAGACTGTTCGTGAGGAAGAACAGATGGTTTGAAAATGGTAAGCAGATGGTAAAGAGCAAACACTTTGATCAAGCTCATTTCATTTCTCCATCTTAACTGTGCCTGAGAGGCAGTGGGGCAGTGGGGAGGGCCCACATGTCGAGATACCTGGGGCCCAGTTTGGATCTGTCCTGACTCGTGTTTAAGACCCATAAAGGATAAGCACCATCCTCCCCTCTTTTTGCTATTTGGGCTGAAATGTAACAACCTACAAACTTTGAAGTATATTTGAATCGCCAATGGTTCACAACCTTTAGGAGAAAATGAATCTACATTTCTAATAAGTTCTCCGGGTGACTCAGATGCAAGTGGACTTTAGATTGGCTGGTTGATCCCTGGGGTTCCTTTCAGCCACTTATTTAGTGACGGCAGATTAGTTACCCTGGTGGTTGTATTTCTGGTCTGCTTTTGTCTGTAGGAAAGATCAGGGGCAATGGAAAAAGCAAGGCTGAGAGTCAGCAGTTTGTGACTCTAGCCACTGTTCACTGCCTCCAATCTTTTTTTCTTGTAAAGTAGGATAACGGAGAAGGCAATGGCAAGCCCTCCAGTACTCTTGCCTAGAAAATCCCACGGATGGAGGAGCCTGGTGGGCTGCTGTCTATGGGGTTGCACAGAGTCAGACACGACTGAAGCAACTTAGCAGCAGCAGCAGCAGGTAAAGGAGACCAAAAATCAAAAGCATGAAATGAAACAGCTGCTCGGTAATGTCAGCAACCACCCCCTCATCATTACAGCCACGCTCTGGTCTATGTTGCCATGCTTGAATTAAGAACAGAGAAAAGCTGGAATCTAAAGAGTCCCTAATTCTTTTTCTTTTAAAGTTTGTTACTTTTATTGATTGTGGTAAGAACATTTAACATGAGATCTATCCTCTTATCAAAAATTTGTAAGTGTACAATACAGTAATTGCTGACTCTAGACACAATGGTATACAGCAGATCTCTAGTAACTGAAACTTTACACCCACTGTATGGTAATGATATTTTCCCTTCCCTTTAGCCTCTAGCAACCATTTTATCCCCATTTCTATGATGATTTTAGATACTTCATATAAGTGAAATCATGCTGTATTTGTCCTGCTGTGACTGACTTATTTCACTTAGTATAACCTCCTCTAGGTTTATCCATGTTGTCACCGTATGGCAGGACTTCCTTCTTCAAAAAAAACTGAATGATATTCTAAGGATCTTGACAATGATTTCTTATATATGACACCAAAAGTGCAAGCCCCAAAAAAAAAAAAAAAAAAAAAAAACACAAAAAACAAACCAAGAACAGGTAAATGGGACTATAAAAGTACACCAAAAAGAATCTCAGTTCTTAAATATCTTCATAGAATTTAGAACTCTCTCCATATTAGTTTTCTCCACTCCTCTTTTAAAAAGGTTTTGTCCAAACTCTACTAGTGTTGATCTAGCGTACACATGGTGTACTTGCAGACATACCTTCCATATCTTTTCTTTGGACTGCTAATTATATTTTCCTGTTGGTTCAGGTACCTCTTAATGCTCCAGGAAGTCTCTGCCAATGAATTAAAGGTGCTTTGTAAGTCCTAGTCCCAGGGTTAGGGAGGGATGAATTGGGAGTCTGGGGGTTAGTAGATGCAAACTACTACATTTAGAATGGATAAACAACAAGGTCCTCCTGTGTAGCACAGGGAACTCTATTCAATATTCTGGATAAACCATAACGGAAAAGAATATAGCAGGAATATGGCAACACTGACTCAATGGACCTGAGTCTGAGTAAACTCCGGAAGATAGTTAAGGACAGGAAAAAAAAAAGATAATTAAGGACAGGGAAGCCTGGTGTGCTGCAGTCCATGGGGTTGCAAAGACTCAGACACGACTGAGTGAACAGCAACAATAATAGATGTATAACTGAGTCACTTTGCTATACAGTCGAAATGAACACAACATTATAAACCAACTGTACTTCAACAAAATAAATAAGGAAATAAATAAATAGATCCCACTCCCCTTGCAAGGAATCTTTTAAGACTTTGTTTACTTTTAAAGCTTGCTCTTTTTGACAGCATCCTCTGGCATCTGGTCTAATCTTAACATTATACCCTAGAACAGAAGAGTAAGAAAGGATTTTTATTATTAGCTATCTATTGTCAGAGAATAATTTTTTAA
The DNA here is from genome assembly GCA_006408695.1 of Aepyceros melampus. Classification (NCBI taxonomy): domain Eukaryota; kingdom Metazoa; phylum Chordata; class Mammalia; order Artiodactyla; family Bovidae; genus Aepyceros; species Aepyceros melampus. The sequence goes on along the minus strand of SJXQ01005312.1, from coordinate 406,980 downwards.
AAAGGTGACTCTCATACAAAGTGAACACACATCAAACACTTTATTCATGAATGTTGAGAGAACTGGTAAGATATCGGACTTCCCTGGTAGCTCAGTGGTAAAGAACCTGCCTGTCAAGCAGGAGATGTGGGTTTGATCCCTGAGTCAGGAAGATCCCCTGGAGAAGGAAATGGTAAACTTCTCCAGTCTTCTTGCCTAGGAAATCCCATGGACAGTGGAGCTTGGTGGGCTACAGTCCATGGAGTCACAAAAGAGTTGGACACAACTTGGTGACTAAACAATAACAACGACAAATAAGATATTACAACTAGTTCAAAGGCAGAGCCAAAGTCCAGTTATGCATCTAGGTAATCAGAAATGCTGGTTTAAATTTGCTTCTAGGTACAAAAACAGCCTTTTCCACAGGGTGAAAATCAGTGCTCCTCCCTCCCCCTCGCCCGACACACACAGGAAAAAATTCGTTTGATTTTTCATGGACAGGAATCATTTACATTGCTCTCAGCTTTCCATGAGTTAAAAGTCTGTCTCTGCAGAGTTGTAAAATCTTTGAAGACCAAGAAAGACAGGCCTCTAATGAATCAGACAACCCTAGGAGGGTCTTCAAGACAGTATGTTGCATTTCACTGAGAGAATACTCAATAATCTTGCACAGTCAGAGTTTTTCCATTTTTCTTGACCCTGCTATATGCTTAGATCTATAGGGATGCTGAATATTCTTTGAAATCATGGCAGGAAATCCTTGGTGGCACTGATTTCCTTTCTGCCACATTGTTATGCAGTTGAAAACAAGTTAAAATGAACACTAAGTTATCCTTGAAACTGGTACTTGCTCCGCATTTCCTGCTTCTTGTCCACCTGTCCCGGCCACTGAGACCTAGTGCTAATGACTGGACCCCAGGAGATGGTTCTGTCTTGCTTTACCTGACCCTCAAGCACCTTCTCAGGGAGTCCACAGAAAAGAGGTCAAGGATGAAAAGGGAAAAGAAGGGGCAACTCGAGTCGAGACTAGAACTCAAGTCTTCTGATCACTAATTTGCCTCAATTTTTTAGAAAAGAAGTAATTCTAGAGGGAATGCAGGGGGGCAAACTTGCTGTGTGTGTTTGACCAAGATTCTCTCTTCGAGCAAACTTTGGCCAGGTATCTCTCTCTCCAAGCCCCTTTCTCTAGGAAGTGTTGACCTTGTCCTGTCTTGGGCCTATTTGGTGTGGTTTTAGCAAGAATCTTGATGAGTCAGTAGAGCAGGAACCCCCGACACCCTTGCTATCTGGTGTGCCTCGTCCCCCATCTTTGATATCTAAGTGACTGGCCTGCCTTCCCAGGTAAGAATCTTGTTAGAGCAGTTTAGCAAGAATACCCCTACCTTTAATGTCTCCTCTTAGTAATTTTCCATCTAATGGACCCTCCTGGATTCAGTCCCCACCTGTCCTGAGTACAACAGACCAGTAGCCCATCTCACCCCACAGAAAACGAATGCAGGGGGAGGAGATAGGGTAGCTTCCGCCCAGGCTTATGTTCCATTTCCAGGTGATGTGTAACTTCTTAGCTCCAGGCTCTTTCTTTCCTCTCGGTGAAGGGGACACTAAACAGAGAGTCTGGGACAAAAAAAGTAATGCTAGCTCTGCCACTCACTACACTAGCTGAATAGGGCATTTACCTTTCTTTCCCTGTTTTCTAAACTGCAAAATGGACATAATAAGAGTACCTATCTCATAGCATTGTTATGTGAGTTTATTAACATTATATTTATGGAATATAAACATTAGTATTTATATTTATGAACATTTCATGTATATGTTTGCTTTTGTTATTTAATAACTATTTAATAGTTAAAAGTATTTTCTTACTCCTTAAGAGAACTATTATCAATATTTTTAACCTAGGTAGAGTGATATAAAGGACATCACAAGCAGTGAAGAATGGGAATAATTGGAGGAGAGGTGCTTTTCTCTGCTCTGAGTGGTTAAATCCTCAAGAAAGCATCCTTCACTCTGTAATGCCTGCTGCTAAATCACGCCAGTCGTGTCCAACTCTGTGTGACCCCATAGATGGCAGCCCATCAGGATCCCCTGTCCCTGGGATTCTCCAGGCAAGAACACTGGAGTGGGTTGCCATTTCCTTCTCCAGTGCATGAAAGTGAAAAGTCAAAGTGAAGTCGCTCAGTCATGTCTGACTCTTAGCGACCCCATGGACTGCAGCCTACCAGGCTCCTCTGTCCATGGGATTTTCCAGGCAAGAGTGCTGGAGTGAGGTGCCATTGCCTTCTCCCCTATAATGTCTAGCAAGTTAATTTTGCTCTTCCTCTGAGCAAAAAAGAGAGATAAAAGAGATGGTAGCCGACTGGACTTCCCAGAAAGGTGACTCAGAAGTGCTCAGGGTTAACCGCAAAGTGCCAACCAAACGATGGAGTGGGGCGTCATCAGGCAGCCAGTGTCCCCAAGAGGAAGCCTGTGGAGCTGGGAAACATCTGCTTCAGGGGTCCCGGAGAGAGTGGAGGTGGGAAAGGCAGAAGTGGGGGAAAGGGGGAATCCCTTTTCCATCTCTCAGCAGGCACTCGGGAGGATACTAACCAATCTCACTCTTGAGAAGCCCTCCTAGAAGAAACACACCCTTGTTTGTAGAGGACAGTCTGGACCACTGAGGAAGTGATATCTGCAGCTTGCAGGTGAGAGAAGGGGCTGCCCTGTGCCCTCAATGTCTTAAACACTGAGACTGTTTCCTGGAAGAACCACTCCAAGTGTACAGAAGAAACCTTAGAGATGAGAACCTGATGAGGAGAAAAGTTCTGGGAGGCCCAGGCCATTCTGGATCTTGTGAGAAGGAAAACACATTACAGAAAGCAGCCAGTCTCCTACCCCCTCCCTCCACCCAGGGAGAGGACAGAGAGGAGAAAAATCACCTTAAAGTATGACTGCCTCTGGAAAGGACCACAGGCAGGGAAGCTCAAGTGTTTCCCCACGTGGGAAACGTGTGTGGTAAATTGGATCAATAAGTTTGATCTGGATGTAAAAGGGGGTAGGGCCAAGAGGTGTCAAAATTAATTCTTCTGAGGAAAGTCGTTTAGCTTGATAACTGGGGAGCTCCCGCCGTTGATAAATGCCATGCTACTTGTCACACTACTTGTGACAAAGTAGTGTGATCAAGAAGGCCTCTTTCTGCTTGTGCTGTGGATTTCAGTTGGTTGGTGAATTAACAGTCCCCTTTTCCTTAATGCCACCATCATTGTTTCTGGCAATCACAGGGGTGGCCATTCCATCCTGTGTAGAAGATGTTGATCTCCTGAAAGCCAGCTCTCCCCGGGGATTAGAGAAAGGTCTCTTTGGGGCAGGGGGAGCCACAAGATGAAGAAAGGAAGGAGAATCATCTCATTGCTCACACCACTGACATCAGCCTAGATAAATGAAAACATGTAGGCGGAGGGGAAAACTGAAGAAGAGGCTACCTGGACTTTCCACCAGAAGCTGGAGATAGAAACTCTATTTCTATACTAATCTGCCCTCTTAATGCCTGCTTCAGATCTTCCAAGTTTTACCTACCCCCTTTATAGGCTTCCTAATAGCATGCTGCCTATCCAGAAATCTTTCTGAGAATTAGTATTACTTCTAGAAATTAGTTTGGGCTTCCCAAGTGCTTAGATGGTGAAGAAACTGCTTGCAGTGCAGGAGACCTGGGTTTCATCCCTGGCCCAGCAAGATTCCCTGGAGAAGGGAATGGCTACCCACTCCAGTATTCTTGCCTGGGAAATCCCGTGGACAGAGGAGCCTGGCAGGCTACAGCCTATGGGATCGCAAAGAGTCTGATATAACTGAGTGATTAACACTAAGAGAGGATCAAGCAAAATAGAATGAAGCATAATTTTTTTCACTAACTTACTTATGTCACTGAATGATTGTTTATTAACATGGTCTAAAATATTTTCCAAAGAATATTCCACTGTAAGATATTAATAAATAACACACCCCAGAATATGGTCAAATTTTGAGGAATGCAGGGTTAATATGAATTATATAGGTTTCTTTGTGGTAAGATTGCTCAAGTGAAAGTGAAAGAGAAGTCGCTCAGTCGTGTCCGACTCTTTGTGACCCCATGAACTGTAGCCTATCAGGCTTTCCGTCCATGGGATTTTCCAGGCAAGAGTACTGGAGTGGACTGCCATTTCCTTCTCCAGAGGAACTTCCTGACCCAGGGATCGATCCCAGGTCTCCCGCATTGTAGGCAGATTGCTCAGGGCCTTTAATAAAATGATGGGTATTATAAAAATCAAGATGATCTACCTAATGAACAGTAATTCCCAAGCTTACTCTTGGAGTTTCATGACACAAAAGTGATAGAAGGAACATGTTTTAAGATAGACCAGTTATTTCTCAGCTGGTGGATTTTGTTATTTGGAAAGTTACTTCTATATTAATAATTTTCACCAGGAGCACACCACAGGGAGACATCATGGGGCAGTGAATTGACTCATGAGTCAGGAAATGTGGTTTCTAGTCCTTCTAGTTCTTCTTACCAGCAGGGGCAAGACTACTAATTTTCTAGGCTTCAATTTTATCATCTGTAACATTGGAGAGTAGAGGCTTTACTTTCTTTGCAGAGCAATGGTTGGGATTGGGAATCAAATGAAAAATCTGAAATAACACAAACATAAATTGGTGCAGTTGTGATGCCTGGGCTGAGAAATCACTTATCTTGTTTGTCTGGAGGATGCCTTGGGGCAACCCTGCCTGTTTCTGTTCTTAATCTATTCTGTATTATCAACAAAAGTCAGAATACCTATTTGGCATAAAGCACTGTTTGCATTGAAACTAGAAGAGCTATGCAGTCTTCTGGAAATGCTTAAATTCCCTAGCTGGGTGTGGTGTCATCAATTAGGGGTATCCTGCAAATGTATAATGCACTCTGCGTGTCTGGACAAGTTCAGTCTGCTGGTTTTTTCCACCTGTTGTTTATGGTCATTAATGAAAGATTTCCTTGTTAAATGGACCAGTGGAGCAAAACCTGTGCCTTCAGGAGCAGAATTTGATATCAGGCATATCTGCCTATCGCTTCTATGAACTCCACTTTCTTCCTTCAAGATCTGGTTTTGACTACTTTCCCAAAGATAGCATTGGTTTGAGTCACTTGAGGATGGCCCTGGACATTTTCAGACTGGGAATCATCCGCCTGTGTTGTCTAAGACACTAGTACTAAGTCACTTCAGTCGTGTCCGACTCTGTGCAACCCTATGGACCATAGCCCTCTAGGTTCCTCTGTCCATGGGATTTTCCAGGCAAGAGTACTGAATTGGGTTGCCATTTCCTTCTCCAGGGGATCTTCCTGATGCAGGGATTGAACCTGTGTCTCATGTCTCCTGAATTGGCAGGCAGGTTCTTTACCACTAGCATGACATGGGAAGCCCTGTGGTCTAAGGGTATCATCAAACCTGCACCAGAAAAGGATGTGTTTCCAGAGACATTTGAGTTTAGCAATTGTTGAAGCATGTATTCATGAAAAAGGTGGGTTAGTTAAACAAAGTTGGGAGTCAAGGGCATAGCATACCAGAAAACCAGAGCAAATATGGTTGTAGCACAACTTGAATAATAATACTATTCATGGCAGTTACACTTTGTATCAGGCACTGTCCTATGCACTTCCCATAGTTTAAGTCCTTTAAATCTCAGCATAGCACCATGGGGTGGCCTTTATTAGCCTTATTCCAGACATGAGGAAAGCAGCAAGTTTCCTATGCCCTCTCCAGGGCTCTATTTCCTAGGATAATAAGTGATGTCCCCAAATGATGGACGTATCTGGCAATTGACCTATGCTACCCATAGTTCTGGGGGGACTTGCCTGGCTATGGTCAGTTGATTCCTGGATAGACACCTGATGCAAACATAGCCAACTCATTGGCAAGTCATAGACACTCAAGAATTTGGATTGGGAGTCATAGAGATAGAGGTATCCACCAAAGCTCTAGGGACCAGGCAGCCAGTAAGTGAGAAAGTAGAAGGAGCTCTTCCACTGAACAAGGCAAAGAAGGAAAGAGCCACGTGAAGCTAAGAAATGACAAGACTGCTTAAACACTCCAATTCTGGGGTCTCACAGGCCAGGGTTCTACTCTGGACTCAGTTATCTGTGAACGTGGATGAATTGCCTAGCTTCTCTCGGATTCAATTTCCTCCTGTTACAGGAGTGATGGTATTGCATCAGGCAAATTGCTCAGCACAGTGCCTGACACAGGATATGCGTTCAAAAGAATAGCTATTATCATTATTATTACTATTTCCGATGGATTTTCAGTTCTCCTAAGGCTTGACTTAATTTCTTTTCTAAGATTCCATCATCTCGTTTACTTATCATAAACCTCCTTTTACTAGAGTGAGACAATAGAAATGCATGAGTTGTCAAGTAACACAGCAATAACCTTCTCTCTCATTTTTCAAAAACAATTTTTACAGCAAGGCTGATCAGACGGCACAGAGATTCCCCATATATTTCTACCTCCACACACGCATAACCTTCCCCATGACCAACCTCCTCCAAAGTGGCACATTTGTTATAACTGATGGACCTATGTTAACACATCATCACCCCTCAAAGTCCATACTTTACATTAGGGGTCACTCTTGGTGTTTTATATTCTGTGGGTTTGAACAAATTAATAATGATACGTATCCATTCTATAAGAGCATCATACAGAGTAATTTCCCTGGTCTAAAATTGTCTGTGCTCCATCTGTTCATCCCTTCCTCCCTACAACCTCTGATCTTTTTACTGACTCCATAGTTTTGCTTTCTCCAGAATGTCAAAAAGTTGGAATCATACAGAGCGAAGCCCTTTCAGACTGGTTTCTTTCACTTGGTGATATGTGTTTGAGCTTCCTCCATGTCTTTTCATGGCTTAATAGCTTATTCCTTCTTTGGCACTGAGTAATATTCCACTGTGAAGATGTAACATGGTTTATTTATCCATTCACCTACTGAAGGACATCTTGGTTGGTTCCAAGATTTGGTAATTATGAATAATTCAGTTCAGTTCAGTTCAATCACTTATTCATGTCCAACTCTTTGTGACCCAGTGGACTGCAGCATGCCAGGCCTCCCTGTCCAACCATCTCCCAGAGTTTACTCAAACTCACATCCATAAAGTCAGCAACACTGTCCAACCATCTCATCCTCTAGCGTCCCCTTCTCCCACCTTCAATCTTTCCCACCATCAGGGTGTTTTCCAATGAGTCAGTTCTTCACATCAGGTAGCCAAAGTATTGGAGTTTCAGCTTCAGCATCAGTCCTTTCAATGAACATTCAGGACTGATTTCCTTTAGGATGGACTGGTTGGATCTCCTTGCAGTCCAAGGAATTCTCAAGAGTCTTCTCCAACACCACAGTTCAAAAGCATCAATTCTTCAGTGCTCAGCTTTCTTTATAGTCCAATTCTCACATCCATACATGACTACTGGAAAAACCATAGCCTTCACTAGATGGACCTTTGTTGGCAAAGTAATGCCTCTGCTTTTTAGTATGCTGCCTAGGTTGGTCATAACTTTTCTTCCAAGGAGCAAGCATCTTTTAATTTCATGGCTACAGTCACCATCTGCAGTGATTTTGGAGCCCCCCAAAATAAAGTCTGACACTGTTTCCACTGTTTCCCCATCTATTTCCCATGAAGTGATGGGACCAGATGCCATGATCATCATTTTCTGAATGCTGAGTTTTAAGTCAACTTTTTCACTCTCTTCTTTCCTTTCATCAAGAGGCTCTTTAGTTCATATGAAATTATGAATAAAGCTGATATAAATATCCATGTTTAGGTTTTTGTGTTTATAAAATTTCAACTTACTTGAGTAAAAACCGAGGAGTATCACGGCTGGATCATGTGCTAAGAGTATGTTTAGGTTTTTAGGAAACTTCTACACTGTCTCTCAAAGTGGCTGTGCCATTTTGCATTCCCACAAGGAACAAGTGAGAGTTCCTATTAATTTCCATCTTCATCATGTCAGTGTTAAGGATTTGGCCACAACCGTCCCCTTTTAAGCTCAGCTCTTTAGAATATGGTCTGGGGCATGTATAGGACTGGTTCTTCATAGAATCACAACAAATGACACTGTAAGTTATTCACTTTCCCTCCATTCCATCTCCTTCTTTCCTCATCAGGTATGGCAATATAGTATCAGTGATTTATTATATCCTTGCTGTGTACTCAATACTTCACTGGACTTTGTGTATGTGTGTGTGTGTACACCTACACGTGTGTGTGTATGTGTGAGCAAGAGAGAGAGAAGAGGAGGGGGAAAGAAGCCCTGTTTCTGGCCAAAAGAGTTGATGGGTTTGTATGAAAAATTAAAGTAGCAAATGCCAAACCATACAGTATATCAAATGCAACACAGTTCTTTAGAGACCAGTGATTCTTAAATGAGGGTCGACAGGTACACCAAGAAACAGGCAAATCCAAATCCAATCCAGAAAGACAGATTTCCCATCCTCACTTCCACAATTTTAGGTCCAAACAATCTGAGAAGGGAGATAATAAATATTTTAAGAACTCCTCTGAAAATTTTCCTTTGCCCTGGATTTCAGAAGCACTGTTGAAGTATATCGTTAGGCTTTCTGCGGTCCAGAGTTGTCTAGTACGTCTTGATAGGAGGTTTGAAAGTTAGACTTGGATCTTAGAAGATGTGAGCTAGAGAAACAAAGGAGGGACAGAGTCAAGAAAAGCAGGAGCAAATGCAGGGAATTTGGCCTCGTCAGGGCTCCTGTTAAAGGCTGCAAGTGGATGAAGTAACAAGACTTATGAAACAGAAGCAGCAGGCCCAAAGGGGAGAACCGCTGGAGTGGCACGCGTACGTTTTGCGTGTATGTTTGCAGAGTCAGCATCATCTTGGCCTATTTTTGTTGCAGTCTTTTGTGAGGTGGGTGGAGCAGTGCTCCTGCTGGCCCTGGTGGTAAAGCGAGGTAACCTCGAGTTAGTTCTGAGGAGGTCTCATTTCTGCTCTTAGTCTCTGCTGTCTAGGCCACAAAGTAAAACCAGCCCCAAGTGAGAGAAGGGGACCAGTGGTGTGAGCTGCAGCGCTACCTCATCTTTGCAAGAAAGTTCTGGATTGGCTGGTTCAAGACACCTGGCAAAGTCACTTCAGGCCAACGTGAGCCCAGCCTGGGGCTTGGTGGTGGCCTCCAGGAAGCTGGCGGCTCAGCTGACTCACTTGGTTTCGTGGTGCTGACAGTCTCTACAGGACAGGTTTATGGAGGACACCAGACTCTTAGCTCAGGAAGGCTTCTGAGAAACTAGACCATATTTACCAGAAACATTGGCCCTCTGTCTTTGTTATATATAGTTGTGTGTGGAACACAGGGCTGCCGGCTCCCTTCTTTCCGGGGCCAGCCACCTGTGTGCTGATCTGGTGTGGAGTCCGTCTTTTCTGAGGCTTCTCCTCCTCTGGGGCCTGGCCTGCTGCAGCTTTCCCCCATGTGCTCTTCTGTGTGTTATCCTAGAGTCTGGACATGGTCTTTCGACATCTCCCTTGTCAGGTCTCACCTATCCTGTGTTATTTGAGATCAAGCTCAGATCAAATCTATGCAGAGTAAGCCCTGTAGCAAATGTAGCAAATACTATAGCAAATTCTATAGTGTTGGGGGCTGTGACTGCTCTCTGAATCAAAGCATTGAAGGCCCAGGGACTGACACTATCAACCCATGATTAGAATTTCTGATATTCACTGACCTTCGTGGCTATCTAATCACAGAGCTCCTAGAGATATCCTGCCTTAGCTGAAGTCCCACAGTGAGGATGCTTGCTTTGTGATATGGAGGGAGGGGAGAAATGGTTTCTCAGTAGAGGGCCTTCCAGGCCCTGCAGCCTTCAGGTCGTCCTCTGTAAGGAGCCGTTGTTCAGTCACTCAGTGTGTCTGACTCTTTGTAACCCCATGGACTGTAGCACACCAGGCTTCCCTGTCCTTCACCATTTCTTGGAGTTTGCTCAAACTCATGTCCATTGAGTCGGTGATTCCATCCAGTCATCTCATCCTCTGTTGCCCCCTTCTCCTCCTGCCTTTAATCTTTCCTAGCATCAGGGTCTTTTTCAAAGAGTAAGCTCTTTGCATCAGGTGGCCAAAGTATTGAATCTTCAGCTTCAGCATCAGTCCTTCCAATGAATATTCAGGGTTTATTTCCTGTAGGATTGACTGGTTTGATCCCCTTGCTGTCCAAGGGACTCTCAAGAGTCTAACATATTTAGACTCAGGTATCCTTTACCTCCAATGTTCAGGTATGATCTGCCTTATTGTCATTGTCCTCCCCAGCCCTCACAAAGAGCTGCAACAGAACAGCAGTCCTACGACTGAGAACCTCAGTGAGCCACGCTCTCTTACTAGAAGTAAAGACAAGAATATTTGCTATGTGAGAGATATTTTTTTCTTCCTCTCTGTATGCACAGACTTGACATCATTATCGGGGAGCCCTAGGTTGGCTGTGTACTCAGGTAACTCATGAGGAGGAAACATCCCTTTAGGGAGCATCACCTTTCTCATGGAGCATGAAATAGTCCCCAGTTTTAGACTTATAGGACAGCAGGCCTTCTTTTGAATAAACTGTGCCACTGAATGAGTGAGTCCACATTAGTAAAACAAGTCTGAGTTCTCCGGAAGTGTTTGTGGCACTGTTTAGAAGTGTGGTGGACCTCCATGATAAGCAGTGAAGAATCTCACTGTGCCAGTTCACAGGGTCACATCTCTGAGGGGCCCAGCACAGATGGGACCTCTGAGGGGCATTCTATGAGGTGCTATACGTTCCTTGCATATAAGTTCCTTGAGGCATAAGGTGAAGGCCTCGTCTGTCTTGTTCATCATGGTGTCCTCAGTGCCTGTAATAGTTGCTCAATAAACACATGTTGCATAAATGAACTGTTTGTCTTTGATGGACCAAATATTGTGTTAGAGGTATGAGTTGGGTAATATATGGGTGCTATGCTTGAAGAGTTCTCAGGCAACTATGTAAGGCAAATAATAGGGGAAAAAATACATAATGTAGTTGTTGTTCAGTTGCTAAGTTGTGTCTGACTCTTTGCGACCCCATGGACTGCAGCACACAAGGCATCCCTGTTCTCCACTATCTCTTGGAGTTTGCTCAAGTTCATGGCCACTGAGTTGGTGATGCTATTTAACCATATAACTATAATATGGCAACATAGATATGTAAAGGTCCCAAGGGAGTCTGAGGAGGGAGTTAATTGTGTTAGGGGGCATGCAGGTGGATCAGTGCTTTATGCAAGAGGCAAACTTGACAGGAACATGTGAAAGTTTGAGAAAGATGAGAAAGATTGAGAAACATTATACAGTCAGAAAGACTTTATGCTTCACCATAGGAATGGGAGACAAGATGGACCCTGAGAGAGAAGCACAGCACAAGCATGATTTCTATTGCTAAGGAACTCTCTGTAAAATGGAGGGTCAGGGCAGATCTCTGTGAGGAACATTAGAAAGCATAGTTACAGGATATTACAATGGGACCATTTCTACCTCTGTTGTGATGAAGTACCAACACAGTAATTATCAGCTGCCAAAGGGAGTAAGAAACAATTCTGTATAGAAGAACTAACTCTGAGGATGTGTCGCATGTGTTCCAACTCCTTTGGCTGGATCAAAGACTTTTCAGGGCAAAGCTGCCATAAATGTTGCCCTGTGTCCTATGGACCAGATGAATGCCACTTGGGAGAGAGATGAGATGGAGCCATCTCAGCTCCTGGCCAATTAGAGAGGTCCTGTCTTGAGAAGAGAGGAGAAATTCCATTGAAAGCAGCCAGAGGTGCATTGCCCAATGCCCAGGAGATAAGGAAGGAGTGTAAGAGGCCACTGAGAATAGAGACGTAGTCAGCAAGTCAAACAAGACTGAGAGGAGATAAAGCTAGAGAAAGAGGTCTCCTGCCCAGGGCCACCGACATTAGCCGAGTGCCAGGCTGGGAGAACACAGCCTCCCATCAAGTAAACACTGTCCTAGCCCACACCTCTCCCCACTCTCTCCTCTCTTTCAGGCACGAGGGTGAGGGGGTGAGGAAGACCATGAGGTGGAAGGCTAAAGTGTCAACCTCTTTCCCCACTCTGGGGTCCCAGCTTGAGACAGACCCAATGAGAGGAGATTCAACACCAAGTCGAGTTTAGCTTCTTGATTATTGCAGAGTCTTGGACATTATCATGAGAATGTCTTTGTGATTTAAAGTGACTGTAATGTTGTTCTGTTCTCTAGGAGAGAGCAGAAAATCCACAATACTTGACAAGGTTTTTATCTAGAGGCGGGAAAAGTTAACCCACTGACAATCCAGTAAGCAACAATGGGAGACACATACTGTCAGTGGGGATGGAAATTGGTGCAGCCACTCAGTCAGTCAGTTCAGTCGCTCAGTCGTGTCTGACTCTTTGCGACCCCATGAATCGCAGCACGCCAGGCCTCCCTGTTCATCACCACCTCCTGGAGTTCACTCAGACTCACGTCCATCGAGTCAGTGATGCCATCCAGCCATCTCATCCTCTGTCGTCCCCTTTCTCCTCCTGCCCCCAATCCCTCCCAGCATCAGAGTCTTTTCCAATGAGTCAACTCTTCGCATGAGGTGGCCAAAGTACTGGAGCTTCAGCTTCAGCATCATTCCTTCCAAAGAAATCCCAGGGCCGATCTCCTTCAGAATGGACTGGTTGGATCTCCTTGCAGTCCAAGGGACTCTCAAGAGTCTTCTCCAACACCACAGTTCAAAAGCATCAATTCTTCAGTGCTCAGCCTTCTTCACAGTCCAACTCTCGCATCCATACATGACCACAGGAAAAACCATAGCCTTGACTAGACGGAACTTAGTCAGCAAAGTAATGTCTCATACAGGAACAGTATGGAGTTTCCTTTAAAAATTAAAAATAGAACTATCACATGATCCAACAATCCTGGGCATGTATCCGGACAAAGCGCTAATTTGAAAAGATACATACAAATCAATGTTCATACCAGAACAATTTACAAGAGCCAAGATATGGAGACAACCTACACGTCCATCAGCAGAGGAATGGATTAAGAAGATATGATACACACACACACACATGCACACACACAATGGAATATTACACAGCCATACAAAGAATGAAAAAATGACATTTGCAACAGCATGGAAGGACCTAGAGATTATCGTACTAAATGAAGTAAGTCAGAGAAAGACAAATACTATATGATGTCACTTACATGTGGAATCTAAAAAAAAAAAAAGATACAAATGAACTTATAAAACAGAAACAGATTCACAAAGAAATCAACTTATGGTTACCAAAGGGGAAAAGAGGTAGAAGGGATAAATTCGGAGTTTGGGATAAGCAGACATAAACAACTGTATTTAAAAAAGACAAATAACAAGGTCCTACTATATAGCACAGGGAACTGCATTCAATATCTTATAATAATCTATAATGGAAGAGAACCTGTAAAATTAAATATCTATATCTATATATATGTGAATCACTTTGCTATACCAGAAACTAATAATGTAAATCAACTATACTTCAACAACAACAACAATGAAATAGAGACAAAATCAATTCTGAATAAATTGTAAGTACTTATTCAACATGCCTGTTACATATGCAAACTGTGCTTGGCTTGCATCCAGTGTTCAATAAGTATCTTTTTACTGAGTAATGTCAAAAGTTTTAACCATTGTACCAGAACTCTCTACATGGAGACATAGAAATCACAAGAGCACCAAAAGTCAAATCTAGAAGTTGTGTTTTAGTTGCTATGAACTCTTTAAGCACTGTTAACTATCTGACCTCAAAAAGTCATGATTACAGAGTGCGAGCAGTGACCTTGTGGCCTTTGAGTAGAGTATCTACGGAGTCAAAATCCTTATATGATTTCCTTTGTGGAAGACAATTAACAATCAGTAACTCCTGCTCTTCCATGTCTACAGAAAACACACAAAAGATGTTTGAAATCTCTTCACAAGTAAGGATACAATGCTACCCCAGGATTAGCCTGAAGATCCTTACTTTGCAATTGATAGAAGATAAGAGGATAAGACCTTCTCTGAGGTTTCATCAAAGGAGATTATGGTGAGACGGCTCATGCATTCATTCTGCCCTCCTCCTACAATGCTTTCTTCTATCCTGCAGAGGCTGAGTGTCTAAAAGCTACATTTTCTCAACTCCCTAGAAGGTAGGCTTCCTGAAGTGATTCAAATTTGATGAATTAGTGACACTCATGCAGATCTGGAAGACGGTCATGGGTCAGGAGCCATGCTTCTGAGGGCCAAAAGTATGTGGACCTTTTCAGAGTCTCTCTCTTTCATGGGTGGTGAAAGGCAGAGGATGGGGCATTTATTCATACTGGAGCAGGTGTGTTGTAATCCGAGGCTGGCAGTCGTGGAGAGTTCCAGATCTTAGAAGCTTCCTGGTTGCTGTGGCAGCAGCATGATTCTGCTGGAGGTAGCTTCCTGGTTGGAGAAGAGGCGGCAGCTCCCGTGATGGGCCAGTTCTGCAGCGTGCCTCTGGAGTCTTTCCTGACAGCTCAACCTAGAGTTTGTTTCCTCAGGCCGCACTGTGATTCTACAAGCCATTTACTATCTTGAAACAAATACCTTCCTACTTAAACTAGTTAGAAGGGACTATGTTCTCTACCCCTGAACCCCAAATGGATATGGCATGGCATGCAAAAAACAATAAAGAAAAAAAAATCAAAATATGTCTGAGAAGCTAAAGATGGGGAGAAATAAGTATAAGAGAGAACCGTGGGTAACATTCCTCTTTTCATCCACTGATTCATTCATCCCATATTTTTGAGGTCTTTCATATCCCAGACACTGGGATCAGCAAGCCATTCACTAGAGAGGTGGGGCTGGGGACAATGGAATCCCGTATTCATGACGTTCAAAGTCTCATGATTATCTTTCTCTCATTATTCTATCTGGCTGAGAACATTGTTTACACTTCTTTTCACTTAGTAATCAGATAGCTGAGTGACTTGCTCAACCAAAGTATTTGGTTCCTAGAGAGCTAAAAGCCCCAGGAGCAAAGCTCTACCCTCAACTGTCCAGCCAGAAATACTGGTGATTGAGTTTTTCCTATCAGCTACACCAATAATTAACTAACAAATAGAACCTACAATTAATGTTATCTTAAGATCAGAATTTAGTCCCCACACATGAAGAACAAGTTTCTGTCATCTATCAGGACAGCAGATTCCCCTCTAATTTCCTTTATGTCAGGATGATGCATGTGTTTGGCAGCCATGGAGATGTGTTGCTCAGATCTCTCTTTAAGAGAGAACTTGTCATGAGGCAAGCTGTTATGGCAGGTTCCTTTGCAATCTGCTTCAGCTTTGAAACCCATTAAGCAGTGCCCAGGCAGCCTGGGCCATCACTGAGCTCATCAGGGACAAGGGCCAATCACATCTCCTCCATCAGCAATCTGAGCCCCCAAATATTCTACCCAAGCCTCTCTTCTATTCCTCTCCTGTTGGATGTCAGACCTCTAACACTGAAGGCTTTCTGCCCTCTTTCTCTTCCATTGGTCTTACCTTCAACAGATTTCTTGGACTCTCAACTCCGTCTTAGATATCTGTTTTCTGGGGTACCCAACTAGCCCACTGTGCAAAAATATCTTGTCTTTTCAGAGGTTTACCTATTATTTATCACTGGAGAGATTTCCCATTTGTGTTTGTCTTTCTTTTCCCTGGTAAAAGACAACTTGGGGCTGCCCAGATAGCTCAGTTGGTAAAGAATCTGCCTGCAATGGAGAAGACTCCAGTTCAATTCCTGGGTTGGGAAGATCCACCGAAGAAGGAATAGGGTATTCACTCCAGTATTCTTGGGCTTCGCTGGTGACTCAACTGGTAAAGAATCTGCCTGCAATGTGGGAGACCTGGGTTCGATCCCTGGGTTGGGAAGATCTGAAGGGAAATGTACCCACTCCAGTATTCTGGCCTGGAGAATTCCATGGACTACAGTCCATGGGGTTACAAAGAGTAGGACATGACTGAGCGACTTTCATTTTCACTTTCTTTTCCCTGAATGAAGACTTCTATATCTGAGACTCTGGTTTCTCTAATGTAGACCCACCTCATTTCCAGCAGTAAAGGAGTGAAAAGGGACCTTTGCAAGTAATCAGAGTAAAACAAATAAATGAGTTGAAATAATTAGGTAACTGGCATTTGGCCCAAAAACATCCCTGACCCTGGCACAGATTGACAGAGCCCTGAGTTGCCCTTCACAGAGCCGGATCTTCTGTTGTGATGGGAACAGTCACCAATGGACATCGGTGTATAGCCTCCCCTCTAGCATGTGCTGTTCACCTTGTTTGCACAGTGAAAAACTGACCAAGAAGGAATGCCTTGGCCAACATCGGTACCCATAGTAAGCTGTTTATTCTCTAAGGTCCAACTTGTCGTCTCCTTTGTGAAAGTTTTCTGCTCTCTCAGGGAGCATGGCCCAGCCCTGCAATGCTCTTACTGCTTGCTGGGTGGACACAGTTCTCATGATGCAAGGGGATTATTGAATGTGTGACTCCTCCCTGGCTAGCTTGTAAATCTTAAGGGAGGGATGATGTCTTTCTCAGGAATCTTAACAGCCTCCTCATAGGTGTGGACCTGACACTTTGTAGGTGACCAGTAATTGTTGGGTGAGTGGAAGGTGTCTGCTTGTCTAGAACATGGCAATGGGCTAGACCCTGGTTAGGAAGTTCTCTGGCCTGTGGTTCCAGGCTCAGCCCAGGGCATTCCTGTACATCCAGTTGGTTCAGTGAGTACTGATCCCTGTTCACAGCATGCTGATGAGTAAAGAGAAAAGGTAAGTGGCCAGGCTGGGCTGCTCATTGTGTTTCAATGTCCTTACATATAACTCAGGAAATCTGGTTAGTCTGTAAGGACTTTCTAGCACCACGACTCCAGGTATCTGTGTCTGAGGACATGTAGCTGTGTCATCTGCCACCTGTCTGTTTCCAAGGAGGATGCATCTGATTTAGAGACAACATCTCACTCACCGTGACATGAAAATCCTCCATACGTACTTGCCCAGGCCAGGGAGGAGGGACTCTTCCGCCTACAGTAATGAGCTGTCACTTATACTCAGAACTGAAGGGTCATAAAGAGGAAGAGGAAACATTTATTGGGTATGTACTATGCCTGCTAGCTGCTTTTACAAATGTTATTTGAGTTTTGTCTCAGTCTATGACAATTCTGCAAAATTAATAAGATCCCTCATTTGAAAAGTAGAGAAATGAGACTCAGTGGCTTAAACAATCTTGCCATGCATCACACAGCTAGTGAACTAGTAGAGGTGGGAGTTCAAGCCAGGTGTCTAGACCTCCAGACTGATCTTCCTCCTGCTGTGACTCCAGGCAGATGGTGAGTGTAAATGAAGGTCCTACCCTGGAAAGTCTTGGAGAGAGTTGGGAACTTAGGGAATGCTGCAGGTAGAGGGTGGAAAGCAGAGGGTTTAAAGGGTAATGGAGTGAGACAAGGCTGGCATGGTATAGTGGGTATGCACATCAGCCAGGGACAATAAGCTTGATGTAATTGTGTGCACCAGAGAACCACAGACAGTTCCAAGTACAGATTGAGATACTCAAAATCATGTATTATGAAGGTTAACCTGGCTTTGAAGTAACATACAGATTGACTAGGGGAAAGATGAGAGACTTCTTACAAAACCTATGGAAACAGCCTTCCTCCATGATGACTCATTTAACAGACAAAGGGCCTCTATGTACAAAACTCCTGAGTTGAGCTCCACACTTACAGAGCTGAAATAGACATGGATCTGCCCTCAAGGACAGAAACAGTATGGACCTAATAGAAGCAGAAGAGATTAAGAAGAGGTGGCTAGAATACATAGAAGAACTATACAAAAAAGGTCTTCTAACCCAAATAATTCCTGCTGTGACTCCAGGCAGATGGTGAGTGTAAATGAAGGTCCTACCCTGGAAAGTCTTGGAGAGAGTTGGGAACTTAGGGAATGCTGCAGGTAGAGGGTGGAAAGCAGAGGGTTTAAAGGGTAATGGAGTGAGACAAGGCTGGCATGGTATAGTGGGTATGCACATCAGCCAGGGACAATAAGCTTGATGTAATTGTGTGCACCAGAGAACCACAGACAGTCCAAGTACAGATTGAGATACTCAAAATCATGTATTATGAAGGTTAACCTGGCTTTGAAGTAACATACAGATTGACTAGGGGAAAGATGAGAGACTTCTTACAAAACCTATGGAAACAGCCTTCCTCCATGATGACTCATTTAACAGACAAAGGGCCTCTATGTACAAAACTCCTGAGTTGAGCTCCACACTTACAGAGCTGAAATAGACATGGATCTGCCCTCAAGGACAGAAACAGTATGGACCTAATAGAAGCAGAAGAGATTAAGAAGAGGTGGCTAGAATACATAGAAGAACTATACAAAAAAGGTCTTCTAACCCAAATAACTATGATGGTGTGATCACTCACCTAGAGCCTGACATCCTGGAATGAGAAGTCAAATGGTCTTTAGGAAGCATCACTATGAACAAAGCTAGTAGAGATGATGGAATTCTAGTTGAGCTATTTCAAATCCTAAAAGAGGATGCTGTGAAAGTGCTACACTTAATATGCCAGCAAAACTGGAAAACTCAGCAGTGGCCACAGGACTGGAAAAGGTCAGTTTTCATTCCACTCCCATAGGCAATGCCAAAGAATATTCAAGTTCAGTTCAGTTCATTTCAGTTCAGTAGCTCAGTCCTGTCTGACTCTTTGCGACCCCATGGATTGCAGCACAACAGGCTTCCCTGTCCTCCACCAACTCCTGGAACCTACTCAAACTCATGTCCATTGAGTTGGTGATGCCTTCCAACCATCTCATCCTCTGTCATCCCCTTCTCCTCCCGCCTTCAATCTTTCCCAGCATTAGGGTCTTTTCCAATGAGTTGGTTCTTCCCATCAGGTGGCCAGAGTTTCGGAGCTTCAGTTTCAGCATCAGTTCTTCCAATGAATATTCAGGACTGATTTCCTTTAGGATTGACTGGTTTGATCTTCTTTCAGTCCAAGGGACTCTCAAGAGTCTTCTCCAACACCAGAGTTCAAGAGTATCAACTCTTTGCCTCTCAGCCTTCTTTATGGTCCAACTCATCCACACGTGACTACTGAAAAAACATAGCTGTTACTAGATGGACCTTTGTTGGTAAAGTAATGTCTCTGCTTCATAATAGGCTGTTGCTGCTGCTGCTGCTGCTGCTAAGTCGCTTCAGTCGTGTCTGACTCTGTGCAACCCCATAGACGGCAGCCCAACAAGCTCCCCCGTCCCTGAGATTCTCCAGGCAAGAACACTGGAGTGGGTTGCCATTTTCTTCCCCAATGCAGGAAAGTGAAAAGTGAAAGTGAAGTCGCTCAGTCGTGTCTGACTCTTTGTGACCCCATGGACTGCAGCCTACCAGGCTCCTCCGTCCATGGGACCTTCCAGGCAAGAGTACTAGAGTGGGGTGCCATCACCTTCTCCAATATGCTGTTAGGTTGGTCATAAGTTTTCTTCCAAGGATTAAACGTCTTTTAATTTCATGGGTGCAGTCACCATCTGCAGTGATTTTGGAACCCTAGAAAATAAACTCTGTCACTGTTTCCATTGTTTTCCCATCTATTTGCCGTGAAGTGATGGAACCAGATGCATGATCTTAGTTTTTCGAATGTTGAGTTTTGAAAGAGCTTTTTCATTCTCCTCTTTCACTTTGATCAAGAGGCTCTTTAGTTCCTCTTACTTTCTGTCATAAGGGTGGTGTCATCTGTGTATCTGAGGTTATTCATATTTCTCCTGGCAATCTGGATTCCAGCTTGTGCTTCATCCAGCTCAGCATTTCACACCATTGTGGTTATCTGGGTCATGAAGATCTTTTTTGTATAGCTCTTCTGTGTATTCTTGCCACCTCTTCTTAATATTTTCTGCTTCTGTTAGGTCCATACCATTTCTGTCCTTTATTGTGCTAATCTTTGCATTAAATATTCCCTTGGTATCTCTAATTTTCTTGAAGAGATTGCTAGTCTTTCTCATTCTATTGTTAGAGTGCCTAGAACTATGGACAGAGGTTCATGACATGGTACAATGATCAAGATGGTTGTCTGATGAGGCCTTACAAATTGCTGAGAAAAGAAGAGAAGCTAAAGGCAAAAAAGAAAGGAAAAGTATACCCATTTGAATGCAGAGTTCCAAAGAATAGCAAGAAGAGATACAAAAGCCTTCCTCAGCAATCAATGCAAAGAAATAGAGGAAAACAACAGAATGGGAAAGACTAGAGATCCCTTCAAGAAAATTAGAGATACCAAGGGAACATTTCATGCAAAGATGAACACAATAAAGAATGTTCAAACTAGTGCATAACTGCACTCATCTCAAAATTCTGCAGGAGAGGCTTCAACAGTACATGAATTGAGAATTTCCAGATATTCAGGCTGGATTTAGAAAAGGCAGAGGAACTAGAGATCAAATTGCCAACATCTGTTGCATCTTAGAAAAAGCAAGAGGCTTCTAGAAAAATATCTACTTCTGCTTTATTGACTATGCCAAAGCCTTTGACTGTGTGGATCACAGCAAACTGTGGGAAATTCTCAAAAGAAATGAGAATAACAGACCACCTTTCCTGCCTCCTCAGTAAGCTGTATGCAAGTCAAGAAGCAACAGTTAGAACTGGACATGTAACAATGGACTGGTTCCAAATTGGGAAATGAGTATGTGAAGGCTCTATATTGTCACCCTGCTCATTACCTTATATGCAGAGTAGATCATGTGAAATGCTGGGCTGGATGAAGCACAAGCTGGAATCCAGATTGCCAGGAGAAATATTAATAACCTCAGACACGCAGATGATACCACCCTTATGGCAGAAAGTAAAGCAGGACTAAAGAGCCTCTTGATCAAAGTGAGAGTGAAAAAGCTGTTTCAAAACTCAACATTCAAAAAAACTAAGATCATGGCATCTGGTTCCATCACTTCATGGCAAATAGATGGGGAAACAATGGAAACAGTGACAGAGTTTATTTTCTTGGGCTCCAAAATCACTTTAGATGGTGACTGTACCCATGAAATTAAAAGATGCTTGCTCCTTGGAAGAAAAACTATAACCAAACTAGATAGCATATTAAAAAGCAGAGACATTACTCTGCCAACAAAGATCTGTCTAGTCAAAGCTATGGTTTTTCCATGGTCACATATGGATGTGAGATTTGGACCATAAAGAAGGCTGAGAGGCAAAGAGTTGATACTCTTGAACTCTGGTGTTGGAGAAGACTCTTGAGAGTCCCTTGGACTGAAAGAAGATCAAACCAGTCAATCCTAAAGGAAATCAGTCCTGAATATTCATTGGAAGAACTGATGCTGAAACTGAAGCTCCGAAACTCTGGCCACCTGATGGGAAGAACCAACTCATTGGAAAAGACCCTAATGCTGGGAAAGATTGAAGGCGGGAGGAGAAGGGGATGACAGAGGATGAGATGGTTGGAAGGCATCACCAACTCAATGGACATGAGTTTGAGTAGGTTCCAGGAGTTGGTGAAGAACAGGGAAGCCTGTCGTGCTTTAATCCATGGGGTCACAGAGAGTTGGACATGACTGAGAGACTGAACTGAACTGAACTGCCCTCAAGGTGCTTACTATCTCATAGAAGAGATGCATTACCAAGAAGACTATGTGTTCTTATATTAATAGATGTCAGTGCTAAAGAAGAATAGCCATATTTCCACTGGACAAACCCTTTCTTTATAAAGGGGCCAGAAGTGAGCTTTTGGCTCTCTGCCTTTTTTCCTTCTCCTTTAAGCCTCCACTCTCCTTTCCGTGTGGGTCCAGGTGTCAGAGAGTGCACTCTAGCCTATGTTTGGACTATGGTGGCAGAGCTTCTCTCCCTGCATCTTCACGTGTGACTAAGGGAGCTCCTTACTGGCTCTTCCTCTTCTCCACTGAGACCAGGCATGCTTACACATCCAGGTGCCCTTCGTTCACTACTGGCCTCGAATCCCTTGGTCTCAGGAGATGTGGTGTGGCTCTTTCCTGTGTTTTGTCTTTGGCTTAACTCATCTAATGTTTGTTACTCCATTGGTAGCCTGCACGTCATAGCTGGACCTTACCACTGGGTACTTAACCATCAGTTCTTGGATGTTTAAACAGCAGTTTTAGGAGGGACACTCCTAGCTTTTAAATAGATCTTGGGGCTTGGTTGGGTGTCCAGTGCCAAGACTCTGTGTTCTCTATGCAGGGGGCCCAAGTTCAAACCCTGGCCAGGGAACTAGATTTCACATGCTGCAACTAAAGATCCCACATGTCGCAATGAAGATGGAAGAAGATCCTGTGTGCCACAACGAAGACCTGGCAGAGGCAAGTAAATAAATAAAATATTAAAAAATAGATCTCCTTTGAGTGGGACATAGAGGCAATAGAGAAACTGCCACATTATTCTTTTGCTTCTTCTGTATGTTTAAAACTTTCCTCTGTACCCAGAATCATGAAGAGGTGGAGCAGGAGGCAGGGTTGTTTATTTGCTCATCAAAATTTTATAGAATGCCCTCTGCCAGGCACTCTCCTCTCTGGGAGTCCAGTTACTCAGCAAGGAGCTGCCACTGGTTCACTTGGTGCCCATGCCATTAGCTCTGAGTGATTGAAAATCATTCTATCATCTTCTCTAGAAGTCTCCCTCCTTCTTAAGGATCACCTGCATCGCACACAGTAACTACTAGGGAGAAAAATCCCATGGGGAAAGAACTTTGAGGCCAAGAGGAATTCCAAATTAAAAATTAACAATAGACTTCTTACAAGGCTCTGTACCCTGGCTGTTGCCCTTGACATTGACTTTTCCTTACTGAGGGACCCAGGGAAACATTTGTGCTAATACTGATATGATTTCCCTTATCATCACTACCTGTCATTAAATATTTATGGAGTTCTACACACTGCAAGGAGCTATTTGCACGTAGTTCTAAGTGGAGGCCTTCACAAATCACCCAAATTGCAACGTGGAGGAAGAAAAGCTTTGAGCATCAGAAGGGCCGGGTTTTGGTCCCCCTTGTAGCACTTTGCCCTCAGTCTCTGTGTTTTCAGAATGGGTTGGGAAAATGACTTTGTATTTTTGGTTTGGGATTCTGTGATCCTGATTTCATCACTTTTTTTTTTTTCATATTCTATTATCACTGTTTTCTCTCTTCTTATTTTAACCATCTTCTCTCTGTGTCCTCCTTTTCTCTCTCTCCCTCCCCCTATCTAATCAGCCTAGCCTATCATTAACCCTATGGCCTTAGTTTACAAGAAATAGCTTCTGGAAAACAGTTTGCAAAACACAACTGTTATTCCAAGCTCTGGAACTGAGACCCTTTTCTCTTTCCAGTCCCTGAGCAAGTGGGCATCAATCTGCTCGTTTTCCTCTTAGCTGTGAACTTTAAAAGAGGTTTTAGGGGAAATGAAAGAAGGCAGAAATAAATTATGTTTTGCCAGATCCTTCTGTTCTCTAGGCCTCTCTCCTTGTCATGCAGTTTACCTGGGCTGTTTGTTACAACTTCTACCCAACAGGGTAGAAAGATAAGCTTGTGATGACCAAAGGTCATTTATTACATTTTTAATTGATTAGAACATCATGCTTGAAGCTGCATTAAATTACAAGTTTCTCAAGGACACATGGCACAGGCCTGGCACATAGTGGGTATGCAGGGAGTACTTTATTTTGGACTCAGTGATATTCAAGGATACATTTCTTGCAACTTTCTCAGAGACAGAGGCTATTGATGATAATTATATTTTAAAAACAACACTGGGAGACACTGTTGGCCATGTAGGTGTTTCTGATTTTGGAACTTACAAGAAATTATGAAAGTATAACTATTAAATTTGCTTTGTTGTGCATTGAATGGATCACCTTTATTGAAAAGAATATGTATACAAATTGGGGTGATATCAGAAAATGGAACAGGTAATGTCATGCTCATGGCTTGCAGAACCAGAAGCTACAACATGTAAAGGATTTAAAAGTAACAACTTAGAAGAAGCAAATACAAATGTCACGTAGTGAAGTCACACCTCAGGAATGGCTGCGGGATTGGCATGGGCACTTGCTAATGCATCTGTGGAACTTCTGGGTTCCAGCTGGAAGCAGGAATCATATAGAAGCTTCTTTCTGTTTAGTCTCAGGTGGCTCGAGGGGATGACCCTACCAAAGTATGTGAAACATGAACAAACAGAATTCATATTAGTAAGCTGGTGTTGCCAGCTTAGGGAAGCCAACTGTTGGGGCTTCCCTAGTGGCTCAGATGGTAAAGAATCTGCCTGCAATGCAGAAGACCCAGTTTTGATCCCTGGTCAGGAAGATTCCCTGGAGAAGTGAATGGCCACTCACTCCAGTATTCTTGCCTGGAGAATTCCGTGGGCAGAGGAGCCTGGTGGGAGCTATAGTCCATGGGGTCGCACAGAGTTGGCCACTTGGTTGTCTCATTCTCACTTTCTGCTATTTCTGACCTACTGGGATTTAGGGTTAGGATCCTGGAAGATGACGGAAGGAACTGTACCTTTTCTGGGTTTTGAAGAGTCTTCAGGAAAATTTCATTTTAATCCTCATCACCTGAACACAATGAAATGAAAAAGACAGACATCTAGGGCAATATTCTACTCTGTGAAGGCTTCAGCTAAGATGTAATTGTCGGGAGTGACACCGCAGAGGCTGGGCAGAGGGCTGGCCGTGCTTTCCTGATGCTAGGAGGGTAGCAAGGGCAGGGATGCTCCATGGGGCCCTGCAGCACACACAGCCCACCCACTGAGGGCCAGCTGCCCGTTCCTCTCATCCAATTTGGCTGCCTTAGTCTCCTAAGCCTCCCTGCTTCTGCTATTCTCTCCAATCTGTTTCTCACAGAGCAGCCAGAGCCTTCTTATAAAAATGCACAACAAGCTATGTCAGCTCTTGCAGTAAGCTGTCTGGTGTTTTTCCACTGCATTCAGGATATCATGTGAGCACACGATATCACTTTCTTACTCTGGTCTGGTTCTTATATTCCTACTGTGTATGCAGAGCTCTTTGAAGCTGTGGCCTTCACCCACCTCTCCAGCCACATCCCGGGTTCTGTTCTCTTTCGGGAATGTGCTCCGGGCACGTGGCCTTTCCTCTGTCCCTTGAACATGTAGACCATGTTCCTGCCTCAGGGCCTTTGTGCTCGTATCCTCAGCCACCCTGACCTCAGTTCTTTGAATGACTGCCTTCTTCCCATCCTCCTGGTCTCAGCTCAATGACACTCCCCTTGAGATCTTCTGTGACCTCTTATCAAGTGAACTTAGGAAGTCTCTCACAACCACATTGCCCTATTTTATTTTCTGCAAGGAGATCCAACCAGTCCATTCTGAAGGAGATCACCTCTGGGATTTCTTTGGAAGGAATGATGCTAAAGCTAAGAGTTGACTCATTGGAAAAGACCGTGATGCTGTGAGGGATTGGGGGTAGGAGGAGAAGGGGACGACCGAGGATGAGATGGCTGGATGGCATCATGGACTCAGTGGACGTGAGTCTGAGTGAACTCTGGGAGTTGGTGATGGACAGGGAGGCCTGGCATGCTGCGATTCATGGGGTCGCAGAGTCGGACATGACTGAGCGACTGAACTGAACTGAACTGAACTGAATAGTCCTTATCACTTCCTAAGATTATTGTGTTTATTTAATGACTCATTAGTTTATCGACTGTTTTCTAACACTAGACTGAAAGCTTCAGAGAATGGGCTTGTAACCGCATGGTACACTATTATGTATTGAGAGCTAAGTTCCTGGCACGAACCAGGTCCAGAATAAATAGTTTTGGTTGGTGTTGATAAATGATGAAACTTAACCCATTCTCCCACCCCAACTCTGGTACCGACAGGCTCCGTGGATGGGACGTACCTTTCCTTTGCAAAGGGGGTTGAAATGTCTGTTGACCTTGGAGGAAGGGCCAGTCCAGGACACACATTAGCACACTTGAGGCACTTAGTTTCAGGTGGGGCTCATGCACAGCAACTAATATCACTCAAGAGGGGCAGTATTGTGGTCTCCAAAGACAGCCTCCGCTAATTCCTTCCTTCTTGCATATAGATGCCACTTTGCATATCACGAGGGGGAAACATTTCCCCACTCCTTGAATCCCACTGTACTAATGATTTGTTTTGATGAATAAATAGAATACAGCAGAAGTGATATTCAGGGACTTTTAAATCCAGGTCTGGTAGAATTGGCAGCATCTGTTTCATCCTTTTTGGGAGTCAATTTCCATGTAAGAAGGCCAGTACCCCCAAGAATGCTGTGCTTTGAGGAAACCTGACTATCCACGTAGAGAAGTTCCAGGGAAGAGCATCGAGGCACCAGATATATGAGTGAAACAGGGGCCCTGCAGTCCAGGCTGTAAATGCAGCCCATGACATCTGAAACAGACAAGCCTACCAACTCAGCCAAGTTAACCTACAGAGTCACGAGGAATAAATCGTTAGTGTTTTAAGACCCCATAAACTTGGGTGAAGTTTGTATGTGGCAGATAGCTGTCAGCCAAATTCAGAGGCTTGAAGAAATTTGGAGCTTCTCAAGTATTAGTATGCAAATAAATCATCAGGGCAAATTGTTAAAGGTAGGTTCTGATTCTGTAGTTTTGATTCTGTAGGTCTAGGGTGAGGTAGAGATTCCACATTTCTCATTAGCTCCTAAGTGATGTACAAATCAATGACAAGAGTGCATGGACTATACTTTGAGTGGCAATGCCAGTTCCTAATTTCCAGGAAGTTCCATACTTAAACCATGTTAGAAAACCCCAGGTTTTTCCCATGCATGTTTGAGTAAAGACTATTAAGAAAAGTTTTCTTGTCAAGTAAGTTTGGGGAACACCAGCTACTCCATTCTGCTACTAGAGACTCACAACATATATTAGTCAATTCAAAGCTCTTAAGAGTCCCTCCAGCAAAGAAACCTGTTCAAATATAGCACAATATTTCCTGAATATTTGACGTCTTAGAGAACTAGTGTTCTGTGGGACATACTTATTGTTGTTTAGTCGCCAAGTCATGTCTGACTTAGCGTGTCAGACTTAGCGGCCCCAACTGACTTTTTGTGGCCCCGCGGACAGTAGCCCATCAGACTCCTCTGTTTGATAGACTTACCAGCCAAGAATACTGGCATGGTGGGATGCCATTTCCTCCTCCATGGAACATACTTGCAGAAACAGAAAACCATCTTGTTTTTCTAAAAATCAACTTAGCTAGTTTCTTATTGTCCCTCAACAATGAATTCTTATGTTACACAGTTTTGCAATCCAGAATCTTTTTTCCTTAGCTCTAACCTAATTCCTTACCCCTTCTGCAGTGTAAGATGTCTCTATTCATTTCTCACAGAATGAGAGGACAATGCACGTCTCTGTTATCTAACCCTTTCTCTTCTTGAAATTCCCTCCTGCCTTGTCAAAGTCCTGGATCTTCCAGTTCTTTCAGTTTTTCTTTCCATTTCCCAGCACTTCATTGTTCTTTTGCCAAGCCGAGTGACCTTGGATTAGTTTCTTGACATCTTCTAAGTATAAATGTCCTCACATGTAAAATGAGGTACCTTCATTGCAAAATGAAGATACTCCTAGTTCTGGGGTGAGTATTAAATGCACCGGTCTCCAGGCAGCACTTAATATAAGGCCTGCAAATTTTAAATTACTCAGTAAATATCAGCTCTTGTCATCACTGTTCTGGGTTTGAGTACATTTCTTAGAGCCCTAACTCTCCAGCACTATGGGTGTTCATGTCCCCCTGAGCCTGGGAGTAGGTAAGAGATGGGGAGGTGGGGGGCAGGGGGACATGTGGCTGATTGAAACTCATCTAATTCCATAGTCTGATTTGAGCTGCTATTCTTAGCTGCCTTCACACCAAATCTTTCCCCCAGTACTGCTGAGCAGCTTCAGAAAGTTCAGGCTAAAGTTAGATTCTGAATCTGTGTCTCTGGAAGTCCACCCACTCCTCATCTCTGGAAGCTGTTCTTTGGGGCTGACACTGGCATTTCAAGGGTTATCTGCTATTTTTACATTTTAATCATCTCTGTGCTGAAACAAGTCACACATTGCCCTCTAGAAGCCAGACTTTATACTAGTAGGTTTTACACTGAAACATGGTTCTGAACATCACCACTCCTGTTTACCCCTTTATTCCAGAGACTCTCTGTAAATAGGGTTGAATTCCTCACTTCTTCTGTTCCTCATTTGCTTAGGAAAGAGCAGGCAGCTTCTCATCCATATTAAAAACCTATGGCACTTTTCTCTTCACTGGCTCCTCTTTCCTGCCATTTGCAGACCCCACTAATAGCATCACACTGTAAGTCTCTGCTCTTATAAAAGAGGCACAGGGTAACTCAAGCTGTCCTTAGTTCTCTCTTCCTTGGCCTTAAAAGGAAGTAGCTCTGGTCACAAGACAAACTTCCTTCTCCATGAAGTGGGAGAAAAATCTGCTGGATTTTGTTTGCATTCAAGCCTGATATGATTTCCTAGTATGTGCAGATATGATGTCGCTGTTATATTTCTTTATGAGCACCAATTGCTGTCCTTCACACAGGCTAGAACCCAAGCCAGGACTGAGGGCAGTGAGTGCTATACTTGAAAGCAGTGATTTCAGATTTTCTCTGTAAGGAACAGAGAGGCTTGTATTTCCATGTAACTTAAAGATGGAGGAGAACTCGGCATGAAATGGCTAGGATTTAATGTTACTAGTGTGCCATGCATTGTGCTAACCAAAAATGTAGCGTATAATCTTTATTCCTTTTTTACAGAAGATATCTAAGAATCTAAGGCTTAAAGCAAGTGACGTAACTTGTCCTAGATCACAGAGCTAGTCAGTGAAAGAGCAGATTCAAACCAGGGGCACTCCAGCTACTCCAATGGAAAGTTCCCTTGAAAAGCCAGCTGGGGCAATTCCAGGGGGAAATGCAGAGTTATGGCTTCCGGAGGGCTGTGGGGCCCTTTTGTGCCACTTAGCCCATTTTCCCACCTGCAAAGAGCGTATCATGTGGCCGGTCCACTAAGACATGGTGGCTCCTTTTTGTAAGTGGCTGTGAGTTAAGGCATTGCACAGCCAAGCATTGCATTTCATGACCCTTAGACAGGAAATGTCAGCCTGAGGTTTCGGACTATTCATGCCTAGAAAAAAATCTGTATGCTGAAATTTGAACCACTGTTATTTTCTCTTTTGCTTCCCACGGATAGGAAATGAATCCAGAGAAGTTGCAACTTCAAACTGGAGTGCACATATGGTGCGAGTCTTAGGACTACTGTAGATCCAAAGAAAGTTTTTATTACCAGTCTCATAAATTTTGCTTATTATTTGGATTATAAAGTAAAAGGCGAAAGATTTATAAGATCTGAAGAGAAACCGAGTATGGGTTATAAAGTAAAAGATAGCAATGACTTTGATTTGAAAGTGGTTTAATCCTGTTTTTTTTTTTTTTAACACTATTATTATTAATGGCCTTACCTCTTAAATGTGTCTCAAGGGCCAGCAGCATCACCTGGGAACTTGTTATCAATGCAGAGTCTCAGGCCCTACCCCAGAACAATGGAATCATAATCTGTATTTTAACAGCATCCTGAGCTTATCTGCATGCATAAAAGTTTGAGGGGCACTGTTTTATGGAACTTAAAGCTTGAGGGTGGGGTACAGACTGCTTATGTGTTATGGCAATTGTTCACAATGCTGGCTGCACTTTAGAGTCACCTGGGGAACTTGAGAATGTGTTAAAGACTGGGCCTCACTGCTCGAGATTTTGCATCCTTTTATCTGGCGTGGGTATGGGCATGGGTACACTGAAAAGCTTCCCAGGTGATTCCACTGTGTTGTCAGGGTTTAGCCACTGCCCGAGGAAAAGGAGAGGCCTGGCTCGGTGTCTACCACCATGAAGACACGTATCGGGTGTGGGGACAAGGGCTCTCTGCTGGACTCTAACTAAAGCAGCATGGTTGTAGATGAATCTCAAGGAGAGACAATAGAATAAATATTGAAGTTAACAATCAAGCCTTATCATGTGTAGATATTTTTTTGATAAGGCCATGAAAGAGTAGCCATGGGACTATATTCAGACAGAATCAGGGTTTAGAAAAAGGCACCTCTAACTCAGTGAAAAGATGCTCATGGGAAGCTTTAGTGTCCTTCATCCAAGATTTTGGCATCTTTCATTCAGCACATGTGCCTGTCTTAGGATTGCCAGATTTAGCAAATAAAAGATACAGGATCCTCAGTTAAATTTGAATCTCAGCTGAACAAAGAGCTATTGTTTAATATAATTTTCTAGTACGCAATAATTTGGACATATCTATATTAAAAAATTGCTCACTACTTATCTGCAACTCAAACTTAACTGGGCGTCATATATTTTATCTGACAACACCAACCTGTTTAAATGGGGAAAATCCCAATTCTTCAGGACACCATGCATATCTAAAAAGATGTCTGTGGTGAATTATGAGGCTGAGCATCTCTGCGCGTGTGTGTGTGTGTGTGCGTGCACATGCGCAGGTGTATAAAGGATATTGCAAGGGTGGGGTTGTTTGCTGTTGGGAGTGAGGAGAAAGAGACAAAAGCTTCAGTAACAGTAAGGAGAACAAGAAGAATTCTCCCAGTATGTCAGGAGAAAATTCACCCAAAAGTTACAGACTAAAAAACAAAACAAACCAAAAAACTGAAGAAGGCTTCATAAAGGGAAATTTTCCCCATAAAAAATAGACTTTTTTGTATGTAAAATTGTCAAAGGGGGCTTTCCTGGTGGCTCAGAGGTTAAAGCGTCTGTCTGGAATGTGGGAGACCCGGGTT
Organism: Aepyceros melampus; assembly: GCA_006408695.1. Lineage (NCBI taxonomy): Eukaryota > Metazoa > Chordata > Mammalia > Artiodactyla > Bovidae > Aepyceros > Aepyceros melampus. Next base: position 376,226 of record SJXQ01005312.1, on the reverse strand, counting down.
CGATCCCTGGGTCGGGAAGATCCCCTGGAGAAGGAAATGGCAACCCACTCCAGTACTCTTGCCTGGAGAATCCCACGGAGGGAGGAGCCTGTAGGCTACAGTCCATGGGGTTGCAAAGAGTCGGACACGACTGAGCAACTTCACTTTCACTTTCTTTCACTTTATTTGCTTGTAGAATATTCAAATGGTTTAGGCAGGTGTTGAAAGGAAAGCAAAGTATATCACAGTCCCTTGGTATCCCCCTAGAAGTTACTGTTCTTAACCCTGACTTCTGTGCCTCCTAGAAATCTCTTGGGCATGAATTAACATCTGTATCATGAATTATTTAATTTTAAAGAAAAGTTAAAATTTTACATCTGTCTGCAAGTTGTTCTTATTTTCATTTAACAGTACATCTTAGACATCTTTTCATATCGGCATATACCTACCTCACTTTTTAATGAATATAACTTATTTAATATTAGAAATATTTGAATGTATTATTTATTTAAAGGATATTTAAAATTACACTCTCTCAGCAGAGCTTGGTGTAAGTGGTTGCTTCCCCTCATTCAGCACTTAAAGCATCAATATTTGTTATCAGTTCAAATATCATCCCCCCAGAGGGCCCTCCCTCCTCCCCCCATAGCAAAAGTAGCTTTGTGCCCACTGACACCCTTACTTTGCCTAACAAATTACCTTGGGTTGCATTTTTTCAGTGGCATTTATCTCAATCTGAAAGGACCTAATATACTGGGTTGTTTGTCTCTTTTGATCTATCTTTTCCCACTATTTTATAAGCTTGAGGGCAGAGATATCATTTAGCTTGTGGCTTTCCCCCCAGCACTGAAAACGTCACAAAATATACGGCAGGTACACAAAACACACCTATGTGTGTTGATCCACCTATGTGGACCAACGATGGACTAGTTGAATTGAGCATACTGTGGTCTATATAGAGGTAAAAAGGTATGGCCAAGAAGCAAATGATTTATGGAACAGGGGACAACAGATGGCAAGCACTCAAATTCAAGGCATGCTGTTTTAAGAGAGGGATAAAATCAACTGTATGGGAGCCTGTGGAAGGCAGTAATCATACACAGTAGGCAGACAGGAAAGGTGTCACTGGGAAGGAGAGTTAGAAGTGATGATTTAAGGGTGAGGATGACTTAAGGATGAGGGAGGATGGTTTAAGGATGAGGCAGGCAGGGACTGTGGGCCTGGTCCTGCAGGGAAGAGAACATGTGTGGACAAAGTCTGGAGGCAGCAGCTGCCTGGCATGTATGGGGACAGGAACCTTGGCCACCATGGCGGGAACTCAGGATGCCTGTGGGAAAGAGGAGTCGGTTGTGGAAGGTTTGAACATCATATGGAAGAATTTGGATTTTTTGATCTAAGCTTTGGGGAGCTAGCAGAGGGTTTTGAGGTAGGAGTGATGGGTTCATAATACAGCTGATCCTTGAGCAACACAGATTTGAACTCTGCAGGTCCACTCACAGGTATAGCCTTTCATTTTTTTTTTTTAGTAGAAAATACTAGCCTGTTATCCAGCCAGTGGTGGGTTGAATCTGGGGATGAGGGCTTATGCAGAGCACTCCTAACCCCTATGTTGTTCAAGGGTCTATTTTTTATTCTAAGAGGATAATATTAATACTTCAGCAATAGAAAACATTTACTGGAGAAGGGAAAGACTAGGATCGAAAAGAATATAAGGACCTGAACTAGGGCAGACAGATATGAAGGAGCAAGCTTTTTCAGATAAAGAGAATTAGCTGTGCTTGATGTCTTTCATCAAGATCAGGAATCATTTAAGAAGATCCCCTGGAGAAGGGAGTGACAACCCACTCCAGTATTCTTGCCTGGAGAATTCCAGGGACAGAGGAGCCTGGAGGGCTACCGTTCACGGGGTCGCAAAAAGTCAGACACGACTGACAAGCAACTAACACTTCCACAGACTGTGTCCTGGGGGCCAAATCCTGCCCACTAACCTATTTTGGGAGTAAAGTTTTATTTGGAGACACACTGTTCTCTTCGGTATTGTCTAGTGTTGCTTTGGTTCTCCACTGGCAGAGTTGAGGAGTTGTGACAGCTTATGGCACGAAAATCCCGAATTATTTACTACCTCGCTCTTCACAGAAAATCTATTGACTCATGGTCAAGATTGACAGTATCTGTACGTCCTAGACCGAGGTCGCAGATGCTCGGTTCAGGGCCATCTTAAGAGAGCAAGGTCTGTCCTTGTTGTCTGGGAGCCAAGGGCAACAGTTTTCCCATCATCAGCGGCTGCTCTTTGCTTTGAGCTTTGTCTTGAATTCTAGTGAAGCTGGGAGCCATAGAGGCAGCAACATGAGACACAGTTCTGGAAGGCTGATTGGGAAGGAGACTGTTGTCTGCGGCCAATGACTGAACAGCTCAACCTCCTCAGGAACTAACCTTTGCCTTTGCAGAGCCCATCGGATCGCCCCTTTCAGGACACTGCCTCCTTCAACCTCAGAGCTGCTTGCAAACCAGTCTCTTGTCCCAGATTGTATTCATACTTCCTCAAAGGACAATGAAAAGTTTTCTGATTTTCCTTAGCAAAGAGTGCAGCAGTGATATGACAGCCTTTCACAATGCTGATGGCCTTTGTGTACACACACATGGAGGCCTAGCTCCAGTAGCCTTAGAGTGGAGAGCCTATGTTCACAGCAGACAGCCTTTTACCAGCATCCCTGTTGCTAAGATACATGTCATCTGATTGATGTTTTCAAGATCCCATATGAAATCCTTTTGTTTCCTTTATCTTAAGGATATGTCTTCATGTTTTAGGTTTCAAATTGAGCCTGTGGTTGTGTCAAAAAAAAAAAAAAAATTGGGTTGACCCTTTCAACAAGCTGAAAATTCACCGAAACATCATTCCTTCATTAGTAATAGTGATGTAGATTTTCCATTTTGGCGAATGGGCTTACAGTCTCACTTCAAGGTGCTGGGTGAATGGGAGTTTCCTTGCTGACTTTTCTCAGCCTATTTTCCCCTTTGACCTACCCACTTGAGAATCATCTCTTGTCTATAAATAGTTCATACTTATTTCTAGAGTCAAGAGTTTGTTTGTAGGTTGTTTACTGGGATGTCATCTGCCAAACTGCAGTGTCAGGCGATGCAGGGGAAAGCTAATTTCCTTTTTAAAATTGCTATTCTGAAAGCTGCACATATTTTATCTCTATCATCAATAGGAACAAAAGTATGCATACTTCTTGCTGAGTGATATGCCAGCAAGCTAAATAAAAATAATTCTACTAAGCAGCTAAAAATAGATAACATTGTTGTTAAACTGACCACACTGTGGCACACACAGAATTAACTTTCAGGATCTTTGAGCCATCATCCTTTGACAAGAGGCTAGGGTAGCTGCCAGTTGAGAGAAGCAAGCTATAAGCAGTATGACTCTAAGAGAGGAAAGAAGCAGTAGTTTCAAATAAGTTTCAAATTGAAAGTGACAGGACAGATGCTTCAACTTATGGGCAATGATTTGCAAATGAGCTATTTCACACACAGGCAACTCTAGGTAGCATGCTTTAGGACACACAGCCTAAAGCAGTGATTTTCTCACTGAAGATGGTTTTGCCCCCACCTCCAGGGATCATTTGACGGTGCTTGGAAGCATATTTGGTTGTCACTATTGAAAATGGGGATGCTACTGCTGTTTAAAGAGGCTAAACACCTACATTGCACAGGAAAGCCCTCTACAGCAGAGAATTATCCAGTTGTCAGTGGTCAAATCTAGGGATTTAATTCTTTAATGATGATTAGATATCCTCCTGTGCAATGCCTGTGTGGCCAGGTACTATTACCTGTGGATTTGTAGTAAAGTGTCTGTTGCTGCAGGAACTTGTCAATGGTGGGTAGTAAATGGAGAGACCGGTGACACCAATGCTCAAGGTGTCCCACCTGGGGGAAGAGATGGAACATCAGGAATCCAGAGGGTGATGGGAGGGAAAGCCTATGGCAAGCTGGAGGGGGCTGGGCTTTCCTGGCCCACACTTGTGGAATAAAAAGTTTGGTTTGGAGTGAACTGAGAAAGAGTTTGGTAGAAAATATGATCCCATAAAGAAGGGAAAGGGAGCAGCTGGTGACGTGGTGGCAGGCAGAGAGTTCCTTATTGGGGCACAGATGGCTTCATGCTCACAGGTCAGAGCCTCTGCTCTCTCCCCTGCTCTCAGTGTGATGCTCCTTAAAGGAACCCTTTCTCTTAGGGAGGGAGACTTTCACCACTCTTGGTGCTCCCTCTGCTTGCCTTTCGAGTCTCCCTTGTCTGTGCACCTACAGGAATGCAAGAATATGCTGCTTCCTAGGAAATTTCTGGGCAGCTCTCAGCAAATGAAGAGAACTTGGGAAATAAGATCCTAGACAGTGACAGAATCCTTTTCTGAAATTATACAAGCTTGCCGAAACCTTTCCAGTAAACACTGAAACAAGTGGGATTGCCTGCCATCAGTATGAGTAAGGGGACTTCCTTAGTTGTTAAAAATCCACCTCACAGGGCAGGGGATGTGGGTTTAATCCCTGGTCAGGGAACTAAGATCCCACATGCCATGGGGCACCTAAGCCTGTGTACCCTAACTGCTGACGTCTGTGCTCTTGAACCTGCACATCACAACTAGAGAGCCTTTACACCAAAACAAAAGATCCTGCATGATGCAACAGAGATCCCATGTGCCAGAACTGAGACTTCATGTAGCCAATAAATAAATAAAAATATTACTAAATATTGGCCTAGAGATTCTGTTATCAGTTAGTATAATGATACTAAAAGAAATCAAAATTATTTGTAACAACTTTGGGAATAGAGGAAAAAATAATCTCTTTTGCTGGCTATGCAATTGTATACTTGGAAAATTAGAAGATCCAGTAATAAAATACCAGAATTAATAAAAGAATTAAGTAGGTGGTTATCTATAAGATAAATGTAAATAAATCATGAACTTTTCTCCATATTACCATAAATCCTTGAGATGAACATAGAGAAACTATTTCATTTTCAATAGCAATGACAATTATAAAAGATTTATAAAGAAATACTTTGTTCCTTTAAAAAGAGCTTAGAACTATAAATAAACCTTCCTCGAACTAATGTAAAAATTTAATTAAACTTCAATGAGAATCTCAATAGACTTTCCTCTTAGAACCGGATAAAGCAATCTTAAATATCACGTAAAATAATGTGTTTAATAATAGAAAGAAAAAGGGAATAAAAAGAAGGGGGGATTTTCTGAGTTGGTTTCGCTTTATAAGATATCAGAACATTTTGTAATCATAGAATGATGTTCTTTTCAGAATAGAGAAATAGATTAGCATGACAGAATAAAGAAACTAGAAAAGAAGTGAAACATATAGAGGATCTAATGTACTTCGAAGGTGATTCAATGATTCAATGAGGAAATGATAGATTTTAAAATAAATGGTCCCGGCACAACTGTTTCTTCATCTGGATAAAGACAAAATTAGCTCTATCTTACAGAAAGTCAAATAAACTTCGGATGACTGAAGATGTACATGCAAAAAAAAAAATTAGTGCAATGAAATACAGTAAAACCTAGGAAACTTCATGAATAATCTCAGATACAGGACATTTTCTTAACTAAGACAGGAAAACCAGAGATTATGAAAGAATAGATAAAAGAGTATAAGAATATATATATACATACATATGCACACAGAGAAATAACAGTGAAGAGAGACCATAAATAACATCAAGAAACAAATATAAATATGGGAAAATGTCATTCCAACACAGAAGATTTTATTTATAATATTTGAAGAGTTCTCATAAATTAATAAAAGACAAATCATCTAACAATAATAAGGCAAAGGATACGGAAGAAACAGTTCACTAGAGAGAAACCAAAATGGTAAGAAATACTTAAAGAAAAGTTTACATCACTAGTAGCTTGCATCTAAATAACAATAAGCTATCTACTTAGTCCCATCAGACTGGAAATACATTCTAAAAGCCAGCAACTGCTTTCCTGGGCAGTTCTGTGGGCATGCAGCCCACAGAAATAAAAGACCAAAATGTGGAGCTCTGCATTCAGTCTCATTTGTAAAAAACAAAAACAAGTGCTCATTAAGAGGGGAATGAATTTAAAAAAAAATGTGGGCCCATCATATCATAAGATATGATGTAACTTTAAAAAGAAGAATTTGCAATCGTACCATTTGACTTAGGGGAACTTCTATGGCATTCTGCTGATTGAGAAATGTATGACACTGAAAAGCTTATATAATTTGGTTTCCATTATTGTTAAATAAGTAATGACCTATTCTTGAAAATGTATGAGTGTGTATGGAGAAAAATATACAAAAGGATAACTATTAGGTTTTTAGCACTCTGAAGATAGGAGGTATGAAGGAGGAGATCAGCAAAAGAGAAAAAAAAGAGAAGACTGAAATACCCTTGCCTCTCATATCTATGACTTGATACAATTTATAACTTAAAAAATTAGTATTATATTTATTTATGTACTATGTATGTGTTTATTTACTTTTTTATGTGTGTATACATATATGCCCAAGTCAACTGGCTGGGAAAAAAAAAAAGAAATGAATATGAATAATGGTTTTCAAAAATATGCTAATGCTACCTTGAATTTATCCTGCAGTTTTCTCTTAAAGAATTCTTAATGCTTTCATGTATGCCATTCATTTCATTTACTCAACTTCCTAGACAGTGTCACCTTTAAATGTCAGAGCCCACAGGGCTCTCTGCCTGGCCCCAGGGATGGACTTTGCAGTGAGATGCCTGGGACAGCTTGCTTCCCTTTGTGTGAGTGGACCCAGGGAGCTGGACTTGGCTTCTGAGCACTTTTTGCCTGAAGGGCTCTGGGTGTCTCCAGGCTCCTCTGTAATTTGTCTGCTCCTCCAGACACAACTCACCCTCTTAGGTGAAAGGGAGAGTTTACAGGCTTTACCTGGGTGTGGATTCTGGAACCTGAATCAAGACAGAGGTGAAAAGAGAACAATCAGTCAAGGAATACCCTAAGAAATGATTTTTAGGGACTGACGTGGGAAGACCACTGAGTGAGAGGACTGGTTCTAAGAAGTAGCAGATACACTGCTCAGTACAGTAGAAGCAATGGGGGTGCTTCCCTACACAGGCTGAACGGGGCCGTATAAAGAGAGAGCTTAGAATGCAAGAATCAAGGATGAAATCCTGATTTTACTGCTTCCTTGGAAGAGTAATTGGAAGGTTAACTTCTCTAAACTTGATAAACAAATCTTTCCCAAATCATTCTTATTTATTGGATTTTTGCAAGGTTTTCATGAGATGGTGGCTATGAAAGCATCATAATACTGCCTAGCGCATCAGAAAAGCTTACCCAGCAGATGGTAGAAAACCAATGTAATGAACTTCTGTTAAGATAAGGCCTTGTATTTTATTTCTCCTGTCTTCCCCATCATGCTTTCTTCAAACATTTATCGAGCAGCTATTATGCCAGACACTGGGCACTGTAAGTCTATAGCCCAATGAAAGAGATTGAGAAGAATCTAAATACTACATGATGGGTTAAGGGTTTTTCCAACCTTTTTCCAACTTTGGGCAGTGGGTACATCCAAAAAGCTGTGGAGACAGGAGGATATTGTCCAGGTGAGCAATAGTCAGGAAAGGCTTAACAGAAAGAATGATATTTGAGAACTCATCTGTTTGGTGAATGGAAAATAACTGGTAATTAGCATTTGTTGGCAATGGCACCCCACTCCAGTACTCTTGCCTGGCAAATCCCATGGACAGAGGAGCCTGGTAGGCTGCATCTACGGGGTCGCTAGGAGTCGGACACGACTGAGCGACTTCACTTTCACTTTTAACTTTCATGCATTGGAGAAGGAAATGGCAACCCACCCCAGTGTTCTTGCCTGGAGGATCCCAGGGATGGCGGAGCCTGGTGGGCTGCCATCTATGGGGTCGCAGAGTCGGACACAACTAAAACTACTTAGCAGCAGCAGCAGCATGTGTTGGATGAAGAAAATGTATGCACAGGAAGACAGATATGTTTTAAAAAAAAGAAAAGCCCAAAGGTGAAAAATCATTGATATTTATTATACTGCTTTTTATATAAAAATTAACATGATCTGACAAAAAATTTTGTACAACTGCTGCTGTTCTGAGTTCGCTGTAATGGTTTGAACCCAGTAATAATACTACAGAGTAGAAACAGTTTGGTGGTTTATGGGGATAACTAAATAAATGATCAATATTTTAAATCTCAACCGCAATAGCCAACCTATCGCAGCCAGTCACAGCTAAGATGCCCTCTAGTGATGCCGGCCTCCTGATTTGCAGACCCTTGCACAGCGTCCTTTCACAGAGCAGGGTTGGTTGGTGGGACCAATAGAATATGAAAAATGTATGTCACTTCTGAGACGCAGTGACATAAAATTTGTGGCTCTGTCTTGGGCTCCATTTTTTTTTTTTTTTTTTTTTTTTTACTTTTTCTTGGATCACTCACTCTAGGGGAAGCTGGCTGCCAAGTCATGGGGGCATTCAGGCAGCTTCTGGGGAGGCCCATATGGAGAAGAACAGGTCTGCCAACAACCACAGGAGTGAGCTTGGAAGCAGAGCCTTCAGCAGTCAAGCTTCAGATAGCTGCAGCTCTGATTGACAGTGTAAATGAAACTTCATGGAAGCTGCAAGATAATAAATATTTGTTGTTTTAAAGATAATGTTTTATGCAGCAATAGATATTTGTTCTCAATATTTTATCTTTCTCTGCATCAGTGACCTATGCTATGTGACATTGCTGTTTCTCCTACTAGAGGTAGAATAATTTCTCTATCTATTGATGTTGAGCTTGGTGGTGCAATTTGCTTTGGGCAGTGAAATGTGGGCATTTATAAAAGTTTGTTCACTCTTAATTATCAGGCCTTAAGTGGTATCATGTATTTCTGCCCATCTTTCTTGGAGTTCCCATCCTCCTCTATGAAGAAAGCTAGTAACTACTGCCCTAAAAGCTGATGCCATTTCAGCCTAGGTCCCATAAGGGACACACATTAACAGAGCCACTGCAGCTTATTTGCAGGCCTGGGAGCCTGAGAATAAATTAGTGTTGTTTCAAGTCACTGAATTTAGAGTGATTATTACACATAATTGGTGTGGAAATAAATAACTGATGTTATCCCTTTAGACATGTCAGCAGCAAGGAGATGCGAAGACCAGAAATAGTCAATGAGAATGGAAATCCAGGTCATGCCTACATTTGCAAGGGCCTTGAGAACCAAGTTTGGAATTTATTTTGTAGGGCATTCAGGACAATTAATCTTAGAGAGAACACGTTTGTGACAGTGTGGAGAATGGATTCAATAGAGCAAGACTAGAGGCCAAAGACTGGGTAGGAAATTTTGCAAGAGTCCGAATGAGATGTGACAAGGGCCTGAATTAGGGCATGGGCAGTCACAGGAGAGGATGGATTTAACCTGGAGACTATCTCCTGAAATGACTTGTCTGTTCACCAGGGAATGTGTGGGGAAGAAGTCTCTCACTGCACATTTATGCCTACATTAAGCTAGGAGGCCCATTGGTTGGAAGGGTCAAAGAAACCTGATTAAATTTCCAGGCAGATCTCATTATTCACTCTCTTGGATTCAAGGAATAAGTGCAAATTAGTCCTTAGAAGTTTGGGCAAATCCACTGTCTGATGCTTGCTGAGTACATCTGAGCCTACAATGGGTGTTCAAGGGTCCACCCTGCTCAAGACAACACTCCTTTTGCATACATATAGGTCATGTCCTTTCCTCTCTTTGACCCTACTCCACCCATTTCCTCCAAAGTAAGAGAAGTACAGATTAGCTGTGGATTTTTTGGTAAATGTACTCTAAGGTGGAGTTCAGAGATTGCCCAAGGGAAACTTGGTTGGAGTAGGGCCAAAGATTCCCTGAGAAATTTCCTAGTTTTTTTTTTTTTTTAACCACTGGATACAAATTAAAATGAGTATTCCAAATAGGATAGTTTGGGAAGACTTTCCTCTTCACTCTAAAGACACAGCTGGGCTAGCAAAATTTGGATCCATCTGCCATCTTCTACACACTAACACATTAGCTGGGAGGACTCTTATGTTACTGCCCAAGAGTGGGAGATCTCTTAGGCTGATTGTGATGACCATTCCAATGTCTTGGAACAATGATGTGCGTTTCTCACAAGTGGGTGTATGCTAAACAAAGCCCAATAAATATTGTTAATATGAACTAGTCATAGAATGAGACTGGCTTTAGTCCACATCTGTTGGAGCCTGGTAGGCTGCAGTCCATGGGGTTGCTGATTCGGACACAACTGAGTGACTTCACTTTCACTTTTCACTTTCATGCATTGGAGAAGGAAATGGCAACCCGCTCCAGTGTTCTTGCCTGGGGAATCCCGGGGACGGGGGAGCCTGGTGGGCTGCCGTCTATGGGGTCACACAGAGTCGGACACGACTGAAGTGACAGCAAGTAGCAGGTCTGAAAGTGAAAGTCGCTCAGTCATGTCTGACTCTTTGCAACCCAATGGACTATACAGTCCATGGAATTCTCCAGACCAGAGTACTGCAGTGGGTAACCATTCCCTTTTCCAGAGGATCTTCCCAACCCAGGGACTGAACCCAGGTCTCCTGCATTGCAGGCAGATTCTTTACCAGCTGAGCCACCAGGGAAGATGACAGAATCGCAAAGCTTATATTCTTAACAGTGAAAGCAGAGTTGGGGAAATTTGCAAATGGACCAGGGATTTCCAAATGTGAGAGACCTGGAGCTATGGGAGGGAGTATCATGTCACTAGAATGTCCTGTGATCTAGTCTCAAGCCAACTTGTGATGTATTAATAGTAGAGAAGCACTGCCTCAGTCAATGTTCATTGACTCCCTGCCTCAGTTTTGTCACATGGAAAACTGTTTCCTATAGAAATTTCCCTATGGGTCTGTTGAGAGAATTAATCAGCATTGACAAAGAATTTACAAAGACCTTTGAAAACTGGGCAGCAGCTAAAGGGTGCCGTATAACAGCCATTTCCTCCAAGTGAGCGAAGAATGAGTTAACTGTGAACATAACGTCTTTGGTAGTTAAACTCTGGAGCCTGATACCAAAGAGATTAGGAACGACAGTAATTTTTGGTGTGGTGTGAAGCAGCAGGTCTGAGAACTGGTGGAAAGATTCAGCGCTTCTCTCATCCAGGAGATGAATATGACTTGAAGAGGAGTTTGAGTAAGCAAGAGGTGAAGTACAAAGACCCACTGTAAAACCACAACCACCTGTCACCCTGAACATCACACACTGGCTCTGCAGTCATTTTCTCTGGAAACAGTGCCGTTAAGTCAACAAGGGCTGCCAATGCCAGTGATGGCAAAGACCCCGGAGTCATGTGTACATGAGCCTCAGTGATAAGACTGGATGTGGTTGTTCTAAGGTCTAAACACAGCACTTCTCACACGCCACTTGCTAGGATTAAAAAAATTCTGTTGCATTTCTTATCTAGATCAGAGACTCTGCCAGGAGACATTTCACAGTACCAAAAAGCAGGAAGGGTCCTGCATTGGGGAGGAAAACCGGGAGAAAGCAAGTACTTAGAGAATCCAATAAAGGAATTAACTTAGGACAAGTTGATTTTCTTGCACGCTGGGGAGTCTCACTTGGAAAATGAAGAAGGAGGGCAAAGAGGTGAAGTGACTGCCTAACGTCATACAGTGTATCTGTGGTCAAGCAGAAGCCTAGCCCCAGGTCTTCTAATTCATTATTATTATTTTTGTACTGTTTTACCACTTTTGTTGCTGACTTATTATTGATCATATCCCAATCTGATTCCAGAAAGAGGCCACTGCTCCCTTCAAATGAAGTAGACAAAACTGGTCCCCACTTCCTTTCTCCCCCCTGAGGATTGCTCAGATGTCTCCCTGACTCCACCTGGGGGGTGGGGGTGGGGATGGCATCTACCTGAACTCTCATCCATCAGTCTCGTTGGACCTGATCATTCTCTTCCACATAACTGCCCCTCCCCTCAACCTCTCCCTAGTAGCCCCAAAGCTTTTATACTTGTATTTTATATTATCTTCCTCAAGGAATATTGGAATTTTACCAGTTCTTTTAACATGAGACTCCAAGGGGTGATCAATGGGAGAAAGCAGGTACTTAGAGAATCCAGTAAGAGGATTAAGTTGGGACAAGTTGATTTTCTTGCACTCTAGAAAATCACACTTTATAGCTGGCCCCTTAGCAAACAACTAAACTTGAATTCTACACCTTTGACTTAAAGGAAAAGGGAACATAGTTTTGGATATGGTTTGATAAAAAGTAAATTTGGAAAAGACCCTGATGCTGGGAGGGATTGGGGGCAGGAGGAGAAAGGGACGACCGAGGATGAGATGGCTGGATGGCGTCACAGACTCAATGGACGTGAGTCTGAGTGAACTCCGGGAGTTGGTGATGGACAGGGAGGCCTGGCGTACTGCGATTCATGGGGTCGCAAAGAGTCGGACACGACTGCGCGACTGACCTGAACTGAACTGAACATTTCATGTATATGTTTGCTTTTGTTATTTAATAACTATTTAATAGTTAAAAGTATTTTCTTACTCCTTAAGAGAACTATTATCAATATTTTTAACCTAGGTAGAGTGATATAAAGGACATCACAAGCAGTGAAGAATGGGAATAATTGGAGGAGAGGTGCTTTTCTCTGCTCTGAGTGGTTAAATCCTCAAGAAAGCATCCTTCACTCTAAATTAGTAATATTCTGTGAGATACTAGTATTCTGTGAGATACTAAGCAGAGAAGTACAAATAGAGATAGGCAACCATGAATATGCTGGCTAAATGGCAGCCTACAGCAAAATATAAATAAAGTTAGAACATAACTGTTCACATCCTACCACCTACTTGCTAATGTCTATTAATTAAATGGGCATGATATCTTCTCCAAAATACAATTATTCTTTTTATACATCATCGCACCAGAGAATAACAACTGGACACTTTCTAATATTATCCTTTGTAATTCTGGATAAATAATTTGTCTTTCCTGTACCCTTTAGTCTTGGTATCTGTAAGGAAGGCTAATGCCTTATCACATTTTAAAATGTGATAGGCCCTTTGAACTTAATCTCCCCTAAATTTTCTTAGATCAACTATATCAGTGACATGTTGCCACACTAATCTTGAATAACAAACAACCGCAAAAATCTCCAAGGTTTACCATGATGATCTTGTCCGAGGTTAGGTATCCACTGTGACTATCGTGAGCCACACTTGAGCCAAAACTCCCTTCATCAACCACCCTCCATCAGAACCCTGCTCTGACTAGCAGACACAGTGGTGATTTGGATCTCCGGAAACTACTGAACGTCCAATAATCCTTGAAAGTCTGATTATTTGTCCTTTTCCAATGCACAGTCACTTTGATAAATGGCCAAAGGTGCCTTTGGGGGAAATGAGAAGAATCTACAACATAGTTTTTGGTTTCTATAGGAGACCAAATAAGGGGGCTTTTACTCTTATTCTTTTTTTTTAATGTTTTAATGAATGAGAGAGTGCATTTTATTTGTCTTTATTTATTTATTGGCTACACTCTGTGGCATGTGGATCTTAGTTCCCCGGCCAGGGACTAAATAATCCATGTCCCTGCATTGGGAGTATGGAGCCTTAACCACAGGACGCCCAGGGAAGTCCCAAAGGGGTCCTTATTCTTTTTTATTTTTTTAATTAATTAATTTGGCCGCATCAGCTCTCCTTTGTGGAATGTGGGATCTTAGTTCCCTGACCAAGATCTGGGATTGAACCCAGGCCCCTGCACTGGGAGCACTGAGTCTTTGCCCATTGCACCAGCAGGGAAGTCTTAGGGGCCTTGTTCTTAATTTAAGGGGTTCTGTGTACTAGCTGAAGTCTGGGAACTGATTGTAATTGAAATTTCTTTTGATGTAAAGTGGTAAATAATCCAGTTACTTTGGTGTTTATTGTTTCTCTTCATGTGTCACACTTTTTTGTACCTTGCCTTCTTGGATCTTCTGGGAATTGAGTCAAGTTATAGGAGGAGTAAAGTTGGTGGGATTAAGTCCAAAGGAAGATCAGCAATCTCTTGCACTGCAAAGCATATCATGGAAGGTGATTACAGGTTCTCCAAGCAAAAGGATATTAACCTCCTTAGAGAGAGGGAAGGAAGAACTGCTTCTACAAGCAAAATAGGCTCAGTAGAGTTTTTGAGTTCAAGTTGTCCAGCCTCACTGGAATTTACCCATAAGTCCCATCCCATTATTCAGAGTCCCACTTTTTGACAATTATGACTCTAACTTTAACTTGGAAAACTATAATGTAGGGAACTCATTTTGCATTGTAATAATTCAGCCACCTGCAAGAATAGACTTTGGGTGTGATTTCAGAAATCTTGACCCTAAGGCTGAAGGCTAGTGGAGGTGATAGAATTCCAGCTGAGCTATTTCAAATCCTGAAAGATGATGTTATGAAAGTACTGCACTCAATATGCCAGCAAATTTGGAAAACTCAGCAGTGGCCACAGGACTGGAAAAGCTCAGTTTTCATTCCAATTCCAAAGAAAGGCAATGCCAAAGAATGCTCAAACTACCACACGACTGCACTCATCTCACATGCTAGTAAAGTAATGCTCAAAATTCTCCAAGCCAGTCTTCAGCAATATGTGAACCGTGAACTTCCAGATGTTCAAGCTGGTTTTAGAAAAGGCAGAGGAACCAGAGATCAAATTGCCAACATCTGCTGGATCATGGAAAAAGCAAGAGAGTTCCAGAAAAACATCTATTTCTGCTTTATTAACTATGCCAAAGCCTTTGATTATGTAGATCACAATAAACTGTGGAAAATTCTGAAAGAGATGGGAATACCAGACCACCTGACCTGCCTCTTGAGAAATCTGTATGCAGGTCAGGAAGCAACAGTTAGAACTGGACATGGAACAACAGACTGGCTCCAAATTGGGATTGCAAAGCATATCATGGAAGGTGATTACAGGTTCTCCAAGCAAAAGGATATTAACCTCCTTAGAGAGAGGGAAGGAAGAACTGCTTCTACAAGCAAAATAGGCTCAGTAGAGTTTTTGAGTTCAAGTTGTCCAGCCTCACTGGAATTTACCCATAAGTCCCATCCCATTATTCAGAGTCCCACTTTTTGACAATTATGACTCTAACTTTAACTTGGAAAACTATAATGTAGGGAACTCATTTTGCATTGTAATAATTCAGCCACCTGCAAGAATAGACTTTGGGTGTGATTTCAGAAATCTTGACCCTAAGGCTGAAGGCTAGTGGAGGTGATAGAATTCCAGCTGAGCTATTTCAAATCCTGAAAGATGATGTTATGAAAGTACTGCACTCAATATGCCAGCAAATTTGGAAAACTCAGCAGTGGCCACAGGACTGGAAAAGCTCAGTTTTCATTCCAATTCCAAAGAAAGGCAATGCCAAAGAATGCTCAAACTACCACACGACTGCACTCATCTCACATGCTAGTAAAGTAATGCTCAAAATTCTCCAAGCCAGTCTTCAGCAATATGTGAACCGTGAACTTCCAGATGTTCAAGCTGGTTTTAGAAAAGGCAGAGGAACCAGAGATCAAATTGCCACATCTGCTGGATCATGGAAAAAGCAAGAGAGTTCCAGAAAAACATCTATTTCTGCTTTATTAACTATGCCAAAGCCTTTGATTATGTAGATCACAATAAACTGTGGAAAATTCTGAAAGAGATGGGAATACCAGACCACCTGACCTGCCTCTTGAGAAATCTGTATGCAGGTCAGGAAGCAACAGTTAGAACTGGACATGGAACAACAGACTGGCTCCAAATTGGGAAAGGAGTACGTCAAGGCTGTATATTGTCACCCTGCTTATTTAACTTATATGCAGAGTATATCATGAGAAATTCTGGGCTGGATGAAGCACAAGCTGGAATCAAGATGGCTGGGAGAAATATCATGACACTACCCTTATGGTAGAAAGTGAAGAGAAACTAAAAGCCTCTTGATGAAAGTGAATTGGCAACATCTGCTGGATCATCGAAAAAGCAAGAGTTTCAGAAAAACATCTATTTCTGCTTCATTGACTATGCCAAAGCCTTTGACTATGTGGATCACAATAAACTGTGGAAAATTCTGAAAGAGATGGGAATACCAGACCACCTGACATGCTTCTTGAGAAACCTATATGCAGGTCAGGAAGCAAAAGTTAGAACTGGACATGGAACAAAAGACTGGTTCCAAACTGGGAAAGGAGTACATCAAGGCTGTTTATTGTCACCCTGTTTATTTAACTTATATGCAGAGTATATCATGAGAAATGCTGGGCTGGAAGGAACACAAGCTGGAATCAAGATTGCCGGGAGAAATATCAATAACCTCAGATATGCAGATGACACCACCCTTATTGGCAGAAAGTGAAGAGGAAAGAAAAAGCCTCTTGATGAAAGTGAAAGAGGAGAGGGAAAAAGCTGGCTGAAAGCTCAACTTTCAGAAAATGAAGATCATGGCATCTGGTCCCATCACTTCATGGGAAATAGATGGGGAAACAGTGGAAACAGTGTCAGACTTTATTTTGGGGAGCTCCAAAATCACTGCAGATGGTGATTGCAGCCATGAAATTAAAAGACGNCCCTACCTTAAATGGATTTTGGATTCTAAAGAAACAGAAAATAAAATGATTACTGAAATTTCCTTATTCTCAGAGTTTTCTATGTTTATCTTCTCTGCAGCATTTAATTATAGTTTTAAGTTTTAAAAATTGTTAACCAACACATTTAAGTAAATAAGTTCCACAGCAAAGTCCCATGACCATTTGAAGAGATTCAGTTAGGATTAGACACTTTTTAAAATCTAAAATGGCTCAGAAATCAAATCTTAAAAAAACTTAGAAGTTTTAAATGTTTTGAATACTTCTGAATTTTGTACTTTTAAATTTTGCATAGAGTTATCTGTACATGTTAGTAGATAGCTGTGTTTTGGCCAACTGTGACTTGACTGTTTCTTTTTTTTTTTTTGGGTGTGGTACAAGGAATTTTGTTTCATGGTTTATCTAAAAACAATTTATTTCAAAAAATAAAGTAAAACATATAACCAAAAAATGAATCAATATTAGAGGGAACACATTTTCAAAAGATAATAGATCATTCTCTTTATCTTTTTGGCAGGAATACAGTTTTCCATATTTATATGCATTTAGTTGCTAACTATCTGACTTTAGTTACAATGTGACATGCCTAAATTAAAATTTCTTGCTTTTATGACTAAAAGTAATATACCTATATTGCTTAGAAAGATTGTTCTCAATTCCTACAGGCAACAAAATAAACATGCAAGGCATCACAGCACAAAACAATTCAAACTGGCTTTATTAGCCTCACAGTCTATTCACAAACATAAACAAGGCAAATTCACTGTTAAATTATAGATAACCTGCTTAAGTTTCTACTAATTCTTTTCAAAGGAGAAATAAACACTCATGTAAAAGGGCTATAAAAATAGTCAATCAAGTCATAACTACTAACCTGGTAGCTGTTTTTCCTATGTAGGTTTTAAATCATGCACATTTATAATTTTGAATTTATTGTATATTCTTAATTTATAAGTAGCCATTAAAATACATTTAAATATTTAGGCATACCCTGGGTCCCCTTTGTTATTTTATTTTGTTTTCTCTGCATTTGCAATGGACACAGCATGTTGTAATTCTCAATATCCATGATAACTTCATCAAATATTTTTATAATTAAGGAGTTTCAATTCATTAGTAACAGCATTTTAATGTGTGTTCAATCACAGGAAGAATTCATTTGAATGAAACCATTCTCTACAATGTAGTATAAGCAAAATTGCATTTTTAGTCTTTGGCTATATGGTAAAGAATCTGCCTGCAATACAGGAGACTCAGGTTCCATCCCACTGTCCATAAGATCCACTGGAGAAGAAAATGGCAACCCACTCCAGTATTCTTGGGAGAATCACATGGACAAAGGAGCCTCATAGGCTACAGTCCATGGGGTCACAATAGTCGGACATGACTTAGTGACTAAACCACCACCATACATAAGAATGGTCTCTGAGCTTCAAAAATATCAAGGAAAAATACAAAATTCACTGTTTTATATTTTAATGGCAAAAGCATGAAGATTACAATTAGTTTCCCTGATTTATATAGCTTAGAAAAAGTAATATGCATGTGGAAAAATTAATACTTAAAATCATATTTTCCTTTGGGAAGAGATAATCTGCATAGTTAATGATTGTTATGGGGAGATTATTTATGTCCCTCCAAATACTATGTTGAAACCCTAATCCTTGAAGATGATAATATTAGGAGAGTTAGTGCTTAGGCCATGAGGGTAGAGCCTTCATGAATGGGATTGAAGTGAAGTGAAGTGAAGCCACTCAGTCATGTCCGACTCTTTGCAACCCTCTGGACTGTAGCCTACAAGGCTCCTCTGTCCATGGAATTTTCCAGGCAAGAGTACTGGAGTGGGTTGTCATTTCCTTCTCTAGGGGGTCTTCCCGAGCCAGGGAATGGAACCTGGGTCTCCCGCGTTGCAGTCAGATGCTTTACCGTCTGAGCCACCAGGTTAATTCCATGAATGAGATTAACACCTTATAATAGAGGCTACAGAGAGATCTCTCTTTCTATGATATAAAGACATAAGAAGGTACAGGCTATGAATCAAAATAGGTACTTTCATTAGATGGTGATCATACTGGTACCTTGATTTTGAACTTTCCAGCCTCCAGAACAATAAGCTATAAAATTTTGCTCTTTATGAACCTTAGTCTGTGGTATTTTGTTATAGCAGCCTGAACAGACTAAGACAATGATATAGACATGTGGCAGAATATAAAAATTCCAATATGAAAATTTACCAATTATATATATATATATTTTTCACCTCATTGCCTCATTAAAATAAAATAAAATAATTCCCCATACTCTCAAGATATTCTGGAGATTAAGGCATCCACAACCTTTAAGAAAGTGGTTCTGGCTTTTCACTTGCAATAATTTTAGCTATAAATTTTTTTAATTGTAAGCAGTCCCTGAAAACTGTAAGCTGTTCAAGAAGAGAGGCTGGCAATAACTTATTTTCTTAAAGATCTTACAATTAGCCAGATAAATAATTTTACCAAAAGACCACTGTAAAAACAAATCTGAAAACAAGAAGCTTACAGGTGAAATTGCTGCTGATCACCTGGCTTCCATAGATATATTAGAGTCAGGTCCCAAGGCCTAAAAAGTTAGTCACACATCAGTATGTGTAAAGGGTATTTACTATCAATCAACTTCCACCTCCAATTTTCTGGCAAGAATGACAATTACCTACACCACAAGACGGTTAGCATCTGTGGACAAATATGATGACTGTGCTATCTACAAGCCACCTCTACCTCCTTCTCTGTCCCCCGATTCCCCTGCAAAAAAAAAAAAAAAAAAAAAAAAACAGAAAACACAAACTGAGTAAGTGAAGAAGCAATTTAGGAAAAAACTCAAATACTTCTGAAACTTTCTGAATTAGAAGAATTGTTATGATGCCCAGTTTTAAACAGATTGCAGACAATATTATCTGAACTGGCATAAAATTGGAGAATTTCACAATATCTTAAGAAATGATTCTATGAAAACTAAACATAATATATGAATAAAATATTTACAAACACATTATACTTAACACTCTTTTGGTACTTTGGGTTGCCTTATTCTGGTCCCAATATCTGAGGGCTATGTAGGAGACAATCTCTTTCTTTTCACTCCATGTCTACTTAAACGCACAATAAGGAAACTCACTCAACATTCCCAGTGAAAAGAATTTCAGCCATTTCTCATTGTTTTTACTTATTTCTTTCCAAAAGAGGAGCATCTAATTAAGGACATTGCATTAATTAGGCTGCACAGTTGATGGTGGTTACTTTGTCTGTAAGCCTGAAACATACTTCAACATGTCTTTTTTGTGTTGACTTAAACGCTGCTTGTGAACATAATATTCTGTCTTGGGAAGTAATTTACTGAGAGTGTGTATAACTTAGATTTGTCTAATGACTGACACTTATTATTCATGAGTCCATTAAGCAAATACTCAGGCAGTTTAGAACAGAAATTGACTGATATTCACAATGTGTATCATATAATCCTCCCAATTAGTGAAAGCCTCCTCAAACTGAAAGCAAATTTTATTTTACACATTCACAAATAATCCCACATGTTGGATACATTAAAAGTTCTATCCATGGATCTATGCTTGAAAAATTTTCTCACCTATCAAAAATGACTTCAAAAACCTGATGATTACCAAACCATTGAATATCTGGATCATAAAAATTAAAAGGCAAATCAATTTGCATTGCAGTTCAGGATAACCTAAAAGGTAATTTCTTTATTCAGGTTTAATTAAAAGGGATCAATTGGAGCAGAACACCTAATTGTAACATACATTGTATTCAAAAGTTAAGGAACTCCAAATTTTGTGAGTTTTGTTGATTTTTTTTTTTTTTGCAGCATAGGTATAAATTATATAGAAACTTTTCTTTGACTAGGCAGATTATGTCATCATTTCCAACCATATATGATCCTCAGGACTTGAATTAGTTGTATGGTCTGTGTATTTTTATAAAATTACTTATTTACAGGCAGATATATGTCTTCTCAGGAGAACTTGGTATTATTGCTATTTGTGATCTCTATAGATCCTTGCAGCATAATGCTTTATAGTAAGGTAAGAAAATCTAAATGATGGGAACCAAATTGCTACACAGAACAAAAGAGATGATACTACAAAAGATGTCTCAGATGTACTCTTTCCCTAAAATGTCTTAATGAAAAGTTATGACAAAAGTCATAATCTTAATGGTCTTTATGAACTTGGATGGGAAGAAAGGGAAAACTTATCAGACCTGTATTTTACCAGGTACACTAAGTTGTGTTGACTTGTTTTAAAACAGAGAACATAAAGGGAAAAGTGCAGAAGTAACCAGCATATTAATTTTATAATGACCAAGATCCTTAAGTCTTTTCAATCTGCCAAAGAGTTGAAACTTCACTACTATAGTTTCAAGACTCAAATGTAATCTCTGTGGTTTCTCCAGAGTTGGTATCATTTGAGATATCTTCTGTCATCCATGCTACTTAGTCATATTTACCACAGCAATTCATATTTCATGGGTCAGGTGTCATGGAGGGATCATTAGATACATAGAAAATCAGGCAGATGCATAGACAGATACAGAGATAGGCACATAATTACATAGATTTTTGCATTTGATATCCAGAGATTCAGAAAGTAATTAAAAAGGAAGGCATCAAGCCTTAAACTTAGATTATTTTGAGGCAGACTCACATTAAAATTTCATTAATCACCTGATATCACCATGTCTGTCAAATCACAATTTCCCTAGAATTAGTATTAACTCATATCCAGTGTTAAATAAACACTGAGGCTATCTCAGTTTTCTTTTCCAAAGTATAGCTGCCTGTTACAGATTCCATTTGTAAACTGCCGAGGAAAAGATTCACATGATGTACTTGTCATGTTATTTTGAGGGCTTCTTTGAAAAGCACTTGGGCTTTCTTTATTGAAAAAGTATCAGGTCTGTGAATTGACATATTTGGAAATTGGGCAAAAGGCTGTAATTCTTTATTGCAGTTGTTCAAGTCAGGTCGGCCTATTTTCACATTTAAATTTTGCTTTTTTCCAATGCAGCACTTACTAATAATTTAGCAAGTTGCCTAACTATGTCAGTTCTAGGACTACAGGACCAAAAACTTCCTCAGGTCACACTATTCTGATTAACAAATATATTTATTATTTTATTATGGAAATCAAATTTCACATTTTATTATGGAAACAAAACTCACTTTGCATTCAGCCCTGAAATGCCAATAATTGGTCTGTGTATCACTGTGAATCCAATATTCCCAAAGAAATCAGTGAACTCATTTATAGCATATCTCTTCATCACCCCTGGCCTATGAATATTAGCCTCCGCTTTTTAAAGTGTGGTTTCTACCTTTATCAATATGTTTCTCATTGTTTAGCTAGAGCATATGACCATGGGCTCTCTTATAATAAAGTTTCAAAGTGTGTACATAGACTACATTTAACAATTCTATGGAAATAGTCTTATCAAAGAAGGCAAGGCAACCCACTCCAGTACTCGTGCCTGGGAAATTCCATGGATGGAGGAGCCTGGTAGGCTGCAGTCCATGGGGTCACTAAGAGTCAGACACAACTGAGCAACTTCACTTTCACTTTTCACTTTCATGCACTGGAGAAGGAAATGGCAACCCACTCCAGTGTTCTTGCCTGGAGAATCCCAGGGACGGGGGAGCCTGGTGGGCTGCCATCTATGGGGTCGCACAGAGTCGGACACGACTGAAGTGACTTAGCAGCAGCAGCAGCAGCAGTCTTATCTAAATCTCTAAATTCTATCATGTACATTTGCCAAAATATTCTGACTGCTTGACTTAATTTTATCTACTATAGATCCAGATTTCTATCCATTAACGAAATGAAACAAGTGCAAATTCTTCCAGGTCCTCTTACTGGCACACTGAATCCAGTATATCTCATAGATACACCATGCTGATAAAATCACTTTAAAAAAGCTGGATGATTTCATATTTAGTTAAACATTCCCAGCATTTATATCCCCATGCATTTCTCATGATTTTAATTTTTATGTGTTTATCAAAATGCATTTTGCATTTTTAAGTTTATACTTTTTGTTCGAGGTTTAACACTGTTATTACCCCTTCCACTTCACCCAGGTGGCACAAGTACAACTTTCCTTTAATTAGATGGACATTACAAAGAATGACCAATTTCAGTTACAAAGAGAATTGTCCGTTTCTTTCAAAATATCAACCTCTTCAAACTTTGAAGGGAAGGTCATATCGAATGAAGAAAGAAAGTCTGCTTCAGATACCAGGTAATATTCAGTAAAGTTTGAGGGCTCAGGACTTAAATTATCAATATCTCAATTCTATCTGCTGCTCGTTTTTATACCAATCAATATGATCACATCATATTACCGACCTGAAGAGGATTTAAATGTCTTTGAAAGTCAATAAGGCAAAGGATTCAGTTACAAAGAGAATTGTCCGTTTCTTTCAAAATATCAACCTCTTCAAACTTTGAAGGGAAGGTCATATCAAAAGAAGAAAGAAAGTCTGCTTCAGATACCAAGTAATATTCAGTAAAGTTTGAGGGCTCAGGACTTAAATTATCAATATCTCAATTCTATCTGCTGCTCGTTTTTATACCAATCAATATGATCACATCATATTACTGACCTGAAGAGGATTTAAATGTCTTTGAAAGTCAATAAGGCAAAGGATTGAAATGTGAGTTTGATTTCAGTTTGCTAAAGAACTGTGGCTTCAAGGGGAATATGTACAGCATAGTAACAAAGTGTCAGTACACAATTTGAGACAAGATTCTGGAAATTTGGATCTGTATTTCCATTTGTTTAAGCTCTATACAGTTTCTAGAAGAGGGGAAAAAAAAATAAAGACCTCCACATTTAATGCAATTTATCTTAACCATCAGGTACCCTACATAACAGTTACTCAGTTCAGTTCAGTCACTCAGTTGTGTCCGACCCTTTGCAACCCCATGAAACGCAGCATGCCAGGCCTCCCTGTCCATCACCAACACCCAGAATCCATCCAAAACCATGTCCATTGAGTCGATGATGCCATCCAACCATCTCATCCTCTGCCGTCCCCTTCTCCTTCTGCCCTCAATCTTTCCCAGAATCAGGGTCTTTTCAAATAAGTCAGCTCTTGGCACCAGGTGACCAAAGTATTGGAGTTTCAGCCTCAATATCAGTCCTTCCAATGAAAACCCAGGACTGATCTCCTTTAGGATGGACTTGTTGGACTTCCTTGCACTCCAAGAGTCTTCTCCAACACCACAGTTTAAAAGCATCAATTCTTCAGCGCTCAGCTTTGTTTATAGTCCAACTCTTACATCCATACATGACCACTGGAAAAACTATAGCCTTGACTAGACACACCTTTATTGGCAAAGTAATGTCTCTGCTTTTGAATATGCTATCTAGGTTGGTCATAATTTTTCTTCCAAGGAGCAAGCATCTTTTAATTTCATTGATGCAATCGCCATCTGCAGAAAGTCAGCCACTGTTTCCCCATCTATTTGCCATGAAGTGATGGGACAGGATGACATGATCTTAGTTTTCTGAATGTTNTGTCTCTGCTTTTGAATACGCTGTCTAGGTTGGTCATAATTTTCCTTCCAAGGAGCAAGCATCTTTTAATTTCATTGATGCAATCACCATCTGCAGAAAGTCAGCCACTGTTTCCCCATCTATTTGCCATGAAGTGATGGGACAGGATGACATGACCTTAGTTTTCTGAATGTCGAGCTTTAAGCCAACTTTTTCACTCTCCTCTTTCACTTTCATCAAGAGGCTCTTTAGTACTTCTTCACTTTCTGCCATAAGGGTGGTGTCATCTGCATATCTGAGGTTATTGATATTTCCCCAGCAAACTTGATTCCAGCTTGAGCTTTCTCCAGCCCAGCATTTCTCATGATGTACTCTGCATATAATTTAAATAAGCAGGGTGACAATATACAGCTTTGATATAGTCCTTTTCCTATTTGGAACCAGTCTGTTGTTCCATGTCCAGTTCTAACTGTTGCTTCCTGACCTGCATACACATTTCTCAAAAGGCAGGTCAGGTGGTCTGGTATTCCCATCTCTTTCAGAATTTTCCACAGTTTATTGTGAACCACACAGTCAAAGACTTTGACACAGTCAATAAAGCAGAAATAGATGTTTTTCTGGAACTCTCTTGCTTTTTAGATGATCTATTGGATATTGGCAATTTGATTTCTGGTTCCTCTGCCTTTTCTAAAACCAACTTGAACATCTGGAAGTTCACAGTTCACATATTGCTGAAGCCTGGCTTAGATAATTTTGAGCATTACTTTACTAGCATGTCAGATGAGTGCAATTGTGCGGTAGTTTGAGCATTCTTTGGCATTGCCTTTCTTTGGAACTGGAATGAAAACAGACATTTTCCAGTCCTGTGGCCATTGCTGAGTTTTCCAGATTTGCTGGCATATTGAGTGCAGCACTTTCACAGCACCATCATTCAGGATTTGATATAGCTCAACTGGAATTCTATCACCTTCATTAGCTTTGTTCATAGTGATGCTTTCTAAGGCCAGCTTGATTTCACATTCTAGGATGTCTGGCTCTAGGTGAGTGATCACACCATTGTGATTATCTGGGTTGTGAAGGTCTTTTTTTGTACAGTTCTTCTGTGTATTCTTGCCACCTCTTCTTAATATCTTCTGCTTCTGTTAGATCCCTACCTTTTCTGTCCTTTATTGAGCCCATTTTTGCATTAAATATTCACTTGGTATATCTAATTTTCTTGAAGAGATCTCTAGTCTTGCCCATTCTATTGTTTCTCTCTATTTCTTTGCATTGATTGCCGAGGAAGGTTTTCATATCTCTCCTTGCTATTCCCTGGAACTCTGCATTCAAATGGGTATATCTTTCCTTTTCTCCTTTGCTTTTCACTTCCCGTCTTTTCACAGCTATGTGTAAGGCCTCAGACAGCCATTTTGCTTTTTTGCATTTCTTTTTCTTGGGGATGGTCTTGATTCCTGTCTCCTGCACAGTGCCATGAAGCTCCATCCACAGTTCATCAGGCATTCCGTCTATCAGATCTAGTCTCTTAAATCTATTTCTCACTTCTACTGTATAGTCATGAGGGATTTGATTTAGGTCATATCTGAATTGTCTAGTGGTTTTCTCCACTTTCTTCAATTTAAGTCTGAATTTGTCAAAAAGGAGTTCATGGTCCAAGCCACAGTCAGCTCCCGGTCTTGTTTTTGCTGACTGTATAGAGCTTCTCCATCTTTTCCTGCAAAGAATATAATCAATCTGATTTTGGTGTTGACCATCTGGTGATGTCCATGTATAGCATCTTCTCTTGTGTTGCTGGAAGAGGGTGTTTGCTATATGCAGTGCATTCTCCTGGCAAAACTCTATTAGCCTTTGTCCTACTTTATTCTGTACTCCAAGGCCAAGTTTGCCTGTTACTCCAGGTGTTTCTTGACTTCTTACTTTTGCATTCCAGTTCCCTATAATGAAAAGAACATCTTTTTTGGGTGTTAGTTCTAGAAAGTCTTGTAATTCTTCATAGAACTGTTCAACTTCAGCTTCTTCAGCATTACTGGTCAGGGCATAGACTTGAATTACCATGATATTGAATAGTTTGCCTTGAAAATGAACAGAGATCATTCTGTTGTTCTTGAAATTGCACCCAAGTGCTGCATTTCAGACTCTTGTGTTGACTATGATGGCTACTCCATTTCTTCTAAGGGATTCCCACCCACATAGCAGATATAATGGTCATCTGAGTTAAATTCAACCGTACCAGTCCATCTTAGTTCACTGATTCCTAGAATGTTGATGTTTACTCTTGTCATCTCCTATTAGACCACTTCTAATTTGCTTTGATTCATGGACCTAACATTCCTGGTTCCTATGCAATTGCCTTGAAAATGAACAGAGATCATTCTGTTGTTCTTGAAATTGCACCCAAGTGCTGCATTTCAGACTCTTGTGTTGACTATGATGGCTACTCCATTTCTTCTAAGGGATTCCCACCCACATAGCAGATATAATGGTCATCTGAGTTAAATTCAACCGTACCAGTCCATCTTAGTTCACTGATTCCTAGAATGTTGATGTTTACTCTTGTCATCTCCTATTAGACCACTTCTAATTTGCTTTGATTCATGGACCTAACATTCCTGGTTCCTATGCAATATTGCACTTTATAGCATCAAAACTTGCTTCTATCACCAGTCCCATTCACAACTGATTGTTGTTTTTGCTTTGACTCCATCCCTTCATTCTTTCTGGAGTTATTTCTCTACTGATCACCAGTAGCATATTGGGCACCTACCTGCTTGCCCCCAAACCTTTGCATTCAGTGGATGCTTCCTTGCAAATGATGATACACAAAAATATGATCTGTTTTCTAATATTCATGAAAACTTTAAAAAATTTGAAAAAGTAACTGTATTTTCACTGGCCACAACTCTAAAATTCCCAGAAAATAAATCATATAATCCCTCCTGTTTCTGTTTGCAAATAATCTAGGTTATATTTTCTGTATCAATATGGATATATTAGTTCAAACAATAGAAAACAATTAAAAAAGAAAGAAGATTTTTAGAGGATTCTGGAAAAGTCTCAGAATTGTTTCAAGAGAAACTGGCTTGGGACATATTCTGAAAATAACAGTAATCAAAATCAGAATGCAAATTGGTCTAGGGCTTGACACTATCATTGGGTATAGACATCACTTGTTCTTCTGAGCTGTGGTGTTGGAGAAGACTCTTGAGAGTCCCTTGGCCAGCAAGGAGATCAAACCTGTCAATCCTAAAGGAAATCAGTCCTAAATATTCATCGGAAGGACTGGTGTTGAAGTGAAGCTCCAATACTTTGGCCACCTGATGTAAAGGGATGACTCATTAGAAAAGACCCTGATGTTGAAAAAGATTGAAGGCAAGAGAAGGAGACGACAGAGGATAAGATGGTTGGATGGCAACACCTACTCGATGGATATGAGTTTAAGCAACCTCAGGGAGTTGGTATCGGACAGGGAAGCCTGGCCTGTGCAGTCCATTTGGTCACACAACTGAGAGACTGAACTGAACTGACAGATATCATTTAGTTACACCACCAGCAAAACCACTAGACAGCTAGAAGCAGCTGAAATCAATACCATTCTAATATTGATAGGCCAATTTTTCAATATACTACTGAAATTATTTTCTATTTCAATGCAATCTCTTAAGGCACAGGTAACAAAAAAATATATAGAGAGAAACTGGACTTCATGAAATTTTTTCAAATTTAGTACATCAAAAGACACTGTACTGAAGGAGTTGCCTGGAAGTCCAGTGATTAAGAATCCACTGCCACTGCAGAGGACATAGGTTTAATCCTTGATCTGGGACAACTCCACAAGCCACAGAGCGACTAAGGCCATGCATCACAACTATTAAGTCCCCATGGCACCACCACTGAAGCTCATGCACCCTAAAACCTATGCTCTGCAACAAGAGAAGCCACCACAATGATAAGTCCGAAACAGCAACGGAGCGTAGCCTTCACTCGCCACAACTCAAGAAAGCTTGTGTGCAGCAATGAAGAGCCAACACAGCCAAAAACAAACAAAGTCGCTATACTGTGAATTACATATTTGATTTATCCAGAATATATAGATAACTCCTAAAACTCAATAACAAAGAAAACTGCATTGAAAAATGGGACAATGGACTTGAACTGATATTTCTTCAAATAAGATCTGCAAATGGTGAATAAGTATATGAAAAAATGTGCAACATCTTAACCTTTTAGTATGCTGCTGTTACTTAGTCTCCAAGTTGTATGCGACCCCATGGACTGTACCCTGCCAGATTCCTCTGTCCTCGGGATTTCCCAGGAAGAATATTGGAGAGGGTTGCCATTTCCTTGGTAAAGCTGCTATCAAAAAATAATGTGTGTTCTGGCTGCTTTCAGATTAAATGTGCTCTGTCTCTGTCTCTATCTCTCTCTCTTTCTCTCTATATATCCCCAGGAGTGGAATGCTGGCTTATATACATACATTCACTTAATTGTATGTATGTGAAAAAGTTGGCTTAAAGCTCAACATTCAGAAAACAAAGATCATGGCATCTGGTCCCATCATTTCATGGGAAATAGAGGGGGAAACAGTGGAAACAATGTCAGACTTTATTTTGGGGGGCTCCAAAATCTCTGCAGATGGTGATTGTAGCCAGGAAATTAAAAGATGCTTACTCCTTGGAAGGAAAGTTATGACCAACCTAGATAGCATATTCAAAAGCAGAGATATTACTTTGCCAACAAAGGTGCGTCTATTCCAGGCTATGGTTTTTCCAGTGGTCATGGATGGATGTGAGAGTTGGACTGTGAAGAAAGCTGAGCACCGAAGAATTGATGCTTTTGAACTGTGGTGTTGGAGAAGACTCTTGAGAGTCCCTTGGACTGCAAGGAGAGCAAACAAATCCATTCTAAAGGAGATCAGTCCTGGGTGTTCTTTGGAAGGAATGATGCTAAAGCTGAAACTCCAGTACTTTGGCCACCTTGGAAACAATGTCAGACTTTATTTTTGGGGGCTGCAAAATCTCTGCAGATGGTGATTGTAGCCAGGAAATTAAAAGATGCTTACTCCTTGGAAGGAAAGTTATGACCAACATAGATAGCATATTCAAAAGCAGAGATATTACTTTGCCAACAAAGGTGCGTCTATTCCAGGCAATGGTTTTTCCAGTGGTCATGGATGGATGTGAGAGTTGGACTGTGAAGAAAGCTGAGCACCGAAGAATTGATGCTTTTGAACTGTGGTGTTGGAGAAGACTCTTGAGAGTCCCTTGGACTGCAAGGAGATCCAACCAGTCCATTCAAAAGGAGATCAGTCCTGGGTGTTCACTGGAAGGACTGAGGTTGAAGCTGAAACTCCAGTACTTTGGCCACCTAATGTGAAGAGTTCACTCATTGGAAAAGACCCTGGTGCTGGGAGGGATTGGGGGCAGGAGGAGAAGGGGATGGCAGAGGATGAGATGGCTGGATGGCATATAACAAATATGTATTAAAAAATAGTTATTTGAAAAGGTATATGTACCCCAGTGTTCATAGCAGCATTATATATATATATATGTATATATACTTATCAATTATGTATATACATATCTAAAAAAAAGTTTAAAAATATATATGGACCCCATGTTCATAGAATCATTATTTATAATTGCCAAGATACAGAAGCAACCTGAGTATCTACCAACAGATAAATTGATAAGGAAGATATGGTTCATATATAGAATGGAATACTATTCATTCATAAAAAAGATGAAATTTTTCCATTTGCAACAACGTGGGTGGACTTGAAGGGCATTATGATAAGTGAAACAAGTCAGAGAAAGAAAAGTACTATATAATATCACATATATGGAATTTTAAAAATACAACAACCTAGTAAATAAAATAAAAATGAAGCAGACTCACAGATATAGAGAACCAACACATGATACCCTGAGAAGTGGGGAGGGGTACCATAGGCATGAGGGAGTGGAAGGTACAAATTATTGGGTGTGACATAGGCGCAAGGGTGTATTGGACAACATGGGGAACAGAGTCAATACTATATAATAACCGTAAATGGAAAGTAACTTTTAAAAATTATTTAAAAAACTGAAAACTAAGAGAGGAAATAAGATAGAATCATATAAAACATGCTTAAAACCAGAGAAAAGGGAAAATAAACAAAAGCAACAAATACAAACTGATTTGAGATGCACGCAGCAGTAAAAGACAGCTTGTAGCAAGCAGCAGCGAGTGGTAGATGGAAGCAAGGTCTTAGTTTCCCAGACCTGGAGTCCTAACCACTGAACCACAGGAGCCTGCAGCTAGGGCTAGGGGCCCTAGTCCTTGCCTGCCTAGTCAAGAATGAGTTAAGGTGAGCAGGCAGAAGGTAAAGAGCAAAGTAAAAAGTTTATTGAAAAGAAAAGTACATGTGGAAAGACGCACAGGTGAACTCAGAGAGCTGCACCCTGGTGGCGGTGGTTTAGTCGCCAAGTCAGCCTGCCTCCTGTGACACCATGGACTGTAGCCCGCCAGGCTCCTCTGTTCATGGGATTCTCCAGGCAAGAATCCTGGAGTGAGTTGTCATTTCTTTTTCCAGGGGATCTTCCCGACCAGGAATCGGACCAGTGAAGTTTGAGCCTGCAGTTAGGGCTAGGGGCCCTAGTCCTTGCCTGCCTAGTCAAGAATGAGTTAAGGTGAGGAGGCAGAAGGTAAAGAGCAAAGGAAAAAGTTTATTGAAAAGAAAAGTACATGTGGAAAGACGCACAGGTGAACTCAGAGAGCTGCACCCTGGTGGCGGTGGTTTAGTCGCCAAGTCAGCCTGCCTCCTGTGACACCATGGACTGTAGCCCGCCAGGCTCCTCTGTTCATGGGATTCTCCAGGCAAGAATCCTGGAGTGAGTTGTCATTTCTTTTTCCAGGGGATCTTCCCGACCAGGAATCGGACCAGTGAAGTTTAAGTCTTTCCTCGGGGGCAGTTTCCTGGGTCTTTGTCTTCCCTCGGGCCAGTCATTTTGCTCTGTCTCCAACCCCTCCCCCCACCTCCCAGGTCCACCCTGGCTAATTTGTTTTGGGATGCTCAAGTGCACATGCACCCCCTAGCCAAGAGGGATCTCTAAATGAAGGCTTCTGGGAGGAGCGAGACTCATTATCCCTTGACTTTTGACCCCAAGGAGTTTTTCTGCGCATATGTAGTGTCTCCCTTGTCATAAAATGGGGAGAGTGAGAGATCCCTTAATGCTTTACTCAAACAGGTTTTCTTTCTCTCTCTCTCTCTCTTTATCCTTGCCATGATTATTACCTTGAGGTGTTTACAAGAGACAAGGACTGGCTATTTGTAAATACAAGGCTGACTGTAAATTGCTCAACTGGGGTTTACCTAGCTCATGCCTCAAGAAATGCAAAGAGGAGGCTAGTTGCAAATGTCCAACCTGGAGCCCATCTATCTCCTACCTCAAAACCAGCTACAAACAACATGGTACGTATTAATCTAAACACATCAGTATTCACTTTAAAGATGAAGGGTCTAAATACATCAATTAAAATACAAAGATTATCAGAGTGAACTTGGGGGAAAAAGACCTAACTCTACTGTCTATAAGAAATCCACTTTAACTAGCAAAAAATCCAGATAGATTAAAAGTAAAGGGAGGGAGAAAAATATGCTATGTTAACACTAATGTAGCTGGATTAACTATATTACTTTCAGATAAAGCTAAGTTCAGAATAAAAATGGTTATCTGGGATAAAGGCAGACATTCAATAATAAGAGTAATAATTCTCCAGGTAGGCATAATCTTAAATGTGTATGCACATAACAGAGGAAAGTAAAACTGTATGAATCAAAAACTAATAGAACGGCAAGAAGAAATAGTCCCTGTTATAGCTGGACAGACTTCAACACCCCTCTCTCAGTAATTTATGGAGTCAAACAGCCAGAAAATCAGAAAGGATATTGTTGACTTGAACAGAACCATCAATTAACATGATCTAGTTGTCATTTCTAGGATGCTTCATCTAAAACCACCAGGATATATATTTTTCTCAAGTCCAGAACAGTCACTAAGATAAAGGACTTTCTGGGCCACAAAACAAATGTTAATTTAAAAGAAAAGAAATCACACAAAGTTATGTTTCCATATCACAATGGAATTAAACTAAAAATCAATAGCATGCTATCTAGATAATTACAATTATTTGTAAATTAAATAACACTTGAAAATATCACATGGATGGAAGCAAAAGCCTCAAAAATTTTAGAAATACTCTAGTTAGATAAAATATTAAATTATTATTTGTGGGATGTAGTAAAATCAGTTATCAGAGGGAAATTTATAGCATTAAATGCATATAATTAGAAAAGAAGAAAGACCTATAATCAATAACTTACACTAGAAGAAAAAAAAGAGCAACTTAAGGCTAAAGTAATCAAAGAAAAGATAAAAATCAAAACAGAAAGCAATGAAAATGAAAACAGGATATGGTAATTCCAAAAAACTAAAAACAGGTTTTTTTGAAAAGAAATCAAAACAATTGCCACACTTTTGCCAAGTTAAAGAAGAAAAAAAGGAAAAAACCACAAATCACTAGTATCAGAAATGAAAGACCTTCACTATTGGTTTCATGAGACGTTGAAAAACTATAAAAGAAATATTATGAACACCTTCAGTCCTGCAAATTTCTAATCTAGATGAAATAGACTAATTCTTTGAAAGATACTGACTACCAAAACTCACACAAGGAGAGACAATCTTAATAGGCCTATATCTATTAAATTTTTAATTAATAATTAATAACCTTTTAATAAAGAAAACACCAGGCCGGATAATTTGGTGAATTTTACCAAATATTTAAGGAAGAAATCATATCAATTCTCTATAATTTCTTCCAAAAAACAGAAGTAGAGGGAATATCTTCTAACCCATTTTATATAGGATAAAACTGAAGGCTTTTTGCCAGGGTGAGTGGTGGGCTGAATGGGTCAAGGACAAATATTTTAGGCTAGGGGAACTGTTCTCTGTAACACCTGTTGACCTGAAACAAATAGACTGCCAGATATTTCTCCAGCAAAGATGAATTTTTTTTTCCAAAATCAGCAGAGAATTGCAGTCTGCCACCCTGGCATGTTCAGTTTCTCACTCAGCAAGAGAAGGATAATGCTTTTCTAAGAAGAAATAGGAAGTTGAAAAGACTGTAACAAGGAGTCCATGCCTTTTCATTGGCTGAGTCTTTGGCAGGGAAGTCCAAGTGTTTTTCTTCTTCCATTTGGGCTCTGCTCTTGTTGCAGGGCATGAGTGCTCCTCCTTTTGGTCTCCCTTCTCAATTTAACTGATGTTTCTACTTACTAATTGTTTACACACTAATGGTGGTTACATGACATGCCTGCTGCTGCTGTTACTTCAGTCGTGTCCGACTCTGTGCGACCCCATAGACAGCAGCTCACCAGGCTCCGCCGTCCCTGGGATTCTCCAGGCAAGAACACTGGAATGGGTTGCCATTTCCTTCTCCAGTGCATGAAAGTGAAAAGTGAAAGTGAAGTCACTCAGTCATGTCCAACTTTTCGCGACCCCATGGTCTGCAGCCTACCAGGCTCCTCTGTCCATGGGATTTTCCAGGCAAGAGTCTGGAGTGGGGTGCCATCACCTTCTCCACATGACATGCCATATTTAGTCAAATATCCATAGAACTTCGCAGTACAAAGAGTGACCCTTACTGTGTGCAAATATTTTGAAAAGAACATTTATGTCGTAAAGGGTTGCTGGTATGGTATGTGGAAAACAATGTATTATATTATACAAATGAATATAACTTCATGGAAAGATGTAGGGTAAAAAGATGCTAACCTAAGTAAATTTTTGAATTGAATGCAGTGTGTGAAACTAAATACAAAAGAAACCATACATAATCATTGTATCCTAGATGGTAATTTTTTTCCAAGGCAGCATGGTTTAATAATTCTGGCACCTACATACACATAAATTGGAACTGAACAATTAATTATTTAATGGAAGATTGGTGAAAAAAAGTTACTCACTACTGGAAGATGTATTTTACAAGGAAGGGAAGGAGGCTCTAATGAAGCATATGGTCAAAGGCATCATTCAATTCAGTTCAGTTCAGTTCAGTTCAGTCACTCAGTTGTGTCTGACCCTTTGTGACCCCGTGGGCTGCAGCACACCAGAATTCCCTGTCCATCACCATCTCCTGGAGCTTGCTTCTAAGTTCTGCTCAAACTCATGTCCATAGAGTTGATGATGCCATCCAACCACCTCATCCTCTGGCATCCCTTTCTACTCCCATCTTCATTTTTTCCCAGCATCAGGGTCTTTTCTAATGAGTCAGCCCTTCACATCAGTTAGCCAAAGTATTGGGGCTTCTATTCAGCATCAGTCCTTCCAATGAACACCCAGGACAGATCGCTTTTAGGATGGACTGGTTTGATCTCCTTGCAGTCCAAGAGACCGTCAAGAGTCCTCTCCAACACCACAGTTCAAAAGCATCAATTCTTCAGCACTTAGATTTCTTTATGGTCCAATTCTCACATCCATACATGACTACTGGAAAAAACTTAGCTTTGACCAGACAGACCTTTGTTTGCAATTGATGTCTCTGCTTTTTAATATGCTGCCTAGGTGGGTTATACCTTTGTTCCAAGGAGCAAGTGTCTTTTGATTTCATGGCCTCCAGTCACCATTTGCAGTGATTTTGGAACCCCCCAAAATAAAGTTTGCCACTGTTCCTATTATTTCCCCTTCTATTTGCCATGAAGTGATCAGACCAGATGCCATAATCTTCATTTTTTGAATGTTGAGTTTTAAGCTAACTCTTTCACTTTCATCAAGAGGCTCTTTAGTTCCTCTTTTCTTTCTGCCTTTCAGTGGTGCTATCTGCATAGCTGAAGTTACTGATATTTCTCCTGGCAATCTTGATTCCAGTTTGGGCTTCATCCAGCCCAGCATTTCACATGATGTATTCTACATATAAGTTAAATAAGCAGGGTGACAATATACAGCCTTGACGTACTCCTTTCCTGATTTTGAACCAGTCTGTTGTCCCATGTCCAGTTCTAACTGTTGCTTCTTGACCTGCATACAGATTTCTCAGGGGGCAGGTCAGGTGGTCTAGTATTTCCATCTGTTTAAGAATATTCCAGTTTGTTGTGATCCACACAGTCAAAGGCTTTGGTGTAGTCAATGAAACAGAAGTAGATGTTTTTCTGGAATTCTCTTATTTTTTCTATGATCCAATGGATTTGGCAATTTGATCTCTGGTTCCTCTGCCTTTTCTAAATCCAGCTTGAACATCTGGAAGTCCTCAGTTCACATACTATTGAAGCCTGGCTTGGGGGATTTTGAGCATTACTTTGCTAGTGTGTGTCTTATGCCAAGTGCTTAGCTGCTCAGCATGTCCAACTCTTTGCAATGCCATAGAGTGTAGCCTACCAGGCTCCTCTGTCCATGGGGATTCTCCAGGCACAAATACTGGATTGGGTTGCCATTTCCTTCTCTAGAGGATCTTCCCAACCCAGGAATCAAACCCAGATGTCCTACACTGCAGGCAGATTCTTTACTGTCTGAGCCACCAGGGAAGCTAGCATGTCAGATGAATGCAACTGTGAAGTAGTCTGAACATTCTTTGGCATTGCCTTTCTTTGGTATTGGAAGAAAACTGACCTAGTCTTCTCCTGTGGCCACTGCTGATCTTTCCAGATTAACGACATCATTATAAACCCCTATTTAGCTTTACAGAGATACAGATTGTTACATACAGACATATACAGATATGCCTATATCTATATACATATATGGATAGTATATATATGTACATATATAGGTACCACACACACACATACAAACACACTGTGAAGATTAGTGTGTACACGTCAGTTGAGATATCCTGAATCTTGTCTTCAAATATCATTCCCATAAAAGAAATCAATGCACTTTAGTCAGATGGCTGATTTTAGACCCTGTCAGGAAATATACAAATGAATCTGGGTCATATTTAGTGCCAGAAAACAAGGAAATACTAAAACAAAAAATGAAAACAAAAACAAGAAAGCATAATTATAGGTGTATGTCAAATGGACATAGGAGTCAACAGAAGTATCTCCCAATGGCCAAAGTGAGAATAATCTGAGTAAAAACAAGTAATGTAGCTTAAAACCCAAAGTACAAAATATATTTTTTGAGGCCATATTGATATAAATGAATGACTGAATAAATCTATGAGTGAAGGGAAATAGATAAATCTCTCAATAAAAAATATTCAAATAAATTACGGAGATATTGGGCCTTCAGTGAGGTGTAATATAGCCTACACTTCCTCATTAAGTGAAGTCTTCCTTCCATAGTGACTTCCTTCCAAAAAGTACACCTTGACAATAAAGAAACCTAACAAATCTCACCTAAAGAAACCAAGGGAGGTTATCCCATTTCACATCAAAGTATTGGAGCTTCAGCATCAGTCCCTCAGGACTGACTTCCTTTAGGTTTGACTGGTTGGATCTCCTTGCCATCCAAGGGACTCTCAGGAGTTTTCTCCAGCATAATTCAAAACCATCAGTTCTTTGGCACCAAGCCTGCTTTCTGTTCCAACTCTCACATCTATACATGACTACCAGAAAAACCATAGCTTTGACTATACAAACCTTTGTTGGCAAAGTGATGCCCCAGCTTATCTCAATACACCTTTCTTTTCTGGATGAAATAGATTTACTAGTCTGCAGAATTTTATCCATGATCAACTTTCTACCACTGGTCTGAAAGATAGGAAACAGATAAGTTCAGTACATTGCTCTTTTTGGAGAGTTGAATATTCATAAGTAAGTTTTTATAGAGGAAAACATTTAAAAAAGATTTTTTTAAAGTATAAGAATATAGATTCTGTCTACTTTTTTGCTTGTATATACTCACATTTGTCTATCATTTAACCATTTCAGTCATTCAATAATTATTTATTTCAATTAATCAGGAAAATATCAATCTATACTGTACAAGCAATACACTATATAATCCTGGCCCTGATTTATTCTCTATACTTTTTAAGTCAATTTCTTTAGTAAGGAAGCGTGCCATCAGGCAGTAAAACTATCATAGACAATACTTTTATACAAATTAGGATACTAAACAGGGACTGACTCTAGTCTCCGCTTCTGTGAACTAAGTCTAGAGGGGTAAGTCAAGGGCTAATATGGGGCTAATATGGGGGTTTATAGTACAGGCTCCAGGACCAGACAGTTTAATTTGAGTTCTTGCTCCATCACTTGCCATATTCCTGATTTGGAACAAAATATATCACCTGTGCTTGAGTCATCTCATCTATAAAATAGGGAGAATAGCAGTGACTATCATGAGGCTGATACCCAGCCAACTTACCAGTATATCCTCACCAATTATTTACAGCCACTGTCCATTCTGAGTGGGCCACATGTACATCAATTGAGATGCATTAATCTGATGTAGCAGTTGTAAATATTTTGAGTCACTTATTGCCTACATCATAGAATATTTGTGATTACCAAATGAGTTAATTGCATGGAAGAATTGATTCAGTATCTGAAGGAAGGTGAAGTCGCTCAGTCGTGTCCGACTCTTTGCGACCCCATGGACTGTAGTCTACCAGGATCCTCTGTCCATGGGATTTTCCAGGCAAGAATACTGGAGTGGGTTGCCATTTCCTTCTTCAGGAGATCTTCCCGACCCAGGGATTAACCTGGGTCTCCCACATTGTAGGCAGACGCTTTACCATCTGAGCCACCAGGGAAGTCAGTATCTGACCCAATGATTTTTCAGACAATATATAATATTCTATTATTAATCTCAAGGAACTGGGTTTCTGTTGGGTATTAACTTGGAGAAAAGAATCCTTGGCTCCTGTGACATCAATGTGTTTGAGCCAAAATATCATAGGTACCACATACTGAATAGAATGCACCTGAGAGCTGTCCTTGGTTTAAAGAACTGATAGTAATCATTATGGTGGTCAAGAGGAAAGGAAGCAAAAAAAACTTAGAGCTATTCTACAATGTTCTAAAGAGGTAGGGGGAGAGAGGGAGAGAGATCCTAAAATCTGTCTACAGAGAATTATTGAAGCAAGAAAACATAAAAGCACTCGGTATGAATACCCTGAAGGTGGCACCTAAATGTACTTAGTAGGGGTTTCTCCATTGCTGAATATCTCCATAACCTCAGTGGTAAGAAGGTAACTACATGCAGGGAAATCTTAACTTCTGATAATTCAATACATTTTAAACTTATTTACTATGATTTATCAGAGAAGGCATGTTAATTTATAATATATGAGGAAGAATTCCTTTTAAAAAATTTCATTTTTATATGGCACTTATATATCTAAGTCTTAATTACCTAAAAATGTCAAAAACCTAACTTCCTGTTTTTTTTTGTTTGTTTGTTTGTTTTCTCTACAAATAAGACGTAACTATTATAAGTTATCTTAAGTCTGGTGTACTTTCTTTAGAAAGTTTGTACTGGTTTTCTATTTTCTAAATGAACCAACAGAGCATATCATGTTGAAAAAAATATATATATTGCAGACCATTAGATGAATGGTATTTCTTATTCTATGTTCATAGCATACTAAAAATAAGTAAGAAATATTATCAATGGTTTGGTTATTAAGAATGTCATGACAACTTTAGCTTTAAGTTCCTTCTTGTTGGATTAAGTTATGTCCTGAGGGGTTCGGCTCTCCCACACTTCACCAAATAATCTATTCTGTTTCCTTAGAGAGCAAAGATTAATCATTCAGAAACTCAATGAGCTGGAAAAACAAATACCAATAGAAAAAAGGTACCTGAACACTTTAAATAAAATAAATGTTTCCATGTGAAAAGTAAATTAGTTGATTTACAAATTTCTTCTTTTTCTCTTCTGTCTTTATAGTCTCTGTTTTTACTATCTTCATCAAAATACATCTCTTCAAAGGTAAAGTCTACTTATGAAAACATTTTTTTGACTTGCTCATTTTCTACTTTAGAATCTATTTTCCCACCACAAATATTTTTATAGTTTACATTTATTTTCTCTAGGTTACCATTCTAAACATTTACTGAAGATTTGCTACTGAAAAACTCTTCAGTTAAGTTTTCAAAATTCATAGAAAAATAAAAGAATAAAAATCAAAGATAAAGGAGGATTTATTTAATAACCCATTAGAAAATATTTTCAGTCTTGACATATTTTTAAATGTGATTGCCATGCTGATAAATATGATATTTTTAAGTTTGTTTTAACATTCAAATATTTTCAAATATACTATATTATCATGAAATTTTATTTAGAAATATATTTCATAATATGAACAATGTAAGAAAGCTTAATAACGTTACTCTAATTTTCAAAGCAGTCTACTGGACTTGAACTAAAATGTATATATCCTTTCTTTAAACAATGTCTGAAATTTTAAGTATTTAATCTATACTTATGTGAACAGTAATATGAATTACTGTCAGGTAAAAAGTTTATGAAGATATGTTAAAAACAACCTATGCACATACATTAAAAGTTTAATTTATTTTAAAATATGTTTTCCTTTATCTAAAACGTGCTTTATTATACCACCATTCGTAAATAATTCCAACATTTCATCTTGATTACAGCTTAAATATGACTTACCCAAAATCTTTCTCTGACTGCTTAAATCTGAAGCATCAGTTCAAGAATTATGCTCCCATAATGCTTTAACCAACCTTATCATTGATGTATTAATCATATCTTTTAGCACAGAGATAGTGCACTAAATTTTCTAGTCAATATATGGATATAAGGTGCAATTAGAAAATTCCTAACTTGCCTTAAACTTGAAGGTCTGTACTTACTTCGGAATGTTGAGGGAATCATATGCCTTTGAGAAAAATAACTTATCTAAATAATGCTAGCTTTTGTACATCACATTCAAGGGCCTGGATTTAATCTGTAGAGTTTATGGAACTATTTAAAGAAATTTAAGCAAGAATGGGACAGAACATTTTTGGTGTGGAGCGACTTCTCTGATGGTGCAATTGAAAGTAGCATTTCCCCCCCTTTTCTGTTGTCATTTCTGTTTCCCTTTATCCTTAAAAGAACCTAATCACAAGAATAAGATCACTAAGCAATTGAAGCTAATTCCTGACTTATGCTCTCCTGAATGCACACCATGCCTTGATTCTTTTCCTAGATAAAAAAGAAGAATGCAGAAATAAGTAGTTAAAAAGTGACTAGCTCTCTACCCCCAGCAATCCCCTCAGTAATCCTGCAGGCAGATCACCCGAGCAAGATAACATCTATAGAGAATGGGTCAGTCTGCACATTTTGGAGAGGATACAGAACCAAACCTCCTGACTTGATGATTAGCTGAGGTTATCTCCCCTATCCCTCATTTTTTCCCTATAGAAACTGTCATGACTGAGCAGAAACTTTGAAATTGGTCTCCACACAGGCTACCATCATCTCCCCAGATTGCCAGCTTTTCTGATTGCAGCTCCTTTCCCTTCTATGGACATTTGCCTCTTGAATTATTGGCTTATGAGCAGTGAGCAGCTGAACCTGGGTTCACTAGCACTATGAAATAGAATGGGGTTGACACGTAAGATGACATCACCAGAAGCATGGTGACCAACAGATTAGAGATTATAAATTCCTAAATAAGATGATTGAAATAAGACTGAAGAAAAGTGTGTGTGTGTGTGTGTGTGTGTGCTTAGTCGCTCAGTCTGTTCAACTCTTTGTGACCCCCATGGACTATAGCCCACCAGGCTCCTCTGTCCATGGGGATTTTCAGACAAAAATACTGGAGTGGGTTGCCATGCCCTCCTCCAGGGGATCTTCCCAACCCAGGGATCAAACCCGGGTGCCCCACATTGCAGGCGGATTCTTTACCTTCTGAGCCACCAGAAGAGGTGGCTGAGAAACACTTTGAAGAAAAGTGACAGAGAAGAAAAATATATCAGAGATGAAAATGCTAGGTAATTGATAATTAACCATATGTGAAAAGTAAGAGAGAAAAAAAGTCAACACTGACAACTTCCTCAAATATATTAACAAAATAAAGATTCCTCACACATTATAGATTGTTTTTGCTTCCTGTGTGAGTGTGTGACTGTGGCAGGGAATGATATTAAGAGAGTAGAGAGATTTTTCCACCTTTTATAGTGCATAATATCTAATGAAATATAAGATTTCCCCCATTATTCTTCATACTTCTATTCTTATTTTTCTATTTTATTTAAACTGTAATATTTGTCTTAAAAACATTGAAGTTGGAGACA
The DNA here is from genome assembly GCA_006408695.1 of Aepyceros melampus. Classification (NCBI taxonomy): domain Eukaryota; kingdom Metazoa; phylum Chordata; class Mammalia; order Artiodactyla; family Bovidae; genus Aepyceros; species Aepyceros melampus. The sequence goes on along the minus strand of SJXQ01005312.1, from coordinate 334,839 downwards.
TATAAATCTGTTGATTAAAGAGGAAATTAGAGAACACATAGCATGTGAGGCTGTTGAATCATTTTTTCTAAATCATTACCATCATTTTGAATTCTTTAACTTCTATTAAAAAATATAACAGCTGTTATCTGGATGTGGCATTTATGTATCTATAAATAAGTTGCCCATTACTTATAAATAAGTGGAAATAGAAATTAATTATAAGCATTAAATTTTAATTTCCATAACTGGATATTCTACTTATTTTAAATAAGTAACTTGAAAATAGCAGTATTTGTGAAATAAAATATGAAATAAATTACAAATAAAATGAATAAATTCATTTACCATCTCTCTCATTTTCATAAATCTAAATATTTCCTCTGCTTCCTCTATGTCAAATTTCAAATGTCTTTAAAAGAAAAATAGAAATGACTTTTGATATTTAATGATTCTTTAGAACAGAAAATCCTTCTCAAATCTCAGTGCAACTAGTCATCAAGTCAAGACAAGCTGGCTGATAAATAGTAGGACAGACAAGGAAGCTGTCACTTCAGAATTACAAATACATTTCCTGTCACAAGTTCACAAAATTTATATCAAATCAGGTAGAAATAACTATCACGAGCGAATATTATTTTGTGAAAATCTTACTGAAAAGGTTAAACAGTTACCGGTATCCCCACTTCATTGCCTAAGGATCAGTTGTTTTTTCCTGACTTCAAATTCTTCCTTCAGTTTTTCTATGGATGAGCATCTGCTGTTATGCAGAACTTCAGTCCAAAGTCACTTCTTCACAGAGAATTTTCCTGAGCACACTATCTAAAGAGTCTCACATCTGCCCTACCTCCAGCGCTTTCTCATTAAGCTTCTTCTTCTTCTTTTTTTTTTTTTTTTTTTCTTGGTGTTCCTTACTTTGGAAACAAAAGTTTGGTGTCTGTATCTTACCACTGGGAAGGAGTCCCATAGAGGCAGGAAGGTTCCTGACTTACTCATTGTTATGACCTCCAGACTTAGGTCTTCTTTTTAGGAAAGGGGCTCAAAAATAGTTATAAAAATAAGCTAATAATTTTTTATCATAGTATATTGTTAAAGGATATTATAAATTTTCATTCTTATATCAGCATTAATTAATATTGATATCATTTTTGGATTACAATTACACAATGTATGTTACAAACGTTAGCCCCTTAGACAAACTATGCTCAAGGGTAATTTTTAAGAAATTTGATTGTATCTTCCCCTCTTGTTCTTGGCTGTCCACCAGCTTTCAATCTCATCTGTCAATTTTCCTTATTTTTTGACTTTGTATCTCACTCATCAGCTTCTGGTGCCAATATTATAAAATGGTTCTTGAAAATCAAGTTAGTACATGATGTTTGTTACATACCTATTTTGGGTCCATGATGTAAAGGCCATATAAAATGCCAAGAAATAAGTAAAACTATGTTATGCTTTCCTATAAGGGTCACTGGGATTTTAGTAGACTATCTATGTAAATGTGTTACCTACAAATATGGTTAAAAGACAATTCAAAAGTCATTAGGGTTAGTCTATCCATACCTGGCAATGTATTGCATTCATAATTTTCTAATACACACATTGTAAAGTTATATACACACTGTGTGTGTGTGTATGTGTGTGTATACAAAAATATGCCTATAGGATACAAGGATCACCATAAGTACCTGAATATTATATCCTTGCTTCTACTACATAGAGAACAGGATTCCTAACTATATTTAAGGTTTTTAGAGATTTTAAAAAACAAACACTATGAAGATAAGTTACTTTTCCTCATAAGAAAAATCAAATGTGTTCTGTTTCCAAATACATATTAATGTCCCTTTTGTTGTGTTCTATGCTGAAAATTAAAATAAAAATGTTGATATTTAATTTTACATGGAAGTTGCAAAGGATTATGTAAATAGCAAAATAATTCTCAATTTATTTCCATGATATAATACAGAAATGTGAATATAACTTGAGTATCTGTTTTTGCTCAACAGCTTTATCATCAGTAGAATAGAGGACTTATTTTCTTCAACATTATTCATTTTATTTCCTTTCTTTGTTGTGCTTAATTTTGACATTACCTGGGTGTGCTTATTAAAATGTATGAGTGGCATAAATTTTTGACTTGTGAAATGATTAACAATCTCTTCTTCTTGCACTTTTAAAAACTCCATTTTGAATAATTTCAGATTTTCAGATATTATAAAGATAATACAAATTATTATCTGGCATCTGGTGTATTACTGGGTGCTTCCTATTTGCCCATTTATTTCCTCTGCCCCCAGTTCTTGGGGATTCAGCAAATGTTTCGAGTTAAGTTTCCCAGATTAATCCAAGGATTCCAAAAAAGGCAGGATGACCAATTACATTTAAACTTCATAATAGTGAATAAATGATGAGTAAATATTTTGTATGTGTGTCCCATTCAATATTTGACATACATTTTTAAAATATTGAAATATATACATTCAGTTCAGTTTAGTTCAGTCGCTCAGTCGTGTCCAACTCTTTACGACACCATGAATCGCAGCACGCCAGGCCTCCCTGTCTATCACCAACTCCTGGAGTTCACTCAGACTCACTCCATCGAGTCAGTGATGCCATCCAGCCGTCTCATCCTCTGTCGTCCCCTTCTCCTCCTCCCCCTGATCCCTCTCAGCATCAGAGTCTTTTCCAATGAGTCAACTCTTTACATGAGGTGGCCAAAGTACTGGAGTTTCAGCTTTAGCATCATTCCTTCCAAAGAAATCCCAGGGCTGATCTTCAGAATGGACTGGTTGGATCGCCTTGCAGTCCAAGGGACTCTCAAGAGTTTTCTTCAACACCACAGTTCAAAAGCATCAATTCTTCAGCGCTCAGCTTTCTTCACAGTCCAACTCTCACATCCATACATGACCACAGGAAAAACCATAGCCTTGACTAGACGGATTACCATATGTAAAACAGATAGCTAGTGGGAAGTTGCTGTATAACACAGGAAGCTCAGCCTGGTGATCTGGGACAAACAAGAGGGGTGAGATGGGGAATAGGGTGGGAGGGAGGCTCAAGAAGGAGGGGAATATAATACTTATGCTGATTCATGCTGTTTTATGGCAGAAACCACTGCAACATTGTAAAGCCATAATAATCCAATTAAAATTTTTAAAACACTGTTTATCTAAACTTCAAATTAACTAAGTGCCTGGTATTTTTCCAAGAAACCTAAGATGGAACCCAGTCAAATGGTTTAGGCCTCTTGAGTTTTCAACATTTCACTCCAGCCTTGTATGACCACAAAAACATGGCTGATTTCTCTTTCCTTCTCAGGGGCCCTATGGCAGGTTCAGACTTTGAATCAGACCTTCTAGTTCATAAATAGAATAGGCAACCAGAAAAGGTAGAATGCCTCCAATGGCAGCTGAAGAACATCAACTTATCTCTGAAAGTCTATCATATTTATGGAGTCTTATTCCTTCTACTCTTCATGACTACTTCAATAGTATGCTGCCTCTGGGCGTTAGGAAGTATCTTACAAACAAAGCTAGTGGAGGTGATGGAATTCCAGTTGAGCTATTTCATATCCTGGAAGATGATGCTATGAAAGTGCTTCACTCAATATGACAGCAATTTGGGAAACTCAGCAGTGGTCACAGGACTGGAAAAGGTCAGTTTTCATTCCAATCCCAAAGAAAGGCAATGCCAAAGAATACTCAAACTACTGCACAACTGCACTCATCTCACATGCTAGTAAAGTAATGCTCAAAATTATCCAAGCTAAGCTTCAATAATATGTGAATCGTGAAATTCCAGATGTTCAAGCTGGTTTTGGAAAAGGCAGAGGAACCAGAGACCAAATTGCCAGCATCTGCTGGATCTTGGAAAAAGCAAGAGAGTTCCAGAAAAACATCCACTTCTGCTTTATTGACTATGACAAAGCCTTTGATTTTGTGGATCACAATAAGCTGTGGAAAACTCTGAAACAGATGGGAATACCAGACCACCTAACCTGCTTCTTGAGAAATCTGTATGCAGGTCAGGAAGCAACAATTAGAACTGGACGTGGAACGACAGACTGGTTCCAAATAGGAAAAGGAGTATGTCAAGGCTGTATATTGTCACTCTCCTTATTTAACTTATATGCGGAGTACATCAGGAGAAACGGGCTGGATGAAGCACAAGCTGGAATCAAGATTGTCATGAGAAATATCAATAACCTAAGATATGCAGATGACACTACCCTTAGGGCAGAAAGCAAAGAAGAATTAAAGAGCCTCTTGATGAAAGTGAAAGAGGAGAGTGAAAAAGTTGGCTTAAAGCTCAACATTCTCAAAACGAAGATCATAGCATCCGGTCCCATCACTTCATGGCAAATAGATGGGGAAACAGTGGAAAGTGTCAGATTTTATTTTTTGGGCTCCAAAATCACTGAAGACAGTGACTGCAGCCATGAAATTAAAAGATGCTTACCCCTTGGATGAAGAGTTATGACCAACCTAGACAGCATATTAAAAGCAGAGACATTACTTTGCCAACATATAAAAAGCAGAGACATTACTTTGCCGACTAAGGTCCGTCTAGTCAAGGCTATGGTTTCTCAAGTAATCATGTGTGGATGTGAGAGTTAGACTATAAAGGAAGCTGAGCAACAAGAAATGATGTCTTTGAACTGTGGTGTTGGAGAAGACTCTTGGGAGTCCCTTGGACTGCAAGGAGATCCAACTAGTTCATCCTAAAGGAAATCAGTCCTGAATATTCATTGGAAGGACTGACGCTGAAGCTGAAATGCCAATATTTTGGCCACTTTTTTGAAGAGCTGACTCATTTGAAAAGACTGACGCTGGCAACGATTGAAGGTGTGAGGAGAAGGGGATTGACAGAGTATGAGATGGTTGAATGGCATCACCGACTCAACGGACATGAGTTTGAGTGGACTCCAGGAATTGGTGATGGACAGGGAAGCTTGGAATGCTGCAGTCCATTGCATCACAGAGTCAGACACGACTGAGCTACTGAACTGAACTGAATGTAAGTATATGATTTATATAATTATTCTGGATTTTCCTATTTGTTCTCAGTGGAATGGCTGGGCTACTGCTATCTACTTCACATTGCTTAGCATCCAAAATGATCTTATATTGAAGGTGTGAGGAGAAGGGGATTGACAGAGTATGAGATGGTTGAATGGCATCACCGACTCAACGGACATGAGTTTGAGTGGACTCCAGGAATTGGTGATGGACAGGGAAGCTTGGAATGCTGCAGTCCATTGCATCACAGAGTCAGACACGACTGAGCTACTGAACTGAACTGAATGTAAGTATATGATTTATATAATTATTCTGGATTTTCCTATTTGTTCTCAGTGGAATGGCTGGGCTACTGCTATCTACTTCACATTGCTTAGCATCCAAAATGATCTTATATGAATTTTATTTTATTTTTCCTTTAGCTAAAATATGTCTAAATGTGTTAAAACATGTTCTTAGCCTTATTACAATTTCTTTTCTGAGCCACAAGTTAAAGTGCATCTTTACAATGCCTGACATGCAGTTTTTCTAAAATTCTTTTTCTGTCACTCATTTATGACAATTCTGTTTTGGTCAGAGGATGTGCTCTATATAATTCAAATACTTGAAACCACTGTAGATTTTTGTTATGACTCATTATTTGGTCAAGTTTTGTAAATATGCTATGCTTGTAATGCACAAAATTTGTGCAGTATTTTATGTATTTAAACAATAATATATAACACCACAATCTGAGATAATTAGCACCTTCACTCTCTTTTTTGAATAATAAAGTTATGTTAAACACTCTTTTTATTACATTTCTTTTTGTGCTATTATTTTTTTTAATTCTCACTTTTTAAATTACACTGCATAAGTTTGCATGGGTCCCATAGCAAAATACCACAGACTGGATGGTTTAAACAACATAAATTTATTTTCTCACAAATTTGGAATCTAAATGTTTAAGATCAAGGTATTGGTAGGTTCATTTCTTCTGAGGCCTGTTTCTTTGGCTTATTGATGGCTACCACTTGTGTCCTTATAAGTTCATCCCTCTGAAGGTACTATCCTGTTCTAATCTATTCTTACAAAAAACAGTAGTGACTCAGACAGTAAAGAATCTGCTTGCAGTGCAGGAGGCCCAGGTTCCATCTCTGGGTTAGGAAGATCCCCTGGAGAAAGGAATGGCTACCAACTCCAGTAATTTTGCTTGGAGAATTCCGTGGACAGAGGAGACTGGCAGGCTACTCTCCATGTGTTTGCAAAAAGTTGGACATGAGTGAGCAACTAACACTTTGAACACTTTGGACTAATAACCTCATTTTAACTTAATTACCTATTTAAAAGCCCTATTGCTAAACAGAATCATATTCTGAAGTTACCTGTGTTAGAATTTGAACATACAAATATGAAGGGAACACAATTCAGCTCATAATCCCCATTAAAGTTTGCCATTGTTATTGTTTTATTCACCAAACTGGTAAATTCTATTGAGATGTACCAGTTTATTACTTTCTTGCTCACTTTTTCGTTTTTATTTTGTCATTTTAGGTGCCTACTATGAAATTACTTAATATTCTTCTTGAATTACTTGAATTACATACTTGCTATTGTCCTTGTTAAGAATTCGTGGCCTGAAAATGACTGCATGCATTATTTTCCTCGAACACACTGAATACATGATTTCAGATATTTTGGCTTCCACCGTTTCTGATAAAGAGTGAGGTTTATGTGTTGACAGTGATTATAGGTAACATGTCCTTTTTTATGATGATTTTAAAATCATTGTTTCATTCAATAGTCCATAGTTTTACCATGATGTATGTATGCATAGTCCCTTTTATTTATCCTGTTGGCACATTTCAGTATTATTATTTTTTAATGTGCAGAACTTAGGTGAGTATAATGTAAGTGATACGTGATAGCAACTATCTGTTAAGTTCAATCACTCAGTCGTGTCCAACTCTTTGCGACCCCATGAATTGCAGTACGNTGCATTTATTGAGAAAATCATATGGTTTTTATTTTTCAATTTGTTAATGTGGTGAATTACATTGATTGATTTGTGGATATTGAAGAATCCTTGCATCCCTGGGATAAAGCCCACTTGGTCATGGTGTATGATCTTTTTAATGTGTTGTTGGATTCTGATTGCTAGAATTTTGCTGAGGAGATTTGCATCTATGTTCATCAGTGATATTGGCCTATAGTTTTCTTTTTTTGTGGCATCTTTGTCAGCTTTTTGTGTTAGGATGATTGTGGCCTCATAGAATGAGTTTGGAAGTTTAGCTTCCTTTGTAATTTTCTGGAAGAGTTTGAGTAGGATAGGTGTTAGCTCTTCTCTAAATTTTTGGTAGAATTCAGCTGTGAAGTTGTCTGGACCTGGGCTTTTGTTTGCTGGAAGATTTCTGATTACAGTTTCAATTTTCGTGCTTGTGATTGGTCTGTTAAGATTTTCTATTTCTTCCTGGTTCAGTTTTGGAAAGTTGTACTTTTCTAAGAATTTGTCCATTTCTTCCATGTTGTCCATTTTATTGGCATATAATTGCTGATAGTAGTCTATTATGATCCTTTGTATTTCTGTGTTGTCTGTTTTGATCTCTCTGTTTTCTTTTCTAATTTTATTTATTTGATTTTTCTCTCTTTGTTGCTTGATGAGTCTGGCTAGGGGTTTGTCAATTTTATTTATCCTTTCAAAGAACCAACTTTTAGCTTTGTTGATTTTTGCTATGGTCTCTTTTGCATTTATTTCTGCCATAATTTTTAAGATTTCTTTCCTTCTACTAGCTCTGGGGTTCTCCATTTCTTCCTTTTTTAGTTGCTTTAGGTGCAGAGGTAGGTTATTTATTTGACTTTTTTCTTGTTTCTTGAGGTATGAGTGTATTGTTATGAACTTTCCTCTTAGCACTGCTTTTATAGTGTCCCACAGGTTTTGGGTTGTTGTGTTTTCATTTTCATTTGTTTCCATGCATATTTTGATTTCTTTTTTGATTTCTTCTGTGATTTTTTGGTTATTCAGAAGTGTGTTGTTCAACCTCCATATGTTGGGATTTTTAATAGTTTTTCTCCTGTAATTGAGATCTAATCTTAATGCATTATGGTCAGAAAAGATGCTGGAATGATTTCAATTTTTTTGAATTTATCAGGGTTAGATTTATGGCCCAGGATGTGATCTATCCTGGAGAAGGTTCCATGCGCACTTGAGAAAAAGGTGAAATTCATTATTTTGGGGTCAAATGTCCTATAGATATTAATCAGGTCTAACTGGTCTATTGTATCATTTAAAGTGTGTGTTTCTTTGTTAATTTTCTGTTTAGTTGATCTGTCCATAGATGTGAGTGGGGTATTAAAGTCTCTCACTATTATTGTGTTACTGTTAATTTCCCCTTTTATACTTGTTAGCATTTGTCTTACATATTGCAGTGCTCCTATGTTGGGTGCACATATATTTATAATTGTTATATCTTCTTTTTGGATTGATCCTTTGATCATTATGTAGTGTTGTTCTTTGTCTCTTTTCACAGCCTTTGTTTTATAGTCTATTTTATCAGATATGAGTATTGCCATTCCTGCTTTCTTTTGGTCTCTATTTGCGTGGAATATCTTTTTCCAGCCCTTCACTTTCAGTTGGTATGTGTCTATTGTTTTGAGGTGGGTCTCTTGTAGGCAGCATGTATAGGGATCTTGTTTTTGTATCCATTCAGCCAGTCTTTGCCTTTTGGTTGGGGCATTCAACCCATTTACATTTAAGGTAATTATTGATAAGTATGATCCCATTGCCATTTACTTTACAGTTTTGGGTTTGGGTTTATGCTCCCTTTTTGTGTTTCCTGTCTAGAGAATATCCTTTAGCATTTGTTGGAGAGCTGGCTTGGTGGTGCTGAATTCTCTCAGCTTTTGCTTGTCTGTAAAGCTTTTGATTTCTCCTTCATATTTGAATGAGATCCTTGCTGGGTACAGTAATCTAGGCTGTAGGTTATTTTCTTTCATCACTTTAAGTATGTCTTGCCATTCCCTCCTGGCCTGAAGAGTTTCTATTGAAAGATCAGCTGTTATCCTTATGGCAATCCCCTTGTGTGTTATTTGTTGTTTTACCCTTGCTGCTTTAATATTTGTTCTCTGTGTTTGATCTTTGTTATTTGATTAATATGTGTCTTGGGGTGTTTTGCCTTGGGTTTCTTGGACTTGGGTGATTATTTCCTTCCCCATTTTAGGGAAGTTTTCAACTATTATCTCCTCAAGTATTTTCTCATGGTCTTTCTTTTTGTCTTCTTCTTCTGGGACTCCTATAATTCGAATGTTGGAGCATTTCATATTGTCTTGGAGGTCTCTGAGATTGTCCTCATTCCTTTTAATTCATTTCTTTTTTCCTCTCTGATTCATTTATTTCTACCATTCTATCCTTTATTTCTCTAATCCTATCTTCTGCCTCCATTATTCTACTATTTGTTGCCTCCAGAGTGTTTCTGATCTCATTGATTGCATTATTCATTATATATTGACTCTTTTTTATTTCTTCTAGGTCCTTGTTAAACCTTTCTTGCATGTTCTCAATCCTTGTCTCCAGGATATTTATCTGTGATTCCATTTTGATTTCAAGATTTTGGATCATTTTCACTATCAATATTCTGAATCCTTTCTAAGGTAGATTCCCTCTCTCTTCCTCTTTTGTTTGGTTTGGTGGGCATTTCTCCTGTTCCTTTACCTGCTGGGTAGTCCTCTGTCTCTTCTTCTTGGTTATATTGCTGCGTTTGGTGTGACCTTTCTATATTCTGGGAATTTGTGGAGTTCTCTTTACTGTGGAGTTTCCTTGGTGTAGGTGGGGTTGTATCAGTGGCTTGTCAACGTTTCTTGGTTAGGGAGGCTGTGTTGGAGTTCTTGTGGGTGGAGCTGGATTTCTTCTCTCTGGAGTGCAATGGAGTGACCAGTAATGGGTTATGAGATGTCAATGGTTTTGGAGTAACCTTGACCTGCCTGTACATTGAAGGTCAGGGGTGTGTTCCTTTGTTGCTGGAGAATTTGCATGGTATGTCTTGCTCTGGAACTTGTTGGCCCTTGGATGGTGCTTGGTTTCAATGTAGGTATGGAGGCGTTTGATGAGGTCTTATTGATTAATGTTCCCTGGATTCAGGAGTTCTCTGATGTTCTCAGGATTTGGATTAAGTCTCCTGCTTCCAGTTTACAGTTTTATTTTACAGTAGCTTCAAGACTTCTCCATGTATACAGCACTGATGATAAAACATTTAGTTTAAAGATGAAAAGTTTCTCCACCTTGAGGGACACCTAGAGAGGTTCACTTAGTTACATGCAGAAGAGAAGAGGGAGGGGGTAGTTAGAGGTGACTGGAATGAGATGAGGTGGGATCAAAAGAGGAGAGAACAAGCTAGTCAGTAGTCACTTCCTTATGTGCATTCCTCAGTCTGGACTGCTCAGAGTTGTTCACGGAGTTATACAGAGAAGAGGAGAAGGAGGAAGTAGACTTAGGTGGCCAGGAGGATAAAAGAGGGAAATGAAAAGAAGAGAGACAGATCCAGCTAGTAACCAGTTCCCTAAGTGTTCTCCACTGTCTGGAACACACAGAGATTCAGAGTTGGGTAGAGAAGGGAAGGGGGAGGGAAGAGACAGAGGCCACCTGGTGGAGAGAAAGGAGAGTCCAAAGGAGAAGAGAGTGGTCAAGCCAGTAATCTCACTCTCAGGTAAAATTGGGTACTGAAGATTGGGTTTTTAAATGTACAAAATTGACAACAAATACCAAAAAGCAAAGATTAAAAATCTAGAGTAGAGGTTGGATTTGCAAAAATACTCCAGCTAGTAACCAGTTCCCTAAGTGTTCTCCACTGTCTGGAACACACAGAGATTCAGAGTTGGGTAGAGAAGGGAAGGGGGAGGGAAGAGACAGAGGCCACCTGGTGGAGAGAAAGGAGAGTCCAAAGGAGAAGAGAGTGGTCAAGCCAGTAATCTCACTCTCAGGTAAAATTGGGTACTGAAGATTGGGTTTTTAAATGTACAAAATTGACAACAAATACCAAAAAGCAAAGATTAAAAATCTAGAGTAGAGGTTGGATTTGCAAAAATACAATATTAAGGAAAAGAAGAAGAAGGAGAAAGAGAAAAAAAAGCCACAAGAATTATTAAACAACAACCACCACCACAAAAAGAGTATATACGGCATTTGCTTTAAAAATAGTTTTTTTTTTTTTTTTGGAAAGGTAATAGTAGGTTATAAAAATACAAATTAAAGGAGAAATAGAGGACTCAAATATTTAAAAAGGTTTACAAAAAAAGAAGAGTAAAAAGAAAGCAAAACCCATCACACAACAATATCAACAAAAAAAAAGAGGAAAAAGAAAAACAAAAACAATCACACAACAATATCAACAACAACAAAACAAACAAACAAGCAAAAAAGAATGATCGTAAAAATAGTAAAGATATATCCGGCCCTTTCTCTGGTGTTGTGGGCGATGTGGGATCACTTCCAAGGCAGTTCCCTCTGTTTAACGTCTTCTGTTTGCTGGTCTCTTCAGTGCCTGACTTCTGCCCTGTCACAGGGTGGGTAGTGATGGACACTTTTTCTTTTTTTTTTTAGGCTCACTTGTTCAGTCATGCTATCGGGAGGAAGGGATGCTGCATACAAGTAACACTGGCATGTGTTTGCAGTGTCTCAGCCCTGCTGGGCCTGCCCCTGCTCGTGGCGCACACTGCTCAGGCTCTATGTTGCTCTGCCGGGAACCGTCTAAGGCCGGCCCTAGGCTGCATGCACCTCCCCAGTTTAAGCCACTCAGACTTGGCATTCAGGTAGCCCAGAGGTGCAGATTCATTGGGCCTGCGTTTTGTGCCCTTCCCAAGTCTGAGTAGCTCAGGTGTTTGGTGAGCACAGTCGCTGCGACTTGTCACCTTTCCATCTTTGCTGCTCAGTTTTCTGGGTGTATCGCTGGCGTCCCTTCTCTGGCGGCTGATGACTGTCCAGAACCCCCAGAAGTCTTAGTAAAGAAGCCTGCTTGCATTTTGGTATGCAATGTCTCTCTTGGGCTGCGATTGCCCCCTTCCAGCCCTTATTGCTCTGGCTGCCTGTCACCGGAGGGGGATGGTCTACAGCTGGCTAGTTCTGTTCCATCCTTTGTTCTGTGTGCGGTCCTGGTGGTGTCTTATGTTTGAGCTTTTCGTGCGGTAGCTATCCCACAGTCTGGTTTGTAAGTTAGTTCACTCTGGTTACATGCGGGGCGTTCAGGCCGGAATCTTACAAAGCATTGCAGCCCGCACCTCTCGCGCCTCCCTGCCCAGCCCCCACTTGCTAGTGGTGGATGCAGGCATCTGCACTGTTTCTCCGCTGGGGGTTACTGTTGGGCTAGTAATCTGTTGGTTTTAATTATTTATTTATTTTCCCTTTCTGATATGTTGCCCTCTGTGCTTCCAAGGCTCGCCACAGACTCAGCAGTGAGACTGTTTCCTCTCTTCTTAAGATTCCCTTCCTGGGACAGAGCTCCCTCCCTACCTCCTTTGTCTCCTTTTTTGTCTCTTATATTTTTTCCTACCTGTTTTTGAAGACAATGGTCTGCTTTTCTGGGTGCCTGATGTCCTCTGCCAGCATTCAGAATTTGTTTTGTGGAATTTACTCAGCGTTGGAATGTTCTTTTGCTGAATTTGTGAGGGAGAAAGTGGTTTTCCTGTTCTACTCCTTCATCATCTTAGGACTGCCCCTCCATTATTTATTTAATAATTTCCCATGTTGGATGTTTAAATCACTTAAAAGTTATCACTATTATAAATGCTAGGGACATCTATATGCATCAACATTTGCCTACATCTCTGATTCATTCCTTAGTATAGATTCCTGGAGGTGGAATTGCTCTTTCAAGGATGATATTTGAAAGGTTCTGATGTATGTTTCTGAATTGGTTTCCAGAAAGATTGCAGGGTTTTCTCCTGCCCTATACAGTATCACTAGAAAGGTTACTGTAAAAAACCCTTTCTGGTGCTAGTAACAAGTTCCCTTCTACCCAGAAGGGATCAAAACAGAGCACATAAAATCTCCCTATTAGACACTGGTCAGAGTCAGGATATCTGCAATGCCTGGCTTTTGCCAGAAAAGCTTTGAACAGTTCATCTAAAACACTTTCTGTTAAAATGTCTGTATTCAACATTCTACTATGTACCTCTCCCTCTGACTTGCCAAGTACAGTGACTTCATGGCATACAGAGCCCATGAAGGTAGGACTTGAGACAACATAAAGGGCAGACATTTCTCTATAAGTTCTCTCACTCACTTGTCCATCCACGCACCTATCCATCTATTCAACCAACCCCTCCTTGCGGATGCACATCACTCTGGATACAGGGAAGGATGAAACAAAATTCTAGCCCTCACAAACTCTCAATCTATATGGGAAGACAGCTCTCTAATTAACTTCTTTTTCTACTATATGAATAGATCATGTGCTTTTATTGGCTTGTGTTAATACAATCCTCTTTCACTAAATAGCTGGAGCAGCAAAGCGTCCCTTATGAAGAGTTGAGCCCCAAGCTTGATGAACTTATTCCACATCCTCGTGCCAACTACAAAAAGATGATGCTTCTACAACCATTCCACAGAGAGGGAAACCACAATTCATAGTAAGCAAGCTGCCCAGGGTCACCACAAAAATCCCCTGGTGTGGTGCTTCTCTCTCTGTGGCATCTGGTGATCATCACAACAAGAGCACCCCATGGAGCTCAAGCAAGCTCAAGACTCCTCCGGATTAATTCAATTCCTTAAAATCAGCTTAAAGTCAGCTCCTGGGGTACATGCCTTTCAGGTGCAGAGGTAGCATGTGTGAGCACAGGCTGAGGCCAGTTTCCAAGATAGAGTGCCTGGGTAGGGGAGGGGGAATGTGAGGGCTTCCCATGGGTCAAGGGGCTGCTGCAGATGAGAGCCAGGCTTATAGGTCTTGAAAGAAACCTCCTGTCAAGTTACTGCCTAGGTGAAAATGCTGAAGGACTGGACTCCACAGGCAGAAGCTGAGAAAAGCTGTCAGAATAGAGGCAAGGAGCAGAAGAACTGCAGTTTGGCAGTCCTAGCAAGTAGTCTTTGAGACCTTAACAGTGTTGAGCACAGGCTGAGGCCAGTTTCCAAGATAGAGTGCCTGAGTAGGGGAGGGGGAATGTGAGGGCTTCCCATGGGTCAAGGGGCTGCTGCAGATGAGAGCCAGGCTTATAGGTCTTGAAAGAAACCTCCTGTCAAGTTATTGCCTAGGTGAAAATCCTGCAGGACTGGACTCCACAGGCAGAAGCTGAGAAAAGCTGTCAGAATAGAGGCAAGGAGCAGAAGAACTGCAGTTTGGCAGTCCTAGCAAGTAGTCTTTGAGACCTTAACAGTGGTCTTCATTTTGAAACAGTGAAAGATGACTTTGTCCCTGGCTTTCAACTTGGGTGCAGCAAAAAGCTGTAAAACCAGACCCAAGTAGATAGCAGGGCTGTGCTTACGTTGCTGACTTGGGCTTCCCTTGTGGCTCAGGTGGTAGAGAACCTGCCTGCATGCAGTGCAAGAGGATCAGGTTTGATCCCTGGGTCAGCGATATCCCCTGGAGAAGAGAACTGAATGCCCACTCAAGTATCCTTGCTTGGAGAATTCCATGGACAGAGGAGCCTGGCAGGTTACTTAAAGAGTCAGACCCAACTGAGTGACTAACGCTTTTTTTTTTCTTGTTTTCTGAAAGGACTATTTGGAACAATATAGGACTTAGGAATCAACATTAATGACTTTCTTCTTTCTCCATTTAAAAGCTCAGAAATACAAAGCTCAGAAAGATGAAGAAACCTGCCCAAGCCTCAAATGTCTTAAGGGCTGTGATGTGCTCATTGTGACTCACTGGAGTGAATACTGTGCTTGAGATTGATCTTAAACATTACATCATTTCTTAAGAAGGAATGTAGTGCTACTTCTTTATGTACTTCATTTATGCAATTATTACTTTATTTAAAAATATTGATTAAGTACTAACTCTCTACCAGGCATGGCCTGGTCTTTGTTTTCTGAAAGGACTATTTGGAACAATATAGGACTTAGGAATCAACATTAATGACTTTCTTCTTTCTCCATTTAAAAGCTCAGAAATACAAAGCTCAGAAAGATGAAGAAACCTGCCCAAGCCTCAAATGTCTTAAGGGCTGTGATGTGCTCATTGTGACTCACTGGAGTGAATACTGTGCTTGAGATTGATCTTAAACATTACATCATTTCTTAAGAAGGAATGTAGCGCTACTTCTTTATTTACTTCATTTATGCAATTATTACTTTATTTAAAAATATTGATTAAGTACTAACTCTCTACCAGGCATGGCCTGGTCCTTGCTCTATGAAGGCCAGTTCATTAGGTCTGGACTGAAGGAAGTCTAGGCCTGAGTAGAAACACTTTAGTGTGGATGCAGCATGGTTATTTATATTATTATGTTGCATTCAGTCATGTCTGACTCTTTGAGATCATATAAACTGTAGTCTACCACGCTCCTCTGTCCATGGGATTTTCCAGGCAAAAATACTGGAGTGGGTTGCCATGCTCTTCTCCAGGGGATCTTCCCAATGCCAGGATGGAACCCGTGTCCCCTGCATTGCCTGTACTGGCAGGCAAATTATTTAGCACTGAACCACCTATAGCACATTAACTGGCATTTTCTAAGGTAGTAAATGCGAAAGTGAAAGTCACTCAGTTGTTGGTGACTCTTTGTGACCCCATGGACTATACAGTCCATGGAATTCTCCAGGTCAGAATACTGGAGTGGGTAGCCTTTCTCTTCTCCAGGGGATCATCCCAACCCAGGGATTGAACCAGGATCTCCTATATTGCAGGTGGATTCTTTACCAGCTGAGCCACAAGGGAGGCCCAAGAATACTGGAGTGGATAGCTTTCCCTTCTCCAGCAGATCTTCCCCACCCAGGAAGTGAACTGGGACCTCCTGCATTGCAGGCGGCTTCTTTACTGACTGAGCTGTTAGGGAACAGGAACCCATTATTTTAGAGTAAAAGTTAATATTGTAACATAAATTGTATATGGTTCGGCTCCTAGAAAATCACAAAACAACAATAAAGAAATGCTCACATTCTACCTTTAGTTGTTACTAGTCCACTGCGGTCTTGTTTTCAGCCTTAGATATCAGCTTTAAACATATAAGGTAGGTCAACCATATTAGCTTCAACCACATAAGGCAGGTAGGTAAAAATTGTTAAATAGCAATCTCAAATTATTTATCCCAAGTCATTGGTCTGAGACATTCAGAACCCTGAGCATTCTTGGAATATCTTCTAGGACAGAACAGCAAAGCTGGGCCACAACTCCTCATCTTCAAGGCGGTAAGTGTGGAGTTCTTCAAGGTTAGACCACCTCACAGGTTACAGACAAAGAGGAGCTCCCGCCTGAACTCACCCTCTTACAGAATAAAGGGAAGGACTGGGGGTTGGCTAGAAGTGCCAACTTCCATCACCTTTATTAAAGGATGAAGGTGAAGGTGAAGGTGAAGTTACTCAGTCATGTCCGACTCTTTGCGACCCTGTGGATTGTAACCTACTAGGCTTCTCCGTCCATGGGATTCTCCAGGCAAGAGTACTGGAGTGGATTGCCATTTCTTTCTCCAGGGGATCTTCCTGACCCAGAGATCGAACCTGGGTCGATCAAACCTCCTGCAGTGGAGGCAGACGCTTTAACCTCTGAGCCACCAGGGAAGCCCATTAAAGGATAGGATTAATAATCACTGGCACCTCTACCTACACACTTAAAATGGTAGAACCCTCATCGATTCCTCTGGGAGTAAGTTACTCAGTCATGTCCGACTCTTTGCGACCCTGTGGATTGTAACCTACTAGGCTTCTCCGTCCATGGGATTCTCCAGGCAAGAGTACTGGAGTGGATTGCCATTTCTTTCTCCAGGGGATCTTCCTGACCCAGAGATCGAACCTGGGTCGATCAAACCTCCTGCAGTGGAGGCAGACGCTTTAACCTCTGAGCCACCAGGGAAGCCCATTAAAGGATAGGATTAATAATCACTGGCACCTCTACCTACACACTTAAAATGGTAGAACCCTCATCGATTCCTCTGGGAGTTTTCTCCACAGTCAGCCTGTCCATTAGTGTCGTTTGTTTGTTTGTATAACTAAAGCTGATACTTCTACCAATTTGAAAAGAAAACATTTTTGGGTGAACCCAGCCCAGCTCAGTCCTCAGCAATGACTTAACAACATCCCTGAGTTGATTCTGATTCTGCCCAAGATCAGTTATGCTGCAGGCTTATCAGAGCATGGCTAGGCACATTTACATGAAACACTAAAAAATGTTTAAAATGGCCTCATCCAGGGCTTTCTCTTTGTTAGCTTGCAGTGTCAGATTACCTTGATGGGACACAGTTCCTGGGGTGAGGTTTATAATAGTGGAGAACTTAAGGGTACAGAGCCTCTAGTTTCCAAGTGGTCTGACTTGGCTTATTCAGAACAGGTGCCCTTGGAAAATTATTCTCAGACTTACAGAGTCCAAAAAATTTACAATGTGTGTTTTTTGCACATGCTGAAGTCCTCTGTGTTGTCGGTGTAGCTGCAGACAGATTAAAATGATGTAACGTATTTGTCATGCACTTTTTCCTCCAGAAAAAAAGGAAAGGGAACTAAACTTGAATTTGGAAGATCTAGGGAATGAAAGATTGTGTGGGCCTCNAGAGTCCAAAAAATTTACAATGTGTGTTTTTTGCACATGCTGAAGTCCTCTGTGTTGTCGGTGTAGCTGCAGACAGATTAAAATGATGTAACGTATTTGTCATGCACTTTTTCCTCCAGAAAAAAAGGAAAGGGAACTAAACTTGAATTTGGAAGATCTAGGGAATGAAAGATTGTGTGGGCCTCCATGGACCTTCTCCAATATATTGCTTCATTGGGAGTCTTAATGATCACAACCCTGCAAGAAGGTTACAAGGGAGCCAGGGACTGTGGAATCAGCCCACTTGCCTCTAGCAGATTTAATTATTGTTTCTCTCTATAGTTCAGTTCAGTTCAGTTCAGTCACTCAGTCGTGTCTGACTCTTTGCGACTCCATGAATCGCAGCACGCCAGGCCTCCTGTCCATCACCAACTCCCAGAGTTCACTCAGACTCTCGTCCATTGAGTCAGTGATGCCATCCAGCCATCTCATCCTCGGTCGTCCCCCTCTCCTCCTGCCCACAATCCCTCCCAGCATCAGGGTCTTTTCCAATGAGTCAACTCTTTGCATGAGGTGGCCAGAGTACTGGAGCTTCAGCTTTACCATCATTCCTTCCAAAGAAATCCCAGGGTTGATCTTCAGAATGGACTGGCTGGATCTCCTTGCAGTCCAAGGGACTCTCAAGAGTCTTCTCCAACACCACAGTTCAAAAGCATCAATTCTTTGGCACTCAGCCTTCTTCACAGTCCAACTCTCACATCCATACATGACCACAGGAAAAGCCATAGCCTTGACTAGACGGACCTTAGTCGGCAAAGTAATGTCTCTGCTTTTGAATATACTATCTAGGTTGGTTATAACTTTTCTTCCAAGGAGTAAGATGCTCCTATAAAGAAATGTGCCTGGACACACAGACAGCCCAAGACTCATACCACAGTCAGCAAAGCTCCCCATCAATTTGTTCTGTTATTTACTTCCTCAAGCCCCTTTTAGACTGTCCACCACTTCATGCTAGCTGCCTCACAGTCCAGCACTCAGTCTCAGCTCAAGAATATCCTATTCCTCCAAAAATGTATCTCTGAATAATCTCCATCTTAGCCATACTTCCCTAGATTGAGTGGTACTCCCATAGCATCCTCTGATCAGTTCTGCCGGCACTATAATGTGACTTTATAAGGACTGACTTTATAAAGATTCTTTACGTTACTCTCTTCAAAGTCCTTGGGGACTGGGATGATCTGTTACTTTTGTATCATCAACATCCATCTCAAATTGGCATATTGTTGGAACACATAGAAATACAAATTTGGGTGTATATATTTATTTTTCTTTTTTTTTTTAATTGGAGTACACTTGCTTTACAATGTTGTGTTAGTTTCTGCTGTACAGCAAAGTGAATCAGCTATACCTACAAATGTTATATAAGTATAAAGTCTTGTTTGGATTTCTTTCCCATTTAGGTTACCACAGAGCATTGAGTAGAGCTCCCTGTACTATATACGGTATGTTCTCATTAGTTATCTATTTTATGTTGTTGTTGTTCAGTCACTAAGTCATGTCTGATTCTTTACGACCCTATGGACTAGAGTCCACCAGGCTCCTCTGTCCATGGGACTCTCTAGGCAAGAATACTGGAGTGGCTTGCCATGCCCATCTCCAGGAAATCTTCCCAACCCAGGGATAAAATCCACATCCCTTATATCTCCTGCATTGGTAGACAGGTTCCTTACTACTGGTACCACCCAGGAAGCTGCTCTATTTTATACACAGCATCAATAATGTGTATATGTCAATCCCCATCTTCTAATCCATCTTGCCTCCCCACTTCCCAAATGCAATTTTTTTTAGTTTACGTTTTAATTATTATTATTTTCCTTTACAGTACTGTATTGGTTTTGCCATACATCCACATGAATCTGCCACGGGTGTACATGGGTTACCAATCCTGAACCCCCTTCCCATCTCCCTCCCCATATCATCTCTCTGGGTCATCCCCATGCATGAGCCCCAAGCATCCTGTATCCTGTATTGATCATAGACTGGGGATTCATTTCTTACATGGTATTATACATGTTTCAATGCTATTCTCCCAAATCATCCCACCTTCACCCTCTCCTACAGAGTCCAAAAGGCTGTTCTGTACATCTGTGTCTCTTTTGCTGTCTCGCACACAGGGTTATCGTTACCATCTTTGTAAATTCCATATATATGCGTTAGTATACTGTATTGGTGTTTTTCTTTCTGGCTTGCTTCACTCTGTATAATTGGCTCCAGTTTCATCCACTTCATTAGAACAGATTCAAATGTATTCTTTCAATGGCTGAGTAATACTCCATTGTGTATATGTACCACAGCTCTCTTATCCATTCATCTGTTGATGGACATCTAGGTTGCTTCCATGTCCTGGCTATTATAAACAGTGCTGCAATGAACATTGGGGTACATGTGTCTCTTTCCATTCTGGTTTCCTCGGTGTGTATGCCCAGCAGTGAGATTGCTGGATCATAAGGCAGTTCTATTTGCAATTTTTTAAGGAATCTCCACACTGTTTTCCATAGTGGCTGTACTAGTTTGCATTCCCACAAACAGTGTAAGAGGGTTCCCTTTTCTCCACACCCCCTCCAGCATTTATTGCTTGCAGACTTTTGAATCACAACCATTCTGACTGGTGTGAAATGGTAACACACTGTGGTTTTGATTTGCATTTCTCTGATAATGAGTGATGTTGAGCATCTTTTCATGTGTTTGTTAGCCATCTGTATGTCTTCTTTGAAGAAATGTCTATTTAGTACTTTGGTTCATTTTTTGATTCAGTTCAGTTCAGTTCAGTCGCTCAGTCGTGTCTGACTCTCTGCAATCCCATTAATCGCTGCACGCCAGGCCTCCCTGTCCATCACCTACTCCTGGAGTTCACCCAGACCCACACCCATGAAGTCAATGATATCATCTAGCCATCTCATCCTCGGTTGTCCCCTTCTCCTCCTGCCCCCAATCCCTCCTAGCATCAAAGTCTTTTCCAATGAGTCAACTCTTCACATGAGGTGGCCAAAGTACTGGAGTTTCAGCTTTAGCATCATTCCTTTCAAAGAAAGCCCAGGGCTGATCTCCTTCAGAATAGACTGGTTGGATCTCCTTGGAGTCCAAGGGACTTTCAAGAGTCTTCTCCAACACCACAGTTCAAAAGCATGAATTCTTCAGCACTCAGCCTTCTTTACAGTTCAACTCTTACATCCATACATGACTACAGGAGAAACCATAGCCTTGACTAGAAGGACCTTAGTTGGCAAAGTAATGTCTCTGCTTTTGAATATGCTATCTAGGTTGGTCATAACTTTTCTCCAAGGAGAAAGCATCTTTTAATTTCATGGATGCAGTCACAATCTGCAGTGATTTTGGAGCCCCCAAAAATAAAGTCTGACACTGTTTCCACTGTTTCCCCATCTATTTCCCATGAAGTGATGGGACTGGGTGCCCTGATATTCTTTTTCTGAATGTTGAGCTTTAGGCCAACTTTTTCATTCTCCACTTTCACTTTCATTAAGAGGCTCTTTAGTTCCTCTTCACTTTCTGCCATAAGGGTGGTGTCATCTCCATATCTGAGGTTATTGATATTTCTACTGGCAATCTTGATTTCAGCTTGTGTTTCTCTCAGTTCAGCGTTTCTCATGATGTATTCTGCATAGAAGTTAAATAAGCAGGGTGACAATATACAGTACTCCTTTTCCTATTTGGAACCAGTCTGTTGTTCCATGTCCAGTTCTAACTGTTGCTTCCTAACCTGCATACATATTTCTCAAGAGGCAGGTCAGGTGGTCTAGTATTCCTATCTCTCTCAGAATTTTCCATAGTTTATTGTGTTCCATACAGTCAAAGGCTTTGGCATAGTCAATTAAGCAGAAATAGATGTTTTTCTGGAGAAGCCATTACGGTCAACAAAAGAGTCCAAAATGCAGTACTTGGATGCAATCTCAAAAATGACAGAATGATCTCTGTTCATTTCCAAGGCAAACCATTCAATATCACGGTAGTCCAAGCTTATGCCCCAACCAGTAGCACTGAAGAAGCTGAAGTTGAATAATTCTATGAAGACCTACAAGATCTTTTAGAACTAACACCCAAAAAAGATGTCTTTTTCTTTATACTGGACTGGAATGCAAAAGTAGGGAGTCAAGAAATACCTGGAGTAACAGGCAAATTTGGCCTTGGAATGCAGAATTAAGCAGGGCAAAGACTAATCGAGTTTTGCCAAGAAAATGCACTGGTCATAGCAAACACATTCTACAAGAAAAGACTCTACACATGGACATCACCAGATGGTCAACACCAAAATCAGATTGATTATATTCTTTGCAGCCAAAGTATTTCTTTGCATTGATCGCTGAAGAAGGCTTTCTTATCTCTTGTTGCTATTCTTTGGAACTCTGCATTCAGATGCTTATCTCTCCTTTTCTCCTTTCCTTTTTGCCTCTCTTATTTCCACAGCTATTTGTAAGGCCTCCCCAGACAGCCATTTTGCTTTTTTTGCATTTCTTTTCCATGGGGATGGTTTGATCCCTGTCTCCTGTACAATGTCACGAACCTCAGTCCATAGTTCATCAGGCAGTCTATCTATTAGATCTAGACCCTCAAATCTATTTCTCACTTCCACTGTATAATCATAAGGGATTTGATTTAGGTCATATCTGAATGGTCTAGTGGTTTTCCCTGTTTTCTTCAATTTCAGTCTGAATTTGGCAATAAGGAGTTCATGATCTGAGCCACAGTCAGCTCCCAGTCTTGTTTTTGTTGAGTGTATAGAGCTTCTCCATCTTTGGCTGCAAAGAATATAATCAATCTGATTTTGGTGTTGACCATCTGGTGATGTCCATGTGTAGAGTCTTCTTGTGTTTTTGGAAGAGGGTGTTTGCTATGACCAGTGCAGTTTTTTGGCAAAACTGATAGCAAGTATAGCAAAATGTTAAAAGTAGAGTTGGTGTGTATATTGCAAAATTCTTTCAATTTTGCTATTTATCTGACATTTTTATTAGAAAGTGTTCAAAAATTAATTATTCTCTATAAACCAGCACAAAATATAAGAGCAGTCATATAAGATCAGTCAGCAGCTCTCCTGTATATGAGAGTTGGATCATAAAGAAGGCCAAGTGTCAAAGAATTGATGTCTTTGAATTGTGATGTTGGAGAAGATTCCTGAGAATCCCTTGGACTTCAAGGAGATCAAATCAGTCAAGCCTAGTGGAAGTCAACCCTGGATATTTATTAGAAGGACTAATGTTGAAGCTCTAATACTTTGGTCACCTGATGTGAAGAGCTGACTCATTGGAAAAGACTCAAATACTGAGAAAAGTTGTGGGCAAGAGGAGAAGGGGGCAACAGAGGTTGAGAGGTTGGATGGCATCATCAACTCAATAGACATGAGTTTGAGCAAACTCAGGGAGATAGTGCAAGACAGAGAACTCTAGCATATGGTCACAAAGAGTCAGGCACAATTTAATGCCTGAACAACAAAAACAAAACGTTCAAATATTTACAGCAGTATTATTCTGAAATTCAGTCATGTCCAATCTTTGCAACCTCATTGACTGCAGCACACCAGGCAGAGACATTAATGAATATTCATTCATTATTCAATGAATATTCATTATATTCAATACTGAATATTCAGCCTCAGCATCAGTTCCTCCAATGAATATTTAGGATTTATTTTTTTTAGTATCGACTGGTTTGATCTCCTTGATGTCCAAGAGACTCAAGAGTCCTCCAACACTACAGTTTAAAAGCATCAATTCTTCAGCACTCAGCCTTCTTTATGGTCCAACTCTCACATTCATACATGACTACTGGAAAAACCATAGCTTTAATATATGGACCTTTATTGGCAAAATGTCTCTGCTTTTTAATATGTTGTCTAAGTTGGTCATATCTTTTCTTCCAAGGAGCAAACATCTTTTAATTTCATGGCTCAGGCACCATCTGTATACTAAATACCAAATATTTAAGAATACATCTAAAAATGATACACAAGATTTCTCAACACTAAACTACATATGATATAAACACTAAATTATCCAAGTAAGTGGTGCTATACTCCATCTTTATGCACTGGATAACAATATCGCAAAAATGTCCATTTATCTCAAATTGATCTATATAATCAACACACTTCCAGTAAGTATATTTCAGATTTTGTGATGTCTGAAAATTGGCAAAAGAATTTGAATATTTGTATAACACATTCAGGATTAAAACAGACAAGTTAGTCTTAGAGAAGTTTAACAAACTCAGAAGACAACACTATAAAAGCAACAGTAACAATGATAATGTAATACTAGTCAAGAATAAACAGATTGGGATATGAACAAATAGAGAATATGAAAAACAACCTATACAGGTACAGTCACGATGCAGACTTTTGAACATAGCAATACAGTAAATAATATCATGATCTCTAAGTAAGTGTTATTCAATCAACTGACTATTCAAAGAGGGGAAAAAATATTGATCCCTTAGAGACATTAAAAATGTTTGAAAGATTTTGAGCTTAACCCTACTAGCAACTGAAATGAGAGCTATTGTATGCTAGTTTGAATATTCTTTGACAGTCTTCTTTTTTGGGATTGGAATGAAAATTGACCTTTTCCAGTGCTATGGCCATTGCTGAGTTTTCCAAATTTGCTGTCACACTGACTTCAGCACTTTAATGGCATCAACTTTTATGATTTTAAATAACTCAGCTGAAATTCTGTCACCTCCAATAGTAAAGCTTCATAAGGCCCTCTTAACTTCATATTCCAGGATGTCTGGCTCTAGGTGAGTGACCACACTGGTTATCCAGGTCACTAAAATCTTTTTAGCATAGTTTTTCTGTGTATATTTACCATCTCTTCTTAATCTCTTCTGCTTCTATAAGTCCTTATCTCTTTTGTCCTTAATCATGCCCATTCTTGCATGAAATATTACCTTAATACCTCCAATTTTCTTGAAGAGATCAGTCACTAAGTTAGGTATATTAAATGCTTTTTGGAATTATGATTTTTTTTCAGTTTATGATAGGTTTATCAGGAGGTAGCCCCATCATAAGTCAAGAAACAGTTTTACATTGTTAAGAAAATATTTCTTAAAAGAAATATAAAATGCCTTAACCATAATGAAACTTGCTAGTTTAAAATTATTAAAATTAAAAACATTTTTTCATTTAAAAAACATTTATTAAAAGATGTTTCATCCTAAGGCAATTAGAAAAAGTCACAACACCTCTTTACCATTATGTCTGATATAGCACAGAATAGCCAGAGTATCAAATTATTTTAGGTTTTACAACTGATATTGCAAAGAGGCATGAAGCTCTCAGGTCTTATCATTTCCCTATATATCCTAATGAACTTAATCATAGTACTTAGCATTTTTTTTCCCATTAAAAAAAGAACATTTCAGTTAATTGCTACTAGATATAAATCAATTTAGATGTTTGATATAAATTAGACATATCTAGATTTTTTAAACAATTTAATTTTTATTATGTGATTAGAATAGAATATATAATAAGCAGAATTACAATTTTGAAAGAAGAATAAACAATGAAATAATTGAACATGCATAAAAAACAAATGATGGTTCCAAATAGAAGATATTTGTAAACACATATATCCCAAAAAATGGATATCAAGAGTATATAAGTAACTGTTCTACATCCATAAGAAAATTTAGGGAACTCTAAAATACATAAGCAAAATCCTTCAATAGTTACTTTATTTAAAAGGATATAGTAATATTCAATAAGTATATTCTGAATCTGTTTAATCTTAGAGAAAATAAAAAATTCAGAAATAATGATATATTCAGAATATCTTCCCAACTGGCAAAAATTAAAATATCCAATACCAAACATTGGTGAGCCTGCAGAGCAACTAAAATTCACATACTATTTGTGATACTTTAATTTGTTGCAATCAATTTGGAACAGTTTTTGGTAGTATCTTCTAAAATTAAATATTTTTATTCTATATGAACCAGATCCTAAATATATAACCTAAAAAGAATGTATGAATGTGTGTAGCAAAAGACAAAAGGTATATACGAGTATTTTCATAACAACATGAATAGTCCAATCTCAATGACCATCAATAGCAGGATGGATCATATTATTGGAATTCTTAACTACAGTAATAGGACAAGAAAAATAAATTTAAATTTAAATTTATCCAGATTTTCTAATAAATCCAGATTTTCTAGGAACAAATAAAACCATTATTGTAGATGACATATTATATATAGAAAACCATGAAGATGTGAGAAAAAAGTTTTAGAAAAAATAAATGAATTCACTAAAATTGTGGGATACAAAATTGATATATGGCAATCAGTTGTGTTTCTATACATATACAATGAACTATCTCAAAGAGAAATCAAGAAAACACTGCAATTTGCTATTGCCTCAAAAAGAATAAAATGTCATGAATAAACCTAACCAATAAGTTTAAAGATCTATACTCAGAAAACTGTAAGACACTGATGAAAGAAATAGAACATAGTACATGCAAACAAGTGGGAAAATAACTATGCTCATGAATTGGAAGAATTAATACTGTTAAAATGAACATACACCCCAAGGCAATCTAAGATTGAATGAAATCCTTACCAAACACCAACGGAATTTTTCACAGAACTATAAGAAATAATTCTAAATTTTCTATCAAAACATGGAAGACAATGAATATCCAAAACAATCTTGAGAAAGAATGAAGGTGAAGATATCATGCTTCTTATTTCAAACTTTACTAGAAAGCTACAGTAATTAAAATAGTATGGTACTGGCACAAAAACAGACATAAGTCAATGGAACACAACAGAGAGCAAAGAAATAAATCCATGTTCATATGGTTAACTGATTTATGACAAAGAAGGCAAGAATATGTCATGGGGGAAAACAGTCTCTTTAATAACTGGTGCTGGTTAAACTGGATACCTACATGGATAAGAATCAAACTGAAGTACTTTCTTAAACCATATAAAAAAAAAACCTCAAAATGGATTGAAGACTTAAACATGAAATCATGACGTTTTATCATGAAACCATAAAACTTCCAAAATAAAACATAGGCTGTATGCTGTTTATCATTGGCCTTCTCAGTTCAAATCAGTTCAGTTGATCACTCATGTCCAACTCTTTACAACCCCATGTATCACAGCACACCAGGCCTCCCTGTCCATCAACAACTCCTGGAGTTTACCCAAACTCATGTCCATCAAGTAGCTGATGCCATCCAAAAATCTCATCCTCTGTCGTCCCCTTCTCCTCCTGCCCACAACTCTCCCAGCATCAGGGTCTTTTCCAATGAGTCAGCTCTTCACATGAGGTGGCCAAAGTACTGGAGTTTCAGCTCTAGCATCAGTCCTTCCAATGAACACTCAGGACAGATCGCTTTTAGGATGGACTGATTGGATCTCCTTGCAATCCAAGGACTCTCAAGAATTTCTCCAACACCACAGTTCAAAAGCATCAATTCTTTGGCTCTCAGTTTTCTTCATAGTCCAACTCTCACATCCATACGTGACCACTGGAAAAACCATAGCCTTGACTAGACAGACCTTTGTTGGCAAAGTAATGTCTCTGCTTTTTAATATGCTATCTAGCTTGGTCATAACTTTTTGTCCAAGGAGTAAGTGTCTTTTAATTTCATGGCTGCAATTACCATCGGCAGTGATTTTGGAGCCCAAAAAAATAAAGTCTGACATTGTTTCGACTGTTTCTCCATTTATTTCCCATGAAGTAATGGGACCAGATGAGTGCAATTGTGTGGTAGTTTGAGCATTTTTTGGCATTGCCTTTCTTTAGAATTGGAATGAAAACTGATCTTTTCCAGTCCTGTGGACACTGCTGAGTTTGAGTGAACTCGGGAGTTGGTGATGGACAGGGAGGCCTGGAGTGCTGCGACTCATGGGGTCGCAAAGAGTTGGACAAGACTGAGCGACTGAACTGAACTGAACTGGATCGGACAAGATGCCATGATCTGAGTTTTCTGAATGTTGAGCTTTAAGCCAACTTTTTCACTCTCTACTTTCACTTTCATCAAGAAGCTTTTTAGTTCCTCTTCATTTTCTGCCACAAGGGTGGTATCATCTGCATATCTGAGGTTATTGATATTTCCCTGGCAATCTTTATTCCAGCTTGTGTTTCTTCCAGTCCAGCATTTCTCATGATGTACTCTGTATATAAGTTAAATAAGCAGGATGACAATATACAGCTTTGACGTACTCCTTTTCCTATTTGGAACCAGTGTGTTGTTCCATGTCCAGTTCTAACTGTTGCTTCCGGACCTGCATACACATTTCTCAAGAGGCAGGTCAGGTGATCTGGTATTCCCATCTCTTTCAGAATTTTCCAATTTCTTGTGATCCACACAGTCAAAGGCTTTGGCATAGTCAATAAAGCAGAAATAGATGTTTTTCTGGAACTCTCTTGCTTTTTCCATGATCCAGCAGATGTTGGCAATTTATCTCTAGTTCCTCTGCCTTTTCTAAAACCAGCTTGAACATCAGGAAATTCATGATTCATGTATTGCTGAAGCCTGACTTGGAGAATTGTGAGCATTACTTTACTAGTGTGTGAGATGAGCGCAACTGTGGGATAGTTTAAGCATTCTTTGTCATTGCTTTTCTTTGGGATTGGAAGGAAAGCTGACCTTTTCCAGTCATGTGGGCACTGCTGAGATTTCCAAATTTGTTGGCATATTGAGTGCAGCACTTTCACAGCATCATCTTTCTGGATTTGAAAGAGCTCCACTAGAATTCCATCACCTCCACTAGCTTTGTTCATAGTGATGCTTTCTAAGGCCCACTTGAATTCACATTCCAGGATGTCTGGCTCTAGGTGATTGATCACACCATCGTGATTATCTGGGTCATGAAGATCTTTTTTGTATAGTTTTTCTGTGTATTCTTGCCACTTCTTAATATCTTCTGCTTCTGTTAGGTCCAGACCATTTCTGTCCTTTATCGAGCCCATCTTTGCATGAAATGTTCCCTTGGTATCTCTAATTTTCCTGAAGACATCTCTATTCTTTCCCATTCTGTTGTTTTCCTCTATTTCTTTACATTGATCGCTGAAGAAGTCTTTCTTATCTCTCCTTGCTATTCTTTGGAACTCTGCATTCAGATGCTTATATCTCTCCTTTTCTCCTTTGCTTTTCACTTTTCTTTTCAAAGCTATTTGTAAGTCCTCCTCAGACAGCCATTTTGATTTTTTGCATTTCTTTTTCATTGGGATGGTTTGATCCCTGTCTCCTGTACAATGTCACAAACCTCTGTTCATAGTTTATCAGGCACTCTATCAGACCTAGTGCCTTAAATATATTTCTCACTTTCACTGTATAATCATAAGAGATTTGATTTATGTCATACCTGAACGGTCTAGTGAAGTTGAACTGTTCTATGAAGACCTAGAAAACCTTTTAGAACTAATACCCCCAAAAGATGTCTTTTTCATTATAGGAGACTGGAATGCAAAAGTAGGAATTCAGAAACACCAGGAGAAACAGGTAAAATTGGCCTTGAAGTATGGAATGAAGCAGGGCAAAGGCTAATAGAGTTTTGTTAAGAGAATGCACTGGTCATAGCAAACACCTTCTTCCCAACAACACAGAAGGTCAACACCAAAATCAGATTGATTATATTCTTTGCAGCCAAAAATGGGGAAGCCCTAAACAGGCAGAAAAACAAGACTGGGAGCTGACTGTGGCTCAGATCATGAACTCCTTATTGCCAAATTGGTCATCTAGGTTTTATTTATTTATTTATTTTATATTTGTTTCTTCAAGCAAGGGAAAGAAATAAATGGGACACATCAAACCAAAAATCTTTTGCACAGTGAAGGAAGCTATCAATAAAATGAAAATGTGACCTACTAAATGAGAGAATATATTTGCAAACAATTTATCTGATAAGGGACTAATAGCCAAGATATAAAACAAACTTATACCACTCAACAAACAATGAAGGAAAAAAATAAAAAATCCAGTTTAAAATGGTAGAGGATCTGAATAAACTTTTGTACAAAGAAATGCAGATGGTGAAGAGGCACATGAAAAGATGTTCAATATTACTAATAGAGAAATGTAAATCAAAACTACAATGAAATATCACCTCATACCTGTCAGAATAACAATTGTCAAAAAGACAACAAAAGCAAGTATTAGAGAATATATGTAGAGAAGAGAAACCTCATGCACTATTGATGAGTTTGTAAATTGGTAAAGCCACTATGGAAAACAATATGGAGATTCCTCAAAAAATCAAACAAACAAAAACACTGCCATATGATCCAGCAATTCTATTCCTGGCTACTTTCCTGAAGAAAACACTAATTCAAAAATGTACATGCAGTAAAAAAAAATGTACATGCACTCCTGTGTTCATTGTAGTATTATTTACAATAGCCAAGCTATGGAAGCAACTGAAGTTTTCTTCAATAGATGAATAAGGAATAGGTTTATGTGTATACACACACACACACACACACACACACACACGTATATGTAATGAATATTACTCAATCATAAAAAGAATGATATTTTGCAGTTTTAAACAATATAGATGTACCCATAGGGCATTATGCTAAGTGAAATAAGTCAGACAATGAAAAATAAGTACTATATGATTTTACTTATATGTGGAATCTAAAAAACAAAAGAAACAACAATAATAAAACAGAAACACACTGAAAGATAGAAAAAAACAAACTGGTGGTTGCCAACAGGTTGAAGGCGGGGGGAGAAGAGGATGACAGAAGATGAAATGGTTGGGTGGCATCACTGACTCGATGGGCATGAGTTGGATCAAGCTCCAGGAATTGGTGATAGACAGGGAAGTCTGGCATGCTGCAGTCCATGGAGTTGCAAAGAGTCAGACATGACTGAAAGACTGAATTAAACTGAACAGAAAGGCAGGTGTGGGACCAATACACAGGTGAGGATAAGGAAATACAAACTTCCAATCACAAAATAATTAAGCCACGAGAATGTGATGCATAGAACAAAGAACAAAGTTAATAGTATTCTGAAAACTTTGGTGACAGAAGGTAAGTAGACTTATCCTGGTAATGATTTTGTAATGTATAAAAATACTGAATCACTATGTCATATATCTGAAACTAATATAATATATAAATCAATTACCTTCAATTAAAAAAACAGAATGGATCTATAAATTATAGGTTATTAGTAAATAAACCAATAGCATATAACGATAAGGACAAAATATTGCTACAGGAAACAACATAAATGAAATCCATACATATAATCTGAAATCAAAGATCCATACTTAATGTATACCTCCCAGGTGAATAAATTTTAATAAAATAGGAAAAAAACATAGTGAGATAAGTTGGAAAAATGGTTGAAATTTATGTACACTTCATTATGTATGGTAACACTATTTTTACAAAGGACCCCAAATCAATTAAATATACAGATATTACAGATATACTAAAAGATGAATAAAACTCATAGTAAAGTTAAACATTTTATTAATATTTTACAAAACATCAGATCCTGAGTTGTTGAAATTACATTAAAGATATAAAGCAAGATTTGGTTCCTATATTAAAGGAGTGGCAGAGTGCTTATGCATGTATTCCATTCTGGTACTTATATATTTATGAGATTTCACATACATCCCAGGATTTATTCTTTTAAACATACCTACATATAAAAAGCTTCCTAAGAATGTATAGTTAGTGCCATGTCATGATTCAGAGACAATGAATGGAATGTAGATGCTAATAAAAGTTCACATTTTATGCTGAAAATTAAAAAAAAAAAAATGCTGTTTAACTGAAAGTCTCTTTTGTCTCTATTTTCTAAGATATATTTCCCTCACTGCACAGTGCTCATTAAGAGGAAAGCTGAATTATTTTCATCATTAAGCATAAGTCAGATATATGTGATTTCACACCTTTGAAATAACAGTTGAGTTTCAGGAAGAAAAATATATATCTATACAAGATTAGGACAGGAATATATAATATTAGCATGCATTCTTTCTTCTCATAAAGAACATCCTACAGCTTAGTTGCTCAGTAGTGTCTGACTCTTTGCAGTCCTATGAACTGTAGCCCTCCAGGCTCCTCTGTTCAAGGGGATTCTCCAGATGAGAATATTGCAGTGCATTGCCAGGCCTTCCTTAGGGGATCTTCCCAACCCAGGGATCAAACCCAGGTCTCCTGCATTGCAGGGGATTTCTTACCTTCTAAACCACCAAAGAAGTCTAAAGAACATCTTGAACTTCCTATAATTTTACAACAGTTACTAATCACAGAGTTAGAGCATTTAAAATAGATATATCACTAGAAAGTTTTACATATTCTTCTTTCACAAAAAGATTTGCAGTGAGGAAAATCTCAGAAAGAGGACTTAAAGTGTCCATTTGTCCTTTTAATACTTTTTAACCATACTTCTGAATGTTACATATAATTCTAAAAAGTGGAAGATGACAATCAGGAAAAAAATCCATGGCTTTTTGTAACAAGTATTTTCAATTTTAAAGAATCTCAGGTTTATTAAAATAACAAGTCTTAAAAATTTTAAATAATAGCAATATAACAATAGCATACAACTTGATGATATACAGAAAAAAATTCATCTATATATGATAAAGAACAATTAGAGAAAATATAGCCTGAAAATTCCTTTAGTTATCTTCAATACATGCTACTAAAATTTTAGCTGAATTTTAAAGAATGTCTGACATATGTTTGTTGCATACCATTGGGTAATTATTTTGTAGAATGTGGATTGTGCCTTCTATAAGTAAATATTCAAATCTTTCAGTTTTGGAGGTTTGCATGGCATTGCAATTAAATGACATTAAGAGAATTATATTGATGCTCAATTCTGAGATTACAAAAAAAAAAGTATTTTCAATTACATTCCACAAAGTAGAACCTCTGTGGGCAACGTGGGATTAGCACACTGCATTGCAAACAGGAATGTCTGAACAAAACAGCATAATTAAAAACGTACTTTTTCATGAGTTATTAAGTTAGTATCAATGACACGATCATTATAATGAATTTGAATATACCGATTTTGGTATTTAAGTCATAAATGTGTTTTGATTTTATAGGTATATGTAAGAGTTCAAAGAGTGATAGAATTCCAGAAGAAATATTTCAAATCATAAAAGATGATTCTGTTAAAGCACTGGTCTCAATATGCCAGCAAATCTGGAAAACTCAGCAGTGGCCACAGGACTGGAAAAGGTCAGTTTTCATTCCAATCCCAAAGAAAGGCAATGCCAAAGAATGCTCAAATTACCACACAAATGCACTCATCTCACATGCTAGTAAAGTAATGTTCAAAATTCACCAAGCCAGGCTTCAGCAGTACGTGAACCATGAATTTCCAGATGTTCAAGCTGGTTTTAGAAAAGGCAGAGGAACCAGAGATCAAATTGCCAACATCCGCTGGATAATGGAAAAAGCAAGAGAGTTACAGAAAAAACATCTATTTCTGTTTTGTTGACTATGTCAAAGGCTTTGACTGTGTGGATCACAATAAACTGTGGAAAATTCTGAAAGAGATGGAAATATCAGACCACTTGACCTTCCTTTGAGAAACCTATATGCAGATCAGGAAACAATAGTTAGAACTGGACATGGAACAACACTGCAGATGGTGATTGCCGCCATGAAATTAAAAGATGCTTACTCCTTGGAAGGAAAGTTATGACCAACCTAGATAGCATATTCAAAAGCAAAGACATTACTTTGCCAACAAAGGTCCGTGTAGTCCAGGCTATGGTTTTACCAGTAGTCATGTATGGATGTGAGAGTTGGACTGTGAAGAAAGCTGGGTGCCAAAGAACTGATGCTTTTGAACTGTTGTATTGGAGAAGACTCTTGAGACTCCCTTGGACTGCAAGGAGATCCAAACAATCCATTCTAAAGGAGATCAGTCCTGGATGTTCTTTGGAAGGAATGATGCTAAAGCTGAAGCTCCAGTACTTTGGCCACCTCATGCAAAGAGTTGACTCATTGGGAAAAACTCTGATGCTGGGAGGGATTGGGGACAGGAGGAAAAGGGGACGACAAAGGATGAGATGGCTGGATGGCATCACCGACTCGATGGATGTCAGTTTGAGTGAACTCTGGGAGTTGGTGATGAACGGGGAGGCCTGGCGTGCTGCAATTTACAGATTTGCAAAGAGTCAGACATGACTGAGCGACTGAACTGAACTGAACTGAACTGAATGACACAATAAGTATCATGAATTTGAATATACCGATTTTGGTACTTTAAGTCATAAATGTGTTTTGATTTTATAGCTATATGTAAGAGTTCAAAGAGTGATGGAATTTGAGATGAAATATTTCAAATCATAAAAGATGATTCTGTTAAAGCGCTGCTCTCAATATGCCACCAAATCTGGAAAACTCAGCAGTGGCCACAGGACTAGTAAAGGTCAGTTTTCATTCCAACCCCAAAGAAAGGCAAAGCCAAAGAATGTTAAAACTACCACACATGGCACTCATCTTACATGCTAGCAAAGTAATGCTCAAAATTCTCCAAGCCAGTCTTCAACCATACATGAACCATGAACTTCCAGATGTTCAAGCTGGTTTTAGAAAAGGAGAGGAACCAGAGATCAAATTGCAACATTCACTGGATCATTGAAAAAGCTACAGGGTCCAGAAAAACATCTACTTCTGCTTTATTGATTATGCCAAAGCCTTTGACTGTGTGAATCACAACAAACTGTGGAAAATTCTTAAAGAGATGGAAATACCAGACCACCTGACCTGCCTCTTGGGAAATCTGTATACAGGTCAAGAAGCAACAGTTAGAACTGGACATGGAACAACACACTGGTTCCAAATTGGGAAGTGACTACTTCTAGGCTGTATATTGTCACCCTCCTTGTTTAACTTATATGCAGAGTACGTTATGTGAAATACCAGGCTGGATAAAGCCTGAGCTGGAATCAAGATTGCCGGGAGAAATATCAATAACCTCAGATATGCAGATGACACCACCCTTATGGCAGAAAGCAAAAAAACTGAATAGCCTCTTGATGAAAGTGAAAGAGGAGAGTGAAAATGTTTGCTTAAAGCTCAACATTCAGAAAATGAAGATCATGGCATTTGGTCCCATCACTTCATGGCAAATTGATGGGGAAACAGTGGAAACAACGGAAGTGGCAGACTTTTTTGGGAGGGCGGTCCAAAATCACTGCAGATGGTGACTACAGGCATAAAATTAAAAGATGCTTGCTCCTTGGAAGAAAAGCTATGACCAATCTAGATGGCATATTCAAAAGCAGAGACATTACTTTGCCAACAAAGGTCCATCTAGTTAAGGCTATGGTTTTCCCAGTAGTCATGTATGGATGTGAGAGTTGGACTGTGAAGAAAGCTGAGTGCTGAAGAACTGATGCTTTTGAACTGTGGGTTGGAGAAGACTCTTGAGAGTCCCTTGGATTGCCAGGAGATCCAACCAGTCCATCCTAAAGAAAAAGTCTTGAATATTCATTGGAAGGATGGATGCTGAAGTTGAAATTCCAATAGTTTGGCCACCTGATGTGAAGAGCTGATCCATTGGAAAGACCCTGATGCTGGGAAAGATTGAAGGTTGGAGGAGAAGGGGACAACAGAGGTGAGATCATTGGGTGGTATCACCGACTCAATGGACATTAGTCTGAGTAAGCGCTGGGAGCTGGTGATGGACAGGCAAGCCTTGCGTTGCAGTCAATGGGGTTGCACAGTGTTGGACATGACTGTTGGCTGAACTCAACTGAAGAGTCCTACATGTGGAGGATTTATGCATTGTTTTATATTTTTATATATTAAAATGACATTGGGATAAACATTATTATGTCCACACTGAGGGTCCACAATGATTTTATTTTATGCTTTCTTGTAAAAATGTGTATGTTACTTAAATTTTTTATTTAAATCAGAGTTTTAATTTTATGTAGTATGAGCTAGCATTATTTCTCTAATCAGGTAGATGTCCTAGATAATTCACTAGAGACAGATCCCTTGGTTCAACTCAGTGAAGTCTTTGTCCTTCACATGCTTATATCAGTAGCACACTCTGAGGCACTATTGCTAAGCAGATCCTACAAGTTTAAGGAGATGCAACAAGAGAGAGAATCAGAGTCACATTTTAGCATGTGGCTGCAGTGCAGATGCTGGTGATCCATCTGGCTCTCAGGGGTCCAATATGCCAAAAGGCTACTTCAAGTTTTAAGATAATTTCACAACTTTTTTTTACATTCTTGGAAGGTGAACCTTTACTTTATTCATTTGTAAACACAAAACTCAGGACAATATCTGCCACATGATGGTATTTTAGAAAAGCTTATGGAATTGCACTTTGTACATAACTAGGAATAAGATGTAGAAGTCACGGGTAAGCAGAAATAAAGCTTTATGAACAAGACTTCTATAAATGTAGCCTACAAGTCCTGTCACCTGGTGTTACCCTCTCCTTTGATAGTGAAATGAAAGTATCTTAAAATTCTATCCCAAACATTTGGGAGAATCAGCATCACTTCCAGTCTCTACAGCGAATGATTTTTTTCAGGATGAAATTGTGATTTTCTAAGTCTATACACCAATTTCTGCTGCATTAGTTCAATATGTTATCCATGTGCCATTATAGATTGTCTGCCACAGACAATACCCTAATATCTATATGCCCAAAATATAAGGCCTGTGTTGAAGGTTCATGAAAATAGAAAGCATTTTTCATGGTGGCAGAAAGAATATTACCCTGCACAGGGAAATTTTCCAGGCAGCATATCATATAGGGTTTAGTCCAGAATCTTAGAGTCTTTTTCTTTGTCCCTTATTGTCACCTTTCTCTGACTTTCTCCATTTCCCCCATTCTGGTGTTCTGTTAATGCCCATGTTTCAGATGGCCTTATCAATTATTCAGAGGAATCTCTTTGCTTCCTTTAAGTCCATATCCTTACTGGGAGTGAGAATATCTTGCTTCCCACATCAATCCAACACTCATTCCAAATGTAGATTTAATTCATTAAGAAATATCTTTTTGTTTTTAATATCAGTAGACTTTATTTTTCAAAACAGTTTATTATTTACAGAAATATTAGGCAGATAGGATAAAGAGTTCTCATTACCCTGGCAGTAATATATTACATTTAGAGGGCATATTTGTTACAATTAATGAACAAATATTGACTTTTATTAAAATTCATAGTTCCAATTTCCTTTTTCCCCACTATTCCTGGATGTACTTAGTTATTATATCTCCTTAGGGCCCCTCTGGCTATGATAATTCCTCAGATTTTCATTGGTGACCTTGACAGTTTTGAGGAATACTGGGTTGAGTATACTGCACAGGACCCTCTGTTAGTATTTGTATAATGTTTGCTTCATGATTACACTGGAGTTAATCCTGGGAATGGACATCAGTCCCTCCAATGACACTCAGGACTGATCTCCTTTAGGATGGACTGTTTGAATCTCCTTGCAGTCCAAGAGACTCTCAAGAGTCTTCTCCAACACCACAGTTCAAAAGCATCAATTCTTCGGTGCTCAGCTTTCTTCACAGTCCAACTCTCACATCCATACATGACCACTGGAAAAACCATAGCATTGACAAGATGGACCTTTGTTGGCAAAGTAATGTCTCTGCTTTTTAATATGCTGTCTAGGTTGGTCATAACTTTCTTCCAAAGAGCAAGTGTCTTTTAATTTCATGGCTGCAGTACACCATCTGCAGTGATTTTGGAGCCCCCAAAGTAAAATCATCCAGTTTCCACTGTTTCCCCATCAATTTGCCATGAAGGGATGGAACTGGATGCCATGATCTTACTTTTCTGAATTTTGAGCTTTAAGCAAACTTTTTCACTCTCTTCTTTCACTTTGATCAAGAGAATATTTGGTTCTTCTTCGCTTTCTGCCATAAGGGTGGTGTCATCTGCATATCTGAGGTGATTGATATTTCTCCTGGCAATCTTGATTCCAGCTTGTGTTTCTTCCAGTCCAGTGTTTCTCATGATGTACTCTGCATATAAGTTAAATAAGGAGGATGACAATATACAGCCTTGATGTACTCCTTTCCCTATTTGGAACCAGTCTGTTGATCCATGACTAGTTCTACCTGTTACTTCTTGAACTGCATACAGATTTCTCAAGAGGCAGGTCAGGTGTTCTGATATTTCCATCTCTTTATACAGAGTGAAGTAAGCCAGAGAGAAAAACACCAATACAGTATACTAACACATATATAGAGAATTTAGAAAGATGGTAATGATAACCCTCTATGCAAGACAGCAAAAGAGACACAGATGTATAGAACAGACTTTTAGATTCTGGGGGAGAGGAAAAGGGTGGGATGATTTGGGAGAATGGCATTGAAACATGTATACTATCAGGTGAGAAATGAATCGCCAGTCTATGTTCAATACAGGATTCAGTATGCTTGGGGCTGGTGCATGAGGATGATCCAGAGAGATGATATGGGGTGGGAGGTGGGAGGGGGGTTCAGGATTGGGAACTCATGTACACCCGTGGCGGATTCATGTCAATGTATGGCAAAACCAATACAGTATTGTAAAGCAAAATAAAGTAAAAATAAAAATTTTTAAAAATTAAATTAAATTAAAAAAAAAAAGAATTTTCCACAGTTTGTTGTGATCCACAGAGTCAAAGGCTTTGGCATAGTCAAGAAAGCAGAAGTAGATGTTTTTTGGAACTCTCTTGCTTTTTCAATGATCCAGTGAAAGTTGACAATTTGATTTCTGGTTCCTCTGCCTTTTCTAAAACCAGCTTGAACATCTGGAAGTTCATGGTTTATGTATTGTTGAGGCCTGGTTTGGAGAATTTTGAGCATTACTTTACTAACATGTGAGATGAGTGCAACTGTGCAATAGTTTGAGCATTCTTTAGCATTACCTTTCTTTGGGACTGGAATGAAAACTGACATTTTCCAGTCCTATGGCCACTGCTGAGTATCCCGGATTTGCTGGCATATTGAGAGCAGCATTATCATAGCATCATCTTTGAGGATTTGAAATACCTCAAGTGGAATTCCATCACCTCCACTAGTTTTGTTCATAGAGATATTTCCTAAGGCCCACTTGACTTTACATTCCAGGATGTCTGGCTCTAGGTGAGTGATTGTACCATTGTAATTGTTTGGGTCATAAAGATTTTTTTTTTTTTTTTGGCACAGTTCTTCTGTGTATTCTTGCCACACCTTCTTTATATCTTCTGCTTCTGTTAGGTCCATACCATTTCTGTTCTTTATTGAGCCCATCTTTGATTGAAATGTTCTCTTGGTATCTCTAATTTTCTTGAAGAGATCTCTAGTCTTTCCCATGCTACTGTTTTCCTCTATTTGTTTGCATTGATCACTGAGGAAGACTTTCTTATCTCTCCTTGATATTCTTTGGATCTCTGCATTCAGATGCGTAAATCATTCCTCTTCTCATTTGTTTTTGGCCTCTCTACTTTTCATAGCTATTTGTAAGACCTCCTCTGACAGCCATGTTGCTTTTTTGCATTTCTTTTTCTTGGGGATGGTCTTGATCCCTGTCTCCTGTACAATGTCATGAATCTCTATCCACAGTTCATCAGGCACTCTGTCAGATCTAGTCCCTTAAATCTATTTCTCACTTTCACTGTATAATTGTAAGGGATTTGATTTATGTCATACCTGAATGGTCTAGTGGTTTTCCCTACTTTCTTCAATTTAAGTCTGAATTTGGCATAAGGAGTTCATGATCTGAGCCAGTAGGCTCCCAGGCTTGTTTTTGCTGACTGTAAAGAGCTTCTCCATATTTGGCTGCAAAGAAAGTAGTCAATCTGATTTCGGTGTTGACCATCTGGTGATGTCCATGTGTAGAGTCTTCTCTTGTGTTGTTGGAGGAGGCTGTTTGTTATGACCAGTGTATTCTCTTGGCAAACTTCTGTTAGCCTTTGCCCTGCTTCATTCTGTACTCCAAGGCCAAATTTGCCTGTTACTCCAGGTGTTTCTTGACTTCTTACTTTTGCATCCCAGTCCCCTATAATGAAAAGGACATATTTTTTGGCTGTTAGTTCTAGACGGTCTTGTAGGTTTTCATAGAACCGTTCAACTTCAGCTTCTTCAACATTACTGATTGGGGCATAGACTTGTATTACTGAGATATTGAATGGTTTGCCTTGCAAAGGAACAGAGATCATTCTGTCATGTTTGAGATTGCACACAAGTACTGCATTTTGGACTTTTTTGTTGGCTATGATGGCTACTCCATCTCTTCGAAGGGATTCTCGCCCACAGTAGTAGATATGATAGTCATCTGAGTTAAATTCACCCACTCCAGTCCATTTGAGTTCGCTGATTCCTAAAATGTCAATGTTTATGCTTGCCATCTCCTTTTGACCATTTCCAATATGCCTTGATTCATGGAACTAACATTCCAGGTTCCTATACTAAAAAGTCACACTTTTCACCCCCTTTCCATCCTGTACACTTTGGAAGAAAGTCACTATGTGAGGCCCATACTTAAATAGGGAGTTATATTCCTTTTCAATTAGGATGGAATATGTACATAATTTATTTGGAATTATTTTGTACTAGATATTTCTTGCTTCTTCCATATTTATCAATTTTTTCAATAATTTATTTTATCAGAATGGATTTGTGGCTTTATTTTATACTATGGATTGTAAACTAATGTAACTGTATTTTTTTTCTTAAAATATTCCATCTTTGGCCATTGGGGGCTCTTTAAGGTTGTCCCTGGGACCTTTGACATATGTCCATCAATGTAGGTGAGTTTTTAGATCATGTCTTCACTTCAATAAATTATTTTTGTGACTATTTAATATGGATTTTGTTCTTGTTTAAACATACATGTGTACACACATATATACACAAAGAGAGGCAAACACAAAGAGATATTTTCATTATAATAGAGTTAATTTAAGCAGCAGTTGGAAAGGAGGATTATCAGTTATGAGATACTTAATAATTCCCAACTAATGGATATAAAACCAACTCAAATTATATTACTATGATACATGTGATAATTTTTGAATGAATATAACTTTTTTATATGTCTATGTATAAATGAGTACTCAAAGAGAGAGGAAGAAAAGAATAATTACTGATTTCAAGATTGCAAACAATTTTGTCCTACCTCACCTCTGAGCTTCAGAGTCCAAGAATACAGGATCACAGACTGCATTTATGGGTTTTGATTCATTTTAAAAGTTTGACATAAAACAGGGAAGCATAAAATAAAAGCTCTGTTCTACTTGTGCACATTTCACATCATCATTAACTCATGTAGGTTACTTACTAATTATAATGAATGATTAATTTTATTTCTTATACCAATATATAAAAATTAATAATAAGATAAGCTTTATTACTCTTTTTCCTTCACTTCTACTTCTCATTCATTTTTATGAGATGCTTATTTAATCTGGTGATTTTAATAAAAGACTTAACTCAGTCATCTGAATAATTAAGAGCACAGATTACTTCATCAACAACTGTTGGCAGCAGTTATTTAGTAATACCCACATATGGATATAAGATATTCTCACATTACTCTGAATTATGTATCTGGTATCAGTTATTTTCACTCAAGTATTTGCAAAGTACTACTGAGTAATCAATAAGTGGTAGAAATAGTGTTCATTATGTCAGAGTAACAGTACACATGACTACATTCCTGATGGGAAAACACATTTTTTAGATGCATGTATTTTCTCAACTGTATATATCCATGTCAATACAAAGGCAGCCTCATTTTCAAAAAAAGTGACCAATTAGTTCAGTGTCATTCTACTATACTTCCCCCTTGAAATCCATGATTATTTCCTGACTAATTTAAATATTCAGTCACATATTCAAATAATGTTTGCTATTCTGATGTTAGCAAGTACTCAGAATTTCCAGTGGAGATAAATTCAAGGAAGTCTTCTCTACTCTATCAATAAATCATGTCCAGAGAAGTCCAATATTTTGGTTTTCTCATGTACCATTTAGGAGCTGAAGGTTTGGAGTCAGTTAAACCTGATTCAATCACTTACTTGTGATCTTTTCTAAGTTACTTAACCTTTTAGCACTCCAGTTTCTTTGCCTGTTAAATGGCCTCATTAGGAGCTTTATAAGGATTAAATGTTGTAATCTGTGCAAAGCACATAGTGCAATGCCAGAAACCTTCATTGTAAAACTCTCCATGGGAGGTCAACCATGTACAGAAGCTGTGTGATAAATGGTAGTTATTTTTCTTATCATCAGGATCATTATTATTTGAAACACTCTGTTCAGCTGCTCACAGCCGGACTTAAGGAACAATTGTTCAAGAAGAGCATTTCTCAAGGTTTGCTTGAGACTACACGATCACCTTATACTGCAGAGAAAATGAAAGGCCTTTTATTTAATTTCTAGGCTGCTTTGGAAACATAAAATCAGAGGCAGAGGGCGAAGGAGAGATGGACTGCTGAATAAGACCCTCAAATTTGTAAAAGACTTAGAATATCTAATGTGATTCATACAGTTTTAACAGATTTGAGTTCTACTCAGTACATGGAAATAGGAAGACAAAACTAGGCCAGGGAACTCTGCATAATTTTAACATGTTCTGTCCCTGAAAAACACCAGACAGATGTCCCTGAAAAACACTAGACAGATGAGTATTCTTGAAAGAAGCTGTTTCATGTGCTAAAGTCTAAAATATGAGATTTATGTCAGAAGGTTAATATTCAAAAGAAAGTGCTCAACAGATGCCATCTGAATCAAAATATATTAATGCTTGTTAGGTAATGTACTGGGGACTGTCTAAAGGCCCAGTGGCAAAGAATTCTCCTGTAATGCAGGAGACTCAGATTTGATCCTTGGGTCAGGAATATCCCCTGGAGAAGGAAATGGCAACCCACTCCAGTATTCTTGCCTGGGATATCCCATGGACAGAAGATCCTGACGGTCTGCGTTTCATGGTGTTGCAAGAGAGTCAGACATAACTTAATGACTAGACAACCACCACCACAAGGTAATATATTAGGATTAAAGCCCTAAAGTTAAACAATAGTGTCACAAACAGTGGCTTGAAGGAAAATTTTAGATTAAGTATTCAAACATTATTATGTATAGATCCAATTTAGTGGTAGATAGAAGCTTTAAAAAATTTTATGGCACAACAAGGGTAGATGTTTCAGTTCAGTTCATTCGCTCAGTCATGTCCGACTCTTTGCGACCCCATGAATCGCAGCATGCCAGGACTCCCTGTTCGTCACCAGCCCCCGGAGTTCACTCAGACTCACGTCCATTGAGTCCATGATGCCATCCAGCCATCTCATCCTCGGTCGTCCTCTTCTCCTCCTGCCCCCAATCCCTCCCAGAATCAAAGTCTTTTCCAATGAGTCAACTCTTTGCATGAGGTGGCCAAAGTACTGGAGCTTCAGTTTTAGCATCATTCCTTCCAAAGAAATCCCAGGGTTGATCTCCTTCAGAATGGACTGGTTGGATCTCCTTGCAGTCCAAGGGACTCTACAGAAAATCTGGGTAGCTCTCCCATCCTGGATTCACTTTCCATTTATTAATATATTTATTTCATATATGTAAAAAGAATTTGATAACCAGCTGTTTAGCAACACATACTATAAACATTTGAAAAGTCAGTAATGTAACAAATTACACAAGCCTTTTGGAGAAAAGCAACATGAAGAAATGGAGCCTAGGACAGAACTCTGAAAGAGGAAAACAGAAGACAGTGTAATAGAAGCTAATTCCAAAGAAGGAGGAATACCCAAATATATGACTACCTGGGGTAGGTGCCTGAAGGTTGGTACACACTCTGTCCTAAAGAGCTGATCATATGAGCAAGAGTGAAGTAGAGAAGGTAACAGCAAACCCAAAGGTCAAGCACCTTCAAGCAAGGATGAAAACATCAGACTTGAAGAGAAACACAACAGGCAGCTACTGCAGGAGAATGAGAAGGAAGGTCATGTTGCTTTGAGGGAAATAATTCCAGTTGTTGAGGGTTGAATAAATTGGATAGGAGAGAGGTTGGAGATGGGTCTCTACCTTGAAGGCTGTCTCAGTAGCCCTGGCACATGGTAAATGAATTCCAGATAAAGACTGTGGCAGTGTGAATAATGAGTGGTTCTCAGCAATGTCCCAAAGGGCATAGT
The DNA here is from genome assembly GCA_006408695.1 of Aepyceros melampus. Classification (NCBI taxonomy): domain Eukaryota; kingdom Metazoa; phylum Chordata; class Mammalia; order Artiodactyla; family Bovidae; genus Aepyceros; species Aepyceros melampus. Next base: position 291,049 of record SJXQ01005312.1, on the reverse strand, counting down.
GACAAGTACTGATGGACTGAGTGACAAAGTCAAAGGAGAGGGTGAGAAATCAAACATGATTTTATTCCTGTGTCTCTCTGAACTGTTCAGATACTGGTGTAAGAATGTTTCTTAGGAAAGTACACTGAACTAAAAGCTCTGTTTTCATCAAGAGGCTGATAAATATAAATGCTAGAGTATGGGAGTCAAAGAAGCTTTACATGTATATGAGCTCCTGGAAAATGAGGAAAAATTACTTGGAGAATGAAAACATGTAGGAAAAAACTATACTACAGATTTTTATATACCAGAGGACATTAGAAACATAAACCCAACTTCATTTATGTAATCAAACTAACTTCTAAATAAATATATATATTTTTTCCTTTTTTATGACCACTGCAGTGCTTTGGCATATGAAAGCTCAAAAACACTTGTTAAAGGTGAACATAGCCCTTGCTTACCTCTATTTCCATGTGAAATATGGGGCAAATCACCAAGTAATTTGATTGAATAATTTGTGTGAATTAAAGAGTATTTGTATGGGTGCACCCACCTCACAAAAAAGCTAAAGGAAATGTTGAATCAGGGAATTAACTTCAAAGGTGTGTAAAATTCTCTAATTATCAGCTAGCAGGTTTTTCTCAGTTAAACAAGTCTCCCTATTGACTAAATCATTTGTGTTTTTCCTTTTTATCCTTAAGTGAGTTAACAAAACTCAACTTAGACTTTTAAGGATAAACACTATTTTTCTAGAACATACTACACTTAGCTCAAAAAGAAAAGCTTTTCTTTTCTTTATTTAATGGGAAAATGTTTATAGGGACTCACATTTTTTAAAGAACATTGTGAGGTAAATTATAAAAAAGTAAGATTATTGAGACATCTGGGTTTTGAAAGTCAAGGCAACTTGTATTTTGTGCTTTGTTTTCTCTAAGTATTTCTTATTTCTCCTCAGTGCACCTACTATCTTCCAAAGACAAAAGAGGAGACCGAAACAGTTGTTTTGATCTTCAGTTTTAAAGACATCTGTGTAAGGAAATTAAAAGGAGTCCTAGGGAGAGAATATATATTTATTCCATTCTAATACAATGACTTTGGCAAACAATACTAGGTCAACCTGGAAATTCTACTCCCTTTAGTATGCTAATTAAAATATGATACAGCCCTCTTATATTTTGATAAAATTATAACACAATATTACTTCACACAATTTACATTATCTTTGAAATTTTTATCAATATTTTCCTGGAAAGGAAAAAGAATCTCCCGAGGTATTAATTTTATTACAGGTCTCTTAATGAAATACATGAAATAATAATTAGTTATATCAAAAATCTGTATTTTTCTGTAATATCTAAATGTAAATTAGTTATAATGAAATCTCTATCTCATTGAGTTATGCCATCTGTCTTAACAAGTGAAATATTTTAAATAAAGCTAGTTACAGTGTAAAACCACCTGGAACTTATAAATTAACTTAAGAGGATGAAAAGGGGGAGAAAATCAAATATCTCTATATATCTGTTTCAGTGCCTTTTGTAAAGCAATAGCTATATCCTCTAAGAACTACACAACTGCCAACCAAGCAGCTGCCTTTTCACTGCTACAGCTTTGAGTGGACTTTTTTATATACTTTTCTGCCCTTGTTTCTTCAGTCCTAGACATGGTGATTTTTGCTGTTCTCTTCACCCTGCCTACATCTCTGCCGTGTGTTCTGTCTCCTTCATCACTGACCTACTGGGATCCTGACTGAAACAGTCATCGGTACTAGAATTAGCCTCAGGAAATAGACCCTCCAGAAAGTTTACAGGTATAGCATTTTATATATATTTAAAATATAGATGGATAATCTCCATGCCTGGAGATATTTAGAACTAGTAATACATGACATTGTAGAATAGTTTTGTACTACAAAATTATTATTTTCTAACATAAATATCATAAATATTTTTGTGCAGACTTTTCTTTTTTGAACTTCTCAACAGATATCCCTTTCCTAAAGGTGTAAATCTAAACCAATCTATCCATCACCAAGTAGGCTAATAAGCAGCACTCTATTTCCAATTTTTATGGGTGAAAAAGCTTAAAAGTCATCTAAATAAGTACATATACAAGTTTTATACTGAGAAAAGTTAAGTAGATAAAAAATTGTTATATGAAAATAGCAATATGTTGAAATTGTGTTTCCCCTCATGATTCTTATGGCTTGAGCTATATTTGTCAGGTTGCATGTGTACATGATTTATTCTTTTTTTAAGAATTGGTTTAAATCGATTCCCTTCCTGGTTAGTAGACATGTAGCTAAGTAGGGGTAAGAGAGAAAACAGAGCCTGAAAGGAGATTTTCAGGTGAGATAAGGAAGGTTAAGGTGCTTTGGGAGATAAGCTGGCAGCAGATGAATATGTGCTAGAAGAAGGATGGCTCATGACAGCTGAACAGGAGAGATGAACAAGGGAAACAAGAATTTCACCAGTGGAAAACTGGGAGCATCTGTTTCCCTTTGCTCAAATACCATGATTAGCTTCATGTGTTAGTGATAAAAAGACAAGTCAAAAATAAAACAGAGCGAGTAAAAATGACGTTAAAAATTTAGAAGACAGAAAAATGATAAAGCTAAAGACAAATCTCAAAACATAGGGGCTTTTTTTTTCCCATATACTATTTTGGAATTGATATTCTATTAAAGTCATAATTCAGATTTTAGTAGGAACATAAGTAGAGAAAGAGGAAATTTTTTAAAATGCAATAAAAAGTTATATGTCATACACAATATAAATGTATATGCATATAAGTGTACATGAATATATTTTACATTTCCATATATACATGTATGAAGTGAAGTGAAGTCGCTCAGTCATATCTGACTCTTTGCAACCCCGTGGACTGTACTCCGCCAGGCTCCTCTGTCCATGGGATTCTCCAGACAAGAATTCTGGAATGGGTTGCCATTTCCTTCTCCAGGGGATCTTCCTAACCCAGGGATCGATAAGAACTGTTTGTGAATCAATTAAATGTAAACAACAGTCAAACAAAGTGGTTCCATTCTAAGTTCTAGCATCTTTCTTTCTTTTTAAATTTTATGTGTTTTATGTCTTTGTTGCTGGGCGTGGACTCTCTAGTTAAGGTGAGTGGGGAATACTCTTCATTGCAGTACACAGGCTTCTTATTGCAGTGGCTTCTCTTGTTGTGGAGCACAGGTTCTAGGCTCACAGGTTTCAGGCTGTGGCTAACAGGCTCTAGAGCATGGGCTCAGTAGTTGTGGCCCACAAGTTGTGCTGAGCATATAGGACCCTCCCAGACTAAGGATCAAACTTGTACCCCCCCCTGCATTGGCAGAAGGCTTCCTAACCACTAGACCACCAGGGAAGCACTAGCATCACTTTAAAATTCTACGTTCCTTGAAAGTGTTGAGTTTCTGATTATTTATGAACCTGGTTCATGATTTTAAACGTAACCCAGATAAAACTGTCTTCTTGTATTAAATCTAGTTTCAGCCTAGAAAAATAAGAGCTATCTTTCAAAAACATTAAAAAGCTATGGAAATCTTTGGTGGGGCTTTTGTCAGAACATCAAGGAGGAGATGACATAGCATATCACGTTGTATTATTTCTTTAAAAGTATCACTAAACATTTATTCTTGCTAAAGTTCCACTCATCATGGCAACCTCATATATCTCTTTCCTCTGTGTGCCCTACTCACACTTACTCTGTTTCACTTTATTTCAGGGCCCTTTGACCCTTCCATGCCTTTGCCTCTATTTCTCTATAATTCTTCCCATATACAAAGCACAGTTTTGAGGCTCAACATTTCAGGCAGAATTTGGCCAGGTGATTGTTGGGTTTCATGCTGTCAACTGGAGGTCAATCAGTGGTATTTAGCTGGTCTATTCTGAAAGATCCCAAAGTCTTACATGTATATGACTCCCCAGCAGTGATGGAGGGAAAGCTAAACTTCCCTGGCTCTGCCTTTCCATGTGGTCACAGAGCTTCTCCACACAGTCTGCCCAGTTGAAGAGTCAACTCCCTACAAGGCAACTCAACTAAACACATCTAGAGTCTCAAGAAGAAGCTGCAAGACCTTTTATACCTAGTATATAAATTAACATCATTTTCTCCCATTCCCTCCATTCCATTGTATTGATATCTACATTTCCTACATATTCCCTGGACTGCAAAATAACCATATATTCATTTAGTGGTCATGTCAAAAGTTAGGGATCATTTTTTATTCTGATCCTTTTACTCTCTAAGTCTCATCAGTAAGATTAAATAGATTATAACTTTTAATGCAGACTATTCTCAGCTGGCATCTTGCTGCTTAACTTGTCTTATTTTCTCTCTGGTGTCCTTCAGTCTACCCTAGATAAAATTCTCAGAAACCAGAATGACTGAAAAGACCATGGTATTTTGTTCACTATATAAGCTGTAGATTGACTTATACCTATCTATCAGTCTCGCTTTCCTGTAGGCAGAATCCTAAAATGGCCCCCAAGATTTCCACACTCTGCTATATGTGCTTTGTTCAATTTCCTTCACCCGGGTGTGAGTGATACTTATAACTTTCCTTTGAATAAGATAAAAGTAATGATTTATCCCTCCATGATTATGTTACATTACGACAAAGATGAGAAGTTTTTCAGGTGTAACTAATATCTTTAATTAATTACTAAGATATTTTCCTGAGTAGTCATGACCTATTCCATGCTCTTGGAAAGAAATATGTTCTCTTGCTGGCCAAGAAGAAACAAAGAGCTTTAGTATGAATTCTAATGGGGAGGAACAGCCTCAGAATTGGTGACTCAGTCTTAAAACTGTAAGAAACTCAATTCTGAGTTTGAATAAACTTAGAAGACTCCTTATTCCAGACAGGATCACAGCCTGGTCAACATCCTGACTGGGAAAGATTGAGGGCAGGAGGAGAAGGGTTTGGCAGAGGACTAGATGATTGGATGGCATCACTGACTCAATGGACACGAGTTTGAGATGGTGAAGGACAGGTAAGCCTGCCATGCTGCAGTCCATGGAGTCACAAAGGGTTGGACACAAATAAGCGACTGACCAACAAGACCCTGATCAGAGGAATTAGTGCTTGGATTTCTTTCAGGTGGGAGCTGTGAAATAATGAAGGTGTGTTGCTTTAAGAGATTAAGTTATTGAACAATTTCCATTTAAAATATTTCGGTTTAAAATATTTCAATGGGTTTCCAGAGCCCTTGGGATAAAGTCTTAAGTATAGCTTACAAGATGCTCCCTGCAGAGGGCTCTGCCCCTCTCTCCAGCCTTCCCTCTTACAGGTTCTCTCTTGATGTACAGGGGCCAGTTATTTAAGGCTTCTTTCATTTTTTTCACAACTCAGACTCTCTCTTGCCTTCACGGTTTTACACTCATCTGATCAACTCCACCATCTCACTGATACCACTCTGATAAAAACCACAGTCTACTTTTTCCTGAATTGCTCTAATCATCTCCAACTGATCCCCATGCCCTTTCCCCTTCCCACTCCCACTACAGCCTGCATGACAGAGTTGTTAGACTAAAAATGTTAAAATATAGGTCAGATGAAAACCCTACTCCACTCAGAACTGCACAAAGTCTCTCATTTCTCTTTGGTTTTTTACTTTGGTAAAAACCATAGTTGTCAAAGTGGCTTCAAAGATGGTGCACAGTCTGGTCCTCTGTTGCCTCTCTAATCTAATTTCCTTCTGTTTTCCCTGCTCAGCTCACTTCGCTCTAGCTTCTTCTTTTTTTATTTTTATTTTTTCCTTTTCTTTATCCTTCAGCTGGTTCTGCCTGAGAGCACTATCGTACCTTCTACCTGAGGCACTATCGTACCTTCTACCTGAAATGCTCTTCCCACTGGTAGACACATAGCTTATACTCTTACTTCTTTCTGGTCACTCAAATCGCAACTTACCAATGTATCCTTTCTTGATCATGTTATTTGGAATAGCCACATCTCCCAGTACCTCTTAAATCTTTTCCCTTTTTTCTTCTCTATACCACTTAGCATGGTCTCTAATTCTGTATGCACATGGTTGTTTCGTGTGTGTTTGCCCCCTAGAGTGTAAGCTCCCAGGAAGATATGGATTCTGGTTCCCATCACTGCTGGATCCCCAGTACCTAGAGCAATGACTAGTACATAGTAGAAAGTGAATAAATGTAAAAAAAAGCTTTAACTAAGAAATAGCTTCACTAAAAAAATTGTTTCACTAATACAACATTGTAAATCAATTAAACTCCAATTTAAAAAATTCTATTATATTTTCCTAACACTCTCCTCTCCCTTTCTCTTCCAACTCCCAAGAAGCACACTTTTTTTAGTCTTCTTAATTAAATTTTATTAACCCCACTATTTTTAGAATAAATCATGTCTCTCTAAAAAACATTTTTACATAACCCTATATGTATCATAATTATATTTAGTTACACAACCCACTCCAGTATTCTTGCTTGGAAAATCCTGTGGACAGAGGAGCCTGGAGGGCTGCTGTCCATAGGGTCACACAGAGTTGGATGCGACTGAAGCGACTTAGCAGCAGCAGCACCTGCTGCTACTAACTTATTTTCAATTGTCAAATGTGCACCCAAAAAGATAGGTAAGTACTAGTATTCATTATTTGATCCTTGCATCATGGACTCAATGGACGTGAGTCTGAGTGAACTCAGGGAGTTGGTGATGGACAGGGAGACCTGGCGTACTGTGATTCATGGGGTCGCAAAGAGTCGGACACGACTGCGCGACTGAACTGAACTGAACTGAACTGACATAGTACCTGGGACACACTATGTTCGCAGTAAGGTATATAGCGTACAAAATACATAAGCAAACCAAATTAATGATTTTTCTTTTCTTCAATTCCTCCCTTCAAACTGTTTTCCCTAGCAGGATGTCTAGCAGATAACTATTGCTAGGTACGTATCTGTTGACTGATTCATCTGTTAATTGAAAGATCTTTTAAGTATACTGATTTACATAAAGGTAAGGAATTTGAGATATCATTCTGCTTTGTAAAACTAAATGCCTTTATATATTCATCACTAGAAAATAATAAGTGACTCATGGCCTCAAGTACCACAATAATACCTGAGAGGCAGAAATTGAATGTGAAAGAGAAACAACCAAACAAACCATGAAGCAATGAAGTGGAGCCACAGATTTCAACCATGGATGGAGATAAGTAGGTGTCTCCATGATCAGAAAGACTATGTAAAAATTAAGGATTAAAAATGAACTATAATTTAGAAAGTATATTTGCATGAAATGAATGCTTCCTAGGTGTCAATCATGCTATTTTGAGATTAAAGAACACACACACACAGCTTAGGACAATGTAGCTTTCTTTTAAAAAAATTTTAAATAACATTTTCCCTTTAGAGTTTTAAAATATATGAATTAGTAACAGATTGTGTTTATCATCAAAAGGATATGGTAACAATCTTCACTCCATTTGAAAAAAACATGGTATCTCTACTTTAAACACATTGCCTGATATGCTGCTCTTATATGTAAAGCAATGAAGCACAGGATTCTGGGTCAAAGCTAAATTCTTCCATTACCAATCTCTGTCATAATTTGTTAAGATCTAATTTACAACAGAAGAGGAACTTTTCATTCTGTTTCAATTCTTTACAATGCCTCTATTCAGACTCCCTCAAACTTCATAACAATTTAAATAAACCATTTAACCAATATTAGGGGCTTTCCTGGGGGCTCAGACAGTAAAGAATCTGCCTGCAGTGCAGAAGACCTGGGTTTGATCCCTGGGTTGGGAAGATCCCCTGGAGAAGAGAATGGCTACCCACTCCAGTAGTCTTGCCTGGACAACTACATGGACAGAAGAGTCTGGTGGGTTACAGTCCACTGGTCACAAAGAGCAAATGACACTTTCACCAGTGTTAACTATTCAGTAAACCATATAAATAAGTGAATCCTTCCGCTTCTACATCTCTTCCTGCCATTGTTATTCAAATATTTAACATATCCAACTTAGCGCAAAACAAATGACTTATTAGTAGAAACAAGACAAGGAATATATTGCTTAATAAAGAGTGTTTTTAATATTTCAGTCTTCCCAACTGAAGAAATTTATAGACACTTAAGCTTAGTATACACACTGCAGTTTTATAAACTTGTGTATAATATATTATGTACTCATATTTAGTGGAATGCTGTTTTCCGGCATCCTTTAATAGCTTCATTTTGTGGAACAGGATTTATTTATTTCAATGCTGTCAGTTTTATAATAGTTCTTGTGTGTCATTTAGAGGCATCCATCCAACACAATGATAAATTATGAAGAAAGAGAACACCAGAATAAATAGCTACAATAAGAGAAGGTAGATATAGTAAATGCCACTTCTTGATTCTCTTAATCATCGTTAAAGCTTCATTTTCTATGTAAAATTTTTTCCAATCTTTCATTAGGCTCTACAAATGAAAGAATCACAAGTGAAACCATAAGTATTTTCAACCTTAATGCCAGACATTTAAGGAAGAGAGAAAGGAAAGGTTGTGGTTTGGGATAATAAAACCAGACTTCTTAGAAAATGAGTGATGTAGTCTTATTTTTATTTTTCCTCACACCTATCCAATTCCATAGTCCCTTCTATACTTAATGAGTACCTTGAGTTTTCCCATCTAATTACCAACTGAGTTATTGTCTAACAGACAATGTACCACAAACTTGAACCTCACCAACAAAACTGAGGTGGGAAAATAATTAATGTGAGGACATTGAAAGCAAAACTTACCAAGGGATGCAGAGATGACAGATCAAGGCTGAGTAGTTTATTTCTGTCAAACACACACAACTGTGCTGTTCCTTTGAGGATTGTTATTTGGGGGCAAAATGGGGCTTCATTAGGGAGTTAAGCTACATAGTAAAGAAACATCTCTAACTTTCTACTTTCTCTAATAATTTTTTTTCATAGAGTTCAAGGAAAAATTGATTAGCATTTTGACTTTACAATGGCTTGAAGCCCTAGGTCAAAAGAACAGTCTCCATTAATGTTAGCTACTTTATAGATCTCATTACTAATCTTTAATCCTTGCTTAAAATTATGATATGCCTTATTACATGAAATTGTGATTTATAAATGATAGCAGTGTAAAAGTGTCACTAATTCATAATTTTAGAGAGTATAGCTCAATGAAATTTTCTCTGATATGCTTTATGAAAGAGGAAAAAATTCAAGCCCTTTAATTAATAACCTGCCCTGGAAAACCATCTTTCTAGAAGAGTACTGAAAAGACTTCAGGATAGCCAATAATAGCTTGACATACTCTTTTATTTCAAAAGGAATCATTTGCTATTAATAATGGTAAGCAGGGTTTCTGGACGTTTAATGGGAGCATCATTCCTTTAACTTGTCAGTTGGTTTTATGTTATAAAGAGGAGGTGATGGGGTGAACCAAGCTTGCAGGCATATATAACATTATGGAAGGTGAAGAATCTACAATGCTTCATCAGACAAGCCATTTCATTTTGTCATTGAGCCATAGCAAAGTCACTGCTATCTGAGGAATTATTGTGAAATTATCATTTGCTGTCTCAGGTTTTATAAAACTACATATAAATGTTAGAAATCAGTTTCTATAATTGTATCATATATTAGAAATTAAATGCAGATATATAAAATATTTTCTTACATTAAAAATATGACAGGTATATTAATTTTAATTTTTTTTTCAGCAAAATTAGGAATATTACAAACAAAATTTTCACTACTTGATATTACTGCTGGTTGGTGAAAATATATCCAAACAAGACCCTAAGGGGGCCTTCCTGGGACAGACCCCTCCCCCATTATCCTCTTCTTTAACTCCTCTCTGAAATATCTAGATAATAGTAACTGATGTATATTTCCCGAGTTTTTCAGATGCTAAAACCACCACCAAATGAAAGAGATAACTATTTAATGATCATGAGTACTTGACTCTCAGATCTATTAGTACCTAAAGACTGATCACCAGGAATCAATCAGAGAATTGTGCACAAACTGATCACACACCCTGGGAGATCTCTCCTTCACTTTGCCTTTAAAGATGCTTTACTAAAACCCTGAGAGATTTGGGAGTTCCTAAGCATGAGCACAAGCCACCCATTCTCCTTACTTGTCCCTGCAATAAACCTTTCTCTGCTCCAAATTCCAACATTTTGGTATGTCTGGCCTCACTGTGTGTCGGGCACACAAACTTGTGTTTGATAACAAAATTATAGGTAGACTAAATATATTCTTCCTTCCCCTGCTCAAATCCTCTCCCCCCCCCAACAGTAAGCAAATCTTCTGAAATACTAAGGAACATTACAACAGCAACAAATAATTAGGATACAGAAACTGATGGACATAGAATCACACATGCTAGAATATTTGCATACCACTCATCTAATACCTTGAGAAGTAAAACCCCTGAGAAAATGAAAAAGAGAGGTTTTCACCAAAATTTTATGAATTCTAATATTACAAGAAAATTTATCATGTTCATTAATATTATAAATAAACTTCTCATGTGAGATGCTCATTCAGTTAGAAAAATATTTAGAAGAGAGATTTATTCACTTTGTAGAAAGAACTATGAATAAGACAACTTTCATTGAGCTATCTTATCACATCATAGCTAGTAATGACCAAAAAAACCACACATGTAGGTAATATCTTAATCACATATATTATAGATAAGGTAATGTGCTATAAGGAAGAAATAAAAAAGCATCCTGACATAGAAAGTGGGTGGGGAGGAAGGGATTGTGATCATGGAAGATCTTTCCAACAGAGCATTTAGCTGAACCCTGAATGATGAGAATAGAATAAACAGAGCATACTGAAGGGAAGCATTCCAGGCAAGAACAATAAACAGCATGTGCATAGCGCTGATAGGTTCTAGGATCTTTCAGTACATTTGCAGCCTACCAATATTAAGAGATTATCACATCTACCTAAATACCGAATGCTTGAGCATCACAGACTTTCTAAATCAAATTCCTGAAACTCTCGAGTGCTGAATTCTAGCATGTTTACAGTGCACTTCGATAAACTAAGGATTACAACTCGGTTAGCTATGGTTTAAAACAAAGAAAACACAGATGTCTGGATGTTTAGAAGTGTTTTGCTTTGAAACGTCTCTAGCAGTGAGTAAGCAATGGAATAACATTTGAAATTTTTTCTTCTTCCAATTTCACCTCTAACTTTATTTAATAGCAGAACTCATTTAGTATTATTTCTCAAAAAAAAAAAAAATACTAAGGAAAATCCTAAAGGAAAGGTTATCAGAACTTGTAAAATGTGAATGTATATTAGGTGAAGTCACTCAGTCGTGTCCGACTCTTTGCAACCGCATTAAATTAGCCCACCAGGCTCCTCTATCCATGGAATTTTCTAAGCAAGAGTACTGGAGTGGGTTGCCATTTCCTTCTCCAGGGGATCTTCCAACCCAGGGATCGAACCCAGGTCTCCCACATTGCAGGCAGATGCTTTACCATCTTTGAATGTGCTCACGATTCCTTAGCATCACCATACCTAAATCAGAAAATCTCACCCCAGAGATAGTATCCAATAAGGAGGCTGATCTCGGTTCAATCTAGAAGGTCCAACACTTGTCTTTTATTAATAACATGCCCTTCAACAGTCCACAAACTCTATAAAAGAAGTGGACAAAAAATCAATGTTTCTCAGTGGACACAATATTGGGGATGAGAACAATATTATGAAATAATGTCCCTCTTATAGTATGTTAAGGGTCCCTGACTCTCACCCACTAAATGTCACAACAACTACTCAGTCTTTGTGACAAATAGAAAAATGAAGTGTTTTCACACATTTCCAAGTGTTTATAGGCCTGAATAATCATTTTTTAAACTGTTTTCTTAATAACATTCTCCTGTGTGGTATTCATTTCTGTTACAAAAAGAAAAAGTGTTCTCAGGCCAAGTATTGTGTTTGTCATATAATGTACAAATAGTAAAGTAGGTTTCTTTTTGTAGGAATTTTCCAGATCTTAATGTTAATGAGAACTGCAAACTTTAAAAAGAAGAGGATGAGTCAAAATGTTTATAAAGTGTCCTAAACTTATTTAATCAAAAGTTTTTTAAATCATGTATGAGAAATTATCATTAATTTAATTCTTTAAATTATCATTCAAACTGATATCACATCACATATGATATAGTTGACAATTTTATTCACCCTGATTTTAGAGATTCAATTTGAAAACCTAAAAAGCCTGCAGAAAAGAAAGCAAATATGCAACATATTTTATATACAGAAAGTCAAACAAATAATGTAATGATAATATGTTGCCATATTCACAAAAGGAAGGTAACATATCAGTTTCTATGTTAAATCTTTTTCTTCTGTATTCTTTTGAGAATGGCCCTACAAGGAAACTAATTATCTTTAACCTACTATTGGGGAAGTGGAGACAGAAAGAGATGACTTTTTCTGTTATGGTCTAGACTAAGATCATGTGAAAAAAATCCAAAATGCAGTGGTACAAATAAGACAGAAGTCGATTTCTCTTTTATGTCATAGGGAGGATGTAGATGGGAGAAAGCAATGGCACCCCACTCCAGCACTCTTGCCTGGAGGGTCCAATGGATGGAGGAGCCTGGTGGGCCGCAGTCCATGGGGTCGCTAAGAGTCGGACACGACTGAGCGACTTCACTTTCACTTTTCACTTTCATGCACTGGAGAAGGAGATGGCAACCCGCTCCAGTGTTCTTGCCTGGAGAATCCCAGGGACGGGGGAGCCTCGTGGGCTGCTGTCTGTGGGGTCGCACAGAGTCGGACACGACTGGAGCGACTCAGCAGCAGCAGCAGCAGCAGCAGCAGCAGCATGTAGGTGAGTGGTCAAGAGTTGGATGTAGATGGGAGAAAGCAATGGCACCCCACTCCAGCACTCTTGCCTGGAGGGTCCAATGGATGGAGGAGCCTGGTGGGCCGCAGTCCATGGGGTCGCTAAGAGTCGGACACGACTGAGCGACTTCACTTTCACTTTTCACTTTCATGCACTGGAGAAGGAGATGGCAACCCGCTCCAGTGTTCTTGCCTGGAGAATCCCAGGGACGGGGGAGCCTCGTGGGCTGCTGTCTGTGGGGTCGCACAGAGTCGGACACGACTGGAGCGACTCAGCAGCAGCAGCAGCAGCAGCAGCAGCAGCATGTAGGTGAGTGGTCAAGAGTTAGTAGATGGCTCAGATTCACAAAATCACCATCAAGGAGTCAGTTTCCTTCTCTCATTTCTCTGAAATCCTCTAGTGCTGTTTTTATTTGCATGATTGATGGTGGTTCACCAGAACTATCGCTATAGTCTAGTCCAAGGAAGTGGGAAAATATTGAGAGAGGACAAGCCTCAGAGAAAGTGACCAAAAAGTTCAAATATTACCTATTGGCAAGAGAGTCTAATAAATGCAGTTAACATGTGTTCTCTTAGGGGAGAAGTTGTATTACGAGAAGGAAGAAAGCGACAGTGGGTACTACAGGAAAATTGGCAGTCTCTGTTATTAGAGATAAAAGAAGATTGAAACAAAGCAAGAGAGAAAGAGAAGACACATTTACATTGACACAATACCCCTCAGTATGCAAACCAAAATGCTTAATGATAAGAGTTCAGTTCAGTCAGTCATGTCCAACTCTTTGCGACCCCATGAACCACAGTACACCAGGCCTCCCTGTCCATCACTAACTCCGGGAGTTCACTCAAACTCATGTCCATTGAGTTGGTGATGCCATCCAACCACCTCATCCTTTGTCATCCCCTTCTCCTCCTACCTTCAATCTTTCCCAGCATCAGGGTCTTTTCAAATGAGTCAGCTCTTCACATCCAGTGGCCAAAGTATTGGAGTTTCAGCTTCAACATCAGTCCTTCCAATGAACACCCAGGACTGATTTCCTTTAAGATGGAGTGGTTGGATCTCTGTGACAATAGTAATGATAATCAAACATCCATCAAAGCCTTACAGTGTTCAAAATGCTTTGCATATATACATTAACTCATTTAATTCTCACAACAACCCTATGGTGTGCATGCTATTACTGTTGCCACTTAATGAATGACACAATTGTAGTGAGATTTGGTGATCTGTGAAAGGCACAGCTAGCAGGTGGTACCCAGAATTCTAGAATAGGCTGCCTGATTCTGAAACTATGAGCTTCAGTGTCCTTCTCTGCTGCTTATCCAAGTCCATTTTCCCACAAATAGAAGGCTTCTTGACATAATTTCATCATTTCTATGTTCCTGACTATGTTATGAACCAAATTAACAAGTTTTATTTTTTAGAAAAAGTGGATAAATGCAGATTTAATACTGCAATAAATATCTTTTCTATTGTCTATTTAAATTATACTAGAAGAAATGAGGAACAGGCTTATCTAGATCTAGATGGCACTGCACTGTATTAAACTAATAGCTATCATTTCATGACATTTCACCATCATTTGGTTTCAGGATTCAGTGTGATTTGTCTTTGCTTAGAAAATTACCACTCACAGCAAATCTGTTATGATAGACTGTTTAGCAAAGGTACAAACACACCTAGGTCCTTAGATTTTTAAAAATAGATATACTTTTAGACGGTCGCAAAGAGTTGGGCACGACTGAGCGACTTCACTTTCACTTAGACTGTAAGTAGAACATTAATACATAATAGTTTGGGATATCTTCAAAAGCCCAAATATTTGGCATCAGTTTAACAGATTGCATGTAACTCGATTCTGGCAATCACTCCCCCTAAATACTTTGGTAAGTGGTTTGGTCAACAAGTGGTGTCCAACTCTTGTGACCCCATGGATTGTAACCTGCCAGCTCCTCTGTTCAAAGGATTTTCCAGGCAAGAGTACCAGAGTGGGTTGCCTTTTCCTTCTCCAGGGGATCTTCCCGACCCAGGGATTGAACCCAGGTCTCCTTCATTGCAGACAGATTCCTTGACGTCTGAGCCACCATGAAGCCTAGGTAATCATTCAGTGTTCCTAAAGTGTGTAGCTCTATGGGTGTCCTCCTCTTTGTTCAAAGCAGAAGGCACTTATGAATGGAATAGCATTACTCTGAATCAGGACAGTACTGATAGGAGAATAGTGGTATTAGTATCAAAGCCACACCAGGAATCTTGGTGTACTCCATGAATACTGTTCTTATTCGGAATCCAGCAGAGAAAGCCTAACCACAGAGAAAGAAAGAGGATGGAAATGCTCAATACTTCAGCACTGTTTTGAGCTATAAAGAGGAACTAGAGAATCTGAGGCAAACACTGACTGCAATACCACTCCCTATCGTGCCCCGTGACTGTGGTTCTGTGCTGGCATCTAATTTACTTAGGAACCCCACCTAGAGGAACCAGTTAAATACAAAGCCTATTGATATAGAGACTATAATTTTTCTTATTTCTAATACAACCTCCTCATATTTATACCCCATCAAGAGTCTGAATTAGCTAGTTGAATATAGGTCATTGAACAAATATTACTAACAAAATCAGTGTAAAGTGCTTCTTTTATTCATTAATGGGACTCAAAATATAAAGTATAAGGTTCAGAATTCTAAACTCAGGGGTGACTTTTTAAAATTTTATTAAGCCATTATAAGACCGCTAAATTATCCAGACTCTGCTGCACAAGGGAGAATTTTTCAACTAGATGTCATTGGTTCTTGCTCTTTTTATTTTTTCCAGCAGTTTGCTCTAATAATAGCTCTAAATTACTGTGTATTAAAATGCTTAACTTGGTTTTCATTCAATACTGTTGGAAAATAACATTTCTTTCACAAATATGAGGCACAGATATGTCCTTGAAATCTTTAAGTACACAAATATTCTCTCTTATTTAAGTGAGATATTTCTCAAAGTAAGAACTGTAAATAGATTAATGTTCTAAGTATAGATATTTTTATTACACTTACAAGTAATTTCTTCCCTCAGGAGAAGTAGAAGAGGGTTTTAATATCTATTGAATCTTGATTATTTATTCTAAAGTTTGACCTAACATACATGAGCAAATGGAAGTCACATAAATTCCCCTGCTTTTTAAGGTTTAATTTTAGCAGAATCTATTCTGTAAAAATTATAAAATAAACCCTAGTCTCTGCCCTTCTCACTCCCCCCACATCCCCTCCTTTCCCTTTCCCTATCCATATAGTACTAATTGACACAAATTTTTCTCAGGACAAAATACCCTTTTAAAAATACCCTTTTAGTTTACAAATATAAATTACAACCAAATTAAAACAGCATCATCCTGTTTCCTGTGCCAGTAGAATTAGAGGCATCAATGACTTTGAAACATTATTTTGGAGCCTTATAGCAAAGGTAAATATTATCAAAATATAACTTTCAAAATTACAACTAAAAGATGGCAAAACTTGGTCAAGGATTGCTTGAAAAATATTTAGTTATCCAAGAAAGAATATTGGAAGGGATCACTATGTCAGAGTAGGTAAGAAGCAGTTAATAGCTTCAGGTAACTATAGCCATAACTTTGGAATTATTTTTAATTTTATGCAGAAATCACTTGAATATTGATGAGATTTAACTGCATAGCCTATGGCTGTAAAGAGTAAATAGCTTGTCAAAAAAGCTTTTTTTTTTTTTTTTGCTCTGAAACAACTTTTTTAAGTGGACCTGTTAGACAATGTTCTGGAATGGTAGTGCAAGGGTACACACATTCTTTTCCCTTATTTCTTTGTCTTGGGTACCTTTAATTTCTTCCTTTAACTCCTATAACAATATGGCTTTATTAGCATAATTAACGTTTTAATATATTAACATATATTATTGAATGTATACCAACAGGTAACATCACAGTGAAAGTGAAAGTTGCTCAGTTGTGTCTGACTCTTTGAGACCCCATGGACAGTACAGTCCATGGGATTCTCCAGACCAGAATACTGGAGGGTAGCCTATCCCTTCCCTGGTGACTCAGAAGGTAAAGAGTCTGCCTGCAATACAGGAGACTGGGGTTCAACCCCTGAGTCGGGAAGATCCCCTGGAAAAGGAAATGGCAACCCACTCCAGTATTCTTGCCTGGAAAATCCCACTTTCAGAGGAGACTCCCCATGGACAAAGGAGCCTGGCAGGCTATAGAACATGGGGTCATAAAGAGTAGGACACGACTGAGCAACTAACACTTTCACAAGTTCACATTAAATATATACTTTATCATCATCTGAAGTGAATAAAAGTAAGTTTTAGATTAAATATAAATTTTTTAACAAGTGAGGCTGACAACAGAGAAAAGAGAAAAGCTTCCTACAATTAGTAAGATAATATGTATTTGGGGTTTGTGGTGATGCAAGGACAAAAGAGCATGGGGAAGGGAAGGATGATAAGGGTCTGGTTTATTCCTTCCTGCATTCCAAGACCCTCCTTCCCCATGTTGTAACTATTAATAGATTTCAGGTTCTCCTGTGGAGTATAACCTGTCTCCCCTCCTACGTCATATGGAGAAGATATTGCCTTACTCTTGCCCTGCACCGCCCCCCACCCAGTATATGTGCCTCATCCAATCAGCAAATGATAGCCCACCTCTTGTACCCTGGGTATAAAAGTCGACTAAAGATCCGTGTTCAGTGTTGGTTCTCCCTTGAGCTGGCCTGCTGTTCTAACAGTGTCTCCCACTCTAATAAACTTTATTTCCCTCTCATTCTATTGTCTGGAAATTCTTTTCCAACCTGCGTCCAGACCATGACAGGATTCTCTAAGATGGTTAGTGGTTCTTTTCACATTCTTTTTCCATTTAGGTTACTAAATGCATTGAGAGTAGATACATGTTTATGTATAACTGAATCATTTTGCTATACAACTAAAACTAACACAACATTTTTAATCAACTGTAATCCAACATAAAATTAAAAAAAAAATTAAAAATATAGTTGAGATTTCTTGTTGAGAGGGTTTCTAGGTAGGCTGATAAGAAGTCCAGGGTCCCCAAGGAGGAGAAAGGGGTCTGGGCTCTTGAGAAGGAGAAAAGGACAAACACTTTATTTGATACATTCCTTACTCTCAGTCACATAAAACATTTTTTTCTTTAGGCCCAGAGCTGATGATCACACAACGAAATACCTCAGCTTAAACTCTATTCAGTTCAGTTCAGTCGCTCAGTCGTGTTCGACTCTTTGCAAACCCATGAATCACAGCACGTCAGACCTCCCTGTCCANTCTAGTCAAGGCTATGGTTTTTCCAGTAGTCATGTATGGTTGTGAGAGTTGGACTGTGAAGAAGGCTGAGTGCTGAAGAATTGATGCTTTTGAACTGTGGTGTTGGAGAAGACTCTTGAGAGTCCCTTGGACTGCAAGGAGATCCAACCAGTCCATTCTGAAGGAGATCAACCCTGGGATTTCTTTGGAAGGAATGATGCTAAAACTGAAGCTCCAGTATTTGGCCATTTCATGCGAAGAGTTGACTCATTGGAAAAGACCCTGATGCTGGGAGGGATTGGGGGCAGGAGGAGAAGGGGACGACCGAGGATGAGATGGCTGGATGGCATCGTGGACTCAATGGATGTGAGTCTGAGTGAACTCCAGTTGTTGGTGATGGACAGGGAGGCCTGGCGTACTGCGATTCATGGGGTCGCAAAGAGTCGGACACAACTGAGTGACTGAACTGAACTAAGATAAAAAAGTAGAAAACAATTATATATGCAAAGCTGTGAATTAATTATTTGCACAGATATATCACCAAAAAAAAAAAAATTGTCTCTTAGAGAAGGCTTAAGTTTTAATAGTTTTAAAACTATTTTGAAATTTACTTACATCTCACTATAATGTAGTCTGGTGTGCTGCAGTCCATGAGGTTGCAAAGAATCAGACATGACTGAGTGACTGAACAATAACAATAATGTAGTCAGCTGGAATAATTATGGTGAAGTAATATCAGTTTTATTCAAATGTATTACCCATGCCCTCTAATATAAAGGTTTTCTTTACTGTTATTTAAAGATTAATCAGAAACATGACCAAAGTTAAAGAGTAATCCTCACCTATTATTTAGATGATAATTCAAGTGAGAATACTTCTGGGGATATCACAAAGTTCTAACACTGCTAGGGATCTGTCTAATTCATTTATTAATAACTGAAAATTGAAATTGCTACTCATAGGAATGTAAAAAAACCTATTTGTATAAGCTAGTTGACAAGAACAAATTTTTAACAAATTAATTCCCCAAATATTTACTGAGCTACAATGTGCAAGGTATTAGTCTCTACTGGCAAAAATAACCAGTAACACAAATGCCTATCCCCACTGAGGTTATTTTTGCAGTAAAAAAAAGATAAGCACTTAGGAATTGAATTATATAATGTATATATAAATATACACATTAGTTTTAATTTTTTGAATTATAATTATTTTATATAGTGAAATGGGCTATAAGGACAAAAGATAGGAAAGGGGGATGGTAAGCATGGAGGCATTGACAGTAGTGAGAGGGAGATTTCAAAAAAGGTGGTCAGGGAGGGAATTGCAAAGGCATTAATATCTCAGTAAAGTTCTGAAGGACACTGTTATAGACTGAAAAATGCTTCTTTCCCCCAAAGATCCTAATCTCTGAAACCTTATATGGAAAAAAGAAAGAGAAAAAAGATCTTTGCATATATAATTAAATTAAGGATTTTGAGATGATAGATTATCCTGGATTATCCAGGGGGGCCCTAAATGCTGAAGGTAATTACATAAGAGAAGAAGAGTTTTTACCCATAAACAGAAGAGAAAGAAAATTGATCACGGAGTCAGATACTAACATAATGTGCCCACAAGTCAAGGAATGTTGGTAGACACCAGAAGCTGGAAGAGGAGTCTACCCTAGAACCTCCAGAGGAATCACAGCACTGTTGATACTTCAGCTATAGCCCTGTTATACCTGCTTTATATTTACGGCATTCAGAACAAAGATAAAATTATTTGCATTGTTAAACCCTAAATTTGTAGTAATTTGTTAGGGCAGCCATAGGGAGCTATTACAAGGCTGAGGACACAAATAATGCAGACCTCCAGAGGTAAAGCAGATTAGAAGTGGAAATAGCAAGAGCTATCTTTTGAACGTGGTGTGAGAAATCTATTAGACATTTGTGAAAGAGATAGTCATTAGGAGTTCAGGGGAGAGCTCCAGGCTAACTCAGTAAATCTGGCAATTATCATCATGTAGATTGTTGGGACCAGATGATTAACATATTCAGAAAAGAGAAGAAATCAAATCACTGAGCTCCAGAAACCTCCAGTATTAGAGAGGATGGATATAGAGAGAGCCAGAGAGAAGGCTGAGAGAAGAGTGATCTGAGTGGTAAGAGGAAATCAGGTAAGAATGGTGCCCTGGAAGCCAGTGAAGAAAGGGTCTTAATGAGGACTGCGCTACTGCTACTGTACCGTGCTCCATCGTGTCCAGGTCTTCGCAAGCTCAATCAGTTCAGTTCAGTTCAGTCGCGCAGTCGTGTCCGACTCTTTGCGACCCCATGAATCACAGCACACCAGGCCTCCCTGTCCATCACCAACTCCCGGAGTTCACTCAGACTCACGTCCATTGAGTCCATGATGCCATCCAGCCATCTCATCCTCGGTCGTCCCCTTCTCCTCCTGCCCCAATCCCTCCCAGCATCAGGGTCTTTTCCAATGAGTCAACTCTTCGCATGAGGTGGCCAAAGTACTGGAGCTTCAGCTTTAGCATCATTCCTTCCAAAGAAATCCCAGGGTTGATCTCCTTCAGAATGGACTGGTTGGATCTCCTTGCAGTCCAAGGGACTTCTCCTCCTGCCCCCAATCCCTCCCAGCATCAGGGTCTTTTCCAATGAGTCAACTCTTCGCATGAGGTGGCCAAAGTACTGGAGTTTCAGCTTTAGCATCATTCCCTCCAAAGAAATCCCAGGGCTGATCTCCTTCATAATGGACTGGTTGGATCTCCTTGCAGTCCAAGGGACTCTCAAGAGTCTTCTCCAACACTACAGTTCAAAAGCATCAATTCTTCAGCGCTCAGCTTTCTTCACAGTCCAACTCTCACATCCATACATGACCACTGCAAAAATCATAGCCTTGACTAGACGGACCTTTGTTGGCAAAGTAATGTTTCTGCTTTTGAATATGCTATCTAGGGTGGTCATAACTTTTCTTCCAAGGAGTAAGCATCTTTTCATTTCCTGGCTGCAATCACCATCTGCAGTGATTTTGGAGCCCCAAAAAATAAAGTCTGACACTGTTTCCCCTGTTTCCCCATTTATTTCCCATGAAGTGATGGGACCAGATGCCATGATCTTTGTTTTCTGAATGTTGAGCTTTAAGCCAACTCTTTCACTTTCCTCTTTTACTTTCATCAAGAGGCTTTTTAGCTCCTCTTCACTTTCTGCCATAAGGGTGGTGTCATCTGCATATTTGAGGTTATTGACATTTCTCCCGGCAATCTTGATTCCAGCTTATGCTTCCTCCAGCCCCGCGTTTCTCATGATGTTCTCTTCATAGAAGTTGAATAAGCAGGGTGACAGTATACAGCCTTGACACTGTACAAATCATGGACCTTCACTTTGACCATTCTGTGTTTTGTGGATCTGGTTTTACTTTTGTGAAACCAAAAGTATTTCCTCCAATTTGTTACTTGTATTTTCTCATTATATTTATCACATATAAATACTTTTATTGTCACGATTCTAACCTTTAAAGTGATTTAAAGTTACATGTATATACATAATGACCAGCAAAATATTGGGCTCTTAATAAACATTTAATGAATATTTGCTGAATAAGCAGATACATAAATTTATGGTTGCTAAAGATATATGATTGACATTTTGTTAATGGTTCATCACAATCACAAACTAATTGTTTACCAAAGCAAGGTAATAGTGAAATTCATTTTCAGAAACCCCCACCCACCTCACTAAACCAGTTGGAATTATGATGACCTCTGGAGATAATAAAGCACATCTCTTTTAAGGCTCAACTACTCAGAGCCTCTGCTTTTCTCATGCTTAATGGAAATTATCTCATTTATATAGAATATGTAAGTCACATCCACACATTATAGTTATTAGTGATTCGTAAGATATAGTAATGCTATATATCCCAAAGGGGACACCAATTCTGAAGCCACCTTATTATTATTTCTTTACTTATGACAAGAAGTTAGCAGTGAAGAACAAGTTGCTGTGCACAATGTCTCATTCCTTGATAGCTGAGGATATTAATTTATAAGCTCGAGGCAAGGACATTGATCTTTTTAGCCATCCAGAAATAAAATGGTATGTAGAACAACTCCTTCTTCACTACTATTCCAGCACACTTTTTCCCCCCTTCCTTGAAGTTTCTTTCTCACATTAAGAATAGAGACATAGCCACCCTCTTCTGAGGAAAGATGGTAAACACGACCATGAGTTTAGAGATGCTTGGTCTCACTAATGTCCTTTTGGATGAGCACCGCAGTATGGCCCAGATAATAAACATACACTATGTTTATCAGCTCCTCAGAAGCAAAATTCTTTTCCCCTCCTTCTGGATTAAGTTAGTATCTCCTCATATTGACCCCAAAGAGATCAAAGTTGAGCCTAGATGGGTGTCCAATCATACACATGGTAGAAAATATGGACGAAAGGGTAAAACACACAGACCTCTATATAAATGTTTTCAAGTAAATTCCCCAATAATAGATGAGTGAATTAACATGCAGCCAAAATTCCCTGCCCAAATTATACCCGTTTTCACAGGCAGCTTGAATATAGTATGATATGTGGATGCATACACACACACACAAAGGAATGTATTTTTTCCACCGATGTTCCAGAACACATGCTGAGTATAAAATTCATACTGAGCAATGCAAAGGAGAGAAAATTGAGCTAGAGTAATGAGATCCAACCATTAAGAAATTTGAAAATTAAGTAGAAAATGAGAAAAAATACCAGTTAATGCACATGTATATAATAAACGTTGGCATCAATAAATATGTAATTATACCATAGAATATATACATCTGTTGAATATTAATCCTATGGTGCTTGCACACTTTGTTGTAATGGTTTTGGACTAAAAGTCACTGAGTTTCAGGATACAGTGAAATAGTGTTGTAACTGGCCTTAAGAAAATGGCAAATATTATGAAATGTTCTGTTTTAACAGAAAAAATTTAAAACCATGTATTTTGAGGTCAGGAAAACTGGATTCTAGTCATCCCTGCATTTTATCATTTGAGCATTATGTACCTTCCCTGAAGGAAAATATCCTAGTATAAAAGTTGATAAAAAATACAACCATACTATTTCATAGAGTTTTATTTTGACATTTAAACAACATATGTAAAATTTAGTCTCTAAAATAGGTACTCAATATATATGGAGAGGCAATATGGTAGTATTATTAAATATTTCATTTTCGGAATCAGAGACAAAGTAAGATTTAAATGCTGGCTTTGTCATCATTTAGCACTTTTTAATACATTTGATATGGTATTTACTTCTGTGGGCATAACTTATCTGTAAAATAGAGTCATAAATATAAGTAACATTTCCTCCTGTGTTTTCACACAGATGACACAACTCTTATGGCAGAAAGTGAAGAGGAACTAAACAGCCTCTTGATGAAAGTGAAAGAGGAGAGTGAAAAAGCTGGCTTAAAACTCAACATTCATAAAACTAAGATCATGACATCCTGTCCCATCACTTCATGGCAAATAGATGGGGAAACAATGGAAATAGTGAGAGAATTTATTTTCTTGGGCTCCAAAATCACCTCAGATGGTGACTGCAGCCATGAAATCAAAAGACCCTTTCTCCTTGGAAGGAAAGCTATGACAAACCCAAACAGCATATTAAAAAGCAGAGACATTATTTGTTGAAAAAGATCTGTCTAGTTTAAGCTATGGCTTTTCCAGTCGTCATGCATGGATATGAAATTTGGACCATAAAGAAAGCTGAGTGCTGATGAATTGATCTTTTGAACTGTTGTGTTGGAAAAGACTCTTGAGAGCTCCTTGGACTGCAAGGAGATACAACCAATCCATCCTAAAGAAAATCAGTCCTGAATAGTCATTGGAAGCACTGATGCTGAAGCTGAAACTCCAATATTTTGGCCACCTGATGTGAAGTCTTTTCCTGAGTTGTTAGAAAAGATCCAGATGCTAGGAAAGACTGAAAGTGGGAGCAGAAGGGGACAACAGAGGAAGAGATGGTTGGATGGCATCACCAACTCTATGGACATGAGTTTGAACAAGCTCCAGGAGTTTGAGTAAGCTCCAGGAGTTGGTGATGGACAGGGAAAGCTGGCATACTACAGTGTATGGGGTCACAAAGAGTTGGACACTACTGACTGAACTGAACTGAACTGTGTGTTTCCACACAGCCCCTGGGTTTATGTTTTATCACAAAATGTGCCACACTACTACACAACTACTCATTTATTTCTCTGCAACCACTATGAGAAAAATATGCTCCTGTTTTCAGGTACCACACTAAGTTTAACAACATATACCCAAAATCCACCACATAATAAATAATCAATATATATGTATTGGATCAATGGCTGAATTATCTATAAGGGTATTTATCTATAAGGGTATTGTCTTTCTAAATGTAGTGTAAATGCCATTTAGACTACAATCATAAATGGTGGTTAATATTATTTTCTCTGCTTCATAGTCAAATCAAATATACAAGCAGATCATATAGGTCAGTATCAAAACAAACAAACAAACAAACAAAACTCAACCAAAAATGGGTGGAAGATCTAAATAGACATTTTACCAAAGATGACATACAGATGTCCAAGAGGCATATGAAAAGATGCTCAACACCATTAACTGTTAGAGAAACAGAAATCAAAACTACAATGAATTATCACCTCACACCAGTCAGATAGCCATCATCAAAAGAGTTAGAAACAAGACCTACTGGAAAAAGTTTGGAGGAAAAGGAATACTTCTACAGTGTTGGTGGAAATGTCAGTTGGCAGTCACTATGGAGAGCCCTATGGAGGTTCCTTAAAAAACTACAGAGATACCATATGACCAACAACCCCACTCTAGGGCATATATCCAGAGCGAACTCTTATTTCAAAAAGGTACATACACCCCAATGTTCATTGCAGCACTATTTACAATAGTCAGGGCGTGGAAGCAACCTATATGTCCATCAACATAGTAATGGATAAAGAAGATGTGATAGATATATAAAGTGGAATACTACTCAGCCGTAAAAGACTGCCATTTGCAGCAACATGGATGGTTGTCATACTGAGTGAAGTAAGTCAGAAACAGAAAGACAAACATCATATAATATCACTTATATGTGGAATCTAAAAATGTACAAATGAATCTATTTACAAAACAGAAATAAATACAAATGTAGAAAACAAACTTATGGTTATGAAGGGGAAAAGTCTGGGGTGGGATACACTGGGAGACTGGGCTTGACATATACACATTATTATACATAAAATAGATAACTAATAAGAACCTAGTGTACAGCACAAGGAACTCTACTCAATACTCTGTAATGACCTCATTATAAAGGAGATCTATTTTCTCAAAAACTAAGCAACATGATAAACAAGAAAGATTTTACAGTTAGCTTTGCATACAATATATAATTTAAAGTTAATCCTCTTATGAATTAAAATTGTTTCCTGAAGCTTTGTAAAATAAGCATTATTAGACTTGTTTTATATGTTTAAATCTCAGTTGTTACAGTTTTTTTCCAAAGTATTGTGATATTTCTCTTTACATATAATAAAAACCAAGTAACATTAGTTTATAGACGCCTAAATCTATCCTGGCCAGCAAGACTTGCCTGAGTCCAAACTGCACACATTATTCCTTGTAAGTAAAGACAGCGTGAGTCAGATAAGAAACTAATCAGTCTTCCCTGCGTGGAATAAAAATAATCAAAGTTAAATACTGTTCATGACTATTCAATCACTAACCTGGAGAGAGAAAACTTAAATTTGTATATTATAAGCCCACTGGTAATCAACCAACAGTCTTCTGGCCTGATGTTGGGGCACTTGGGGATGTGATTCACGATTACACATAATCATAATGTTCTCATTATGATTTGTCTGGTAGTGTACATCTGGTAACAGTCCTCATGACATAATATTTCCTACCAGAAGTTAATAAATTAGCATTCTGGATGTGTGCGTGTGTGTGAGTCTCTGTGTGTGTGAGTCTGTGTGTATGTGTGTGTGTGTAAACTGCCTATCTTTCCATTCACTTGGGAGAATGTGTTACATATCTCCTGGTGAGGCCACATCTTATTCCACTGTGAAGACTTCATGTTGAAATATATTTGAGTCAGTTTCCCTAAAATGACTAAAATGTAATCAAAATCTATGTTAACAACCTACTGACCAGAAACATATTAATATGTCTTTTGCGACCTGAACGTTATTGACCAGAGTGTTTCTATATTCACTGATATAACAAATCGCCAGCCACAGGCATTAGTTTCTGCAAAAATCCCTTGGCCAATAATGTGTTAAACTCACACTAACAATGACATTCTATAGCTTGTGTTTATTAAACAGGCCACTGAAAGTCTTTTTTAACCTTTAAATGAAGATTCTATAAGAATGTTAAGAGAATAGGATGTTTCTTAGAGGAGGACATGGCAACCACTCCAGTAGTCTTGCCAGAAGAATCCCATGGACAGAGGAGGCTGGTAGGCTATAGTCCATAGGAT
Organism: Aepyceros melampus; assembly: GCA_006408695.1. Classification (NCBI taxonomy): domain Eukaryota; kingdom Metazoa; phylum Chordata; class Mammalia; order Artiodactyla; family Bovidae; genus Aepyceros; species Aepyceros melampus. Next base: position 264,434 of record SJXQ01005312.1, on the reverse strand, counting down.
CTCAAAGAGTCGGACATGACTGAGTGACTTAGCAGGCAGGCAGGGAAGATGATTCTCATTGTTGTCACAAGTTGGCGCAACACAATAATTTCATGATCTTTTTTCTAGGGACCAATACAGATAGATTAATTCTCTTCAAATGACAGAGAGTAGGTCTTTATTTCTAATATAATTAAATAAAACATTTAGAATAGGAAATAGGCTCTGGCATAATAATATATCTAAACCAAAGAATAGTCTCTTATTTTGTATTTCTACATTTTGGTGTGAATAATCTCCAAGGCTCTGCAACTACATTAAATTTTTATAGATCATTTGATGTTTTCATTCAACATCCTTCAGCTTCTTATACATCAATTATTGATGTTTAGCTGACCTCACCACTGCTAGGCCTATGGTGAGATAAAGCACTTGTAGAGGGCATAAGTGCTAGGAACCCTCCAAAATGCTCAAATGGGCTTCTCTGGTGGCTCAGCAGGAATCTCCTGCCAGTGCAGGAGATGCGGCTTCACTCCTTAGGTTGGGAAGGAACCTGGAGAAGGAAATGGCAACCGACTCCAGTATTCTTGCTTGAGGGATCCCATGGACAGAGGAGCCTGGTGGGTTACAGTCCTTGGGGTGGCAAAAGAGCTGGATAGGACTTAGTGACTATCATTTCAGTTCAGTCGCTCAGTCATGTCCAACTCTTTGCGACCCCATGAATTGCAGCACGCCAGGCCTCCCTGTCCATCACCAACTCCTGGAGTTCACCCAAACTCATGTCCATCGAGTTAGTGATGCCATCCAGCCATCTCATCCTCGGTCGTCCCTTTCTCCTCCTGCCCCCAATCCCTCCCAGCATCAGGGTCTTTTCCAATGAGTCAACTCTTCGCATAAGGTGCCCAAAGTACTGGAGCTTCAGTTTTAGCATCATTCCTTCCAAAGAAATCCCAGGGTTGATCTCCTTCAGAATGGACTGGTTGGATCTCCTTGCAGTCCAAGGGACTCTCAAGAGTCTTCTCCAACACCACAGTTCAAAAGCATCAATTCTTCGGCGCTCAGCCTTCTTCACAGTCCAACTCTCACATCCATACATGACCACAGGAAAAACCATAGCCTTGACTAGACGGACCTTAGTCGGCAAAGTAATGTCTCTGCTTTTGAATATACTATCTAGGTTGGTCATAACTTTTCTTCCAAGGAGTAAGCGCCTTTTAATTTCATGGCTGCAGTCACCATCTGCAGTGATTTTGGAGCCCAAAAAAACAAAGTCTGACACTGTTTCTACTGTTTCCCCATCTATTTCCCATGAAGTGATGGGGCCAGATGCCATGATCTTCGTTTTCTGAATGTTGAGCTTTAAGCCAACTTTTCCACTCTCCTCTTTCACTTTCAACAAGAGGCTTTTTAGCTCCTCCTCACTTTCTGCCATAAGGGTGGTGTCATCTGCATATCTGAGATTATTGATATTTCTCCCAGCAATCTTGATTCCAGCTTGTGTTTCTTCCAGTCCAGCATTTCTCATGATGTACTCTGCATATAAGTTAAATAAGCAGGGTGACAATATACAGCCTTGACGTACTCCTTTTCCTATTTGGAACCAGTCTGTTGTTCCATGTCCAGTTCTAACTGTTGCTTCCTGACCTGCATACAGATTTCTCAAGAGGCAGGTCAGGTGGTCTGGTATTCCCATCTCTTTCAGAATTTTCCACAGTTTACTGTGATCCACACAGTCAAAGGCTTTGGCATAGTCAATAAAGCAGAAATAGATGTTTTTCTGGAACTCTCTTGCTTTTTCCATGATCCAGCGGATGTTGGCAATTTGATCTCTGGTTCCTCTGCCTTTTCTAAAACCAGCTTGAACATCAGGGAGTTCACGGTTCACATATTGCTGAAGTCTGGCTTGGAGAATTTTGAGCATTACTTTACTAGCATGTGAGATGAGTGCAATTGTTCGGTAGTTGGAGCATTCTTTGGCATTGCCTTTCTTTGGAATTGGGATGAAAACTGACCTTTTCCAGTCCTGTGGCCACTGCTGAGTTTTCCAGATTTGCTGGCAAATTGAGTGCAGCACTTTCACAGCATCATCTTTCAGGATTTGGGATAGAAGGTGAGAAAAACCGTGACTTTTAGAATTTTCAGGAAAAGCAGAGAATGCCACAGGAAAGCATGGACAAATTATACAGCTCGCCATTAGCCTAAAGTTTCTGTTCATACTGGGGTGAAGAGTGAATGAAATCAGCCAAATGGGAGATTGTGAAAATGAGACAGTCGCAAGGAGTTGGGTTATAAGCTCTCCACATATCTTTATTTGGCTAGGAAGTTACATCCATGTACAAGGAAGCTGAGAGGGTCCAGTGGAAGGTCAAAGTGAAGGCATACTTGAGATGTGGCTGAATGGTGAAATGCTTCCCAGGCCACAGACAGACATATCAGCAAAGGGAGGAAGCTTTACATGATCACAATGTTTGAGCTAAACTTTTGCCTAAATCATTGGCTGCTAAGCAGGCACAGGACACTCCTTAGGATGCTAAGCTAAAAAAATAAAAACAAGAAATAAAAATCTGAACACAGACATCAGTGACTACTACAGAGAAGATAAATTCCAGAGATTAATGGCAGGGAAGTTAAAAAGACTTGCCACAGAAAAACCAACACAAGTTAAAATACCAAATTTCAAACAAAAAATTACAAGAATTCACAAGAACAATCAATCAAAGAAAAAACTTCAGGCTACTGTAACTTTTAGTCAGGAAACAAACAGCAGACAGTATAAATGGATTCTGAGTTCAGATGCTGGATTTAGCAAACAAAGATTTCAAAGACACTACTATAAATATATTCAAAGATTTGTAGCAACTGTTAAAACATTGAAAAGAAAATATAATGGTACAACAAAGGGAGAATCTCCATAAACAAAACTGAGAAAACAGACTCTAGAATTGAAAAATATAATAACAAATGACAACTTCACTAACTGGGCTCAAAGTCAACTTAAGAGGGCAGAAGAATCAGTGAACTAAAGAAAGAACAATAGAAATTATGCTATTTGAAGAACAAAGAGAAAAAAATCAAAGAAAAATGAACAGAGCCTCAGAGATGGGAAAATAGCAAGCCTAACAATATTTTTAATGGCAGTATAAATAAACCTACTAAAAATCATTGAGCTGTGCACTTAAAATGAATGTATTTTTGCTACCAAATTTAACCTCCACAAAGGTTTTTCTTTTTTTTAAGTATCCAAATATTTTTGTTGTCTTTTCCTTTAATAATATCTGTATTACTATTTACTTAATTTTATATATTTCTTGCCTATTTTATGCTCAATAAATGTGTGGAGAGAGTGATGAAAAGACATTAGGCAAATTTTAGGCATTGGACAAGAATATTTCTTTACCTGAAAGAATGAATAAAAGATTCTTAACCAACAGCAACATAAACTTGAATTTTCTGTTTTAGTAACTATCTTTACATTAGCATGTGATGATAGAACTTACACAAAACTGGTTTAGAATAAAACTGTCCCCCCAAATTAGGTTTTATATTTAAGACAAGCTGTTTTTCAGATTAAAAACAGAAGTGAGAACCACTGAACCACTGAGAACCACTGCCAGTTCTCTAGTCTCAACCACAAGCATCACCATCCTGACTCCTTGCAACATCTTTCAAACCAATCTCCCTCCATCTGCATTTGTTTTACTCTTTACAAGACAAGTTTGTGTCTTGTTAAGTCATGCCTAGCTTTCTAGCCAATGCCACATCATTCTCATTCTTGTTCAAACTCTGTTCACTGAGATTTTCATTTAATCCTTGAAAGTACGCCTCAGGGCTTCTGCACCATCCTTTCTCTGACCAGTATACAATACCGTAACTTTCCCTTAGTTAATATCCATATATATCTCGCACTTTACCACAAGGATAGACGATTTGGAAATCAGTAATATTTTGCTTCATGAGACAGGATACCTGATTAAAAGCAGCTTTTACAAGCCTTGACTTTATTATAATACGTTATAATAGTGACTTGGGCTTCCCTTGTGGCTCAGCTTGTAAAGAATCCAAGCAGGAGACCGGGGTTCAATACCTGGGTTGGGAAGATCCCCTGGAGAAGGCAAAGGTACCCACCCCAGTGTTCTGGGCTACAGAATTCCATGGATTGCATAGTCCATGGGGTCGCAAAGAGTTGGACATGACTGAGTGACTTTCACTTTCTAATAGTGATATAGCATTACAATCATGTCAAGCCTCTAGGTCAAGTTACTTTGATTCTCTTGGTAACAAGATGGCTCTTGCAACTCAGCTTCAACCCTTCCAAAGGCTGGGGAAAAAGAGGTGGAGGGTTGGGCAGAAAAATTAGCTTTCTTAATAGTAGAAATAAGAATATTTTCTATAAAATGCCCAGAAAACAACTTCTTTCACTTCATTCAACAGAATTCAATAAGCAACCACCCTTGTATTCAACAAATACAAGGGAGTACACAAAGTGAGCTTCTGGCAAAGAACAACATGCATCCTCATGTAACTGAATATTTTGTAGTCCAGAAGAAAGTCAAGTTCTCAGTAAAGATGAGAGGAACAGCTATGAGTTAGCAACTAACTGTGTTTGTCATCAATACTGTTTTCAAAGTAATTTGATTTCTGCGTGTCGTTTCCACTGAGACTCCAAGCCTCATAAAGTCAGGAACTGGAGGTGACTGGCTCACTGCTATTTCCCCCAGGACTTAACAACATAAAAGTGAAAATAAATTATCTCCTAAACAGTCACTATGAAAATTCAAATTTCACACAGAAATAAAAACAATAAGCTTAACACATTTTTGTTTTTTTTTAATTAGAGGTGTTCTTCCCAAGGGATAGTTGATAACACCAGGAGACATTTTTGATGATCACAAGGAGAGGGGGAGATACTGTGTGCTTTGAGCAGGTAAAGGACAGGAATTTTTCCAAATATGTTACAATACATATTAATAGATAGCTCCTACACAAAAACTTGTCCCATCTAAACTGTTGTAATTACAGGTCTATGCCCACAGTACCAAGGTTGTAAAACTCTTGCTTAAGGCTGTTTCATTAAATTTGTAGTATTCTGGAGAGTGAAATATAGCTTCAGCAACCACTTTTCCTATTTTCCCTTCACACCATCTCCCTTTCTATCATTTTTCTGAGAGAAAGAAAAATACATAGAATATATACAACATATACATTGTGTCACTGCTCCTGATTGAGTTTGAAAATTTCAGGACCAGCACCCCCAGGATGTGTCTGGAAGGCATTTGTATTCCCTGTTCTCTTGTACATCTCAGAACCCATCCTTATAATCTAGGATGATTTCATCTCAAGATCCTTAACTTAATTACATCTTAAATAGTCTTTTTCCAAATAAGATAACATTTATAGATTCCAGTGATTTGATGAAGGTATCTTTTGGAAACTTATTTTTCACCTTACCACATCAATCATTTGATATTTTTCTTTTATTTTGAAGATGAGCTTTTAAATGATTCCATACCTCAGTCATTTGATCATAGCAAGGCTACTTTTGATTTAAAATATGATCCATATTTTATGATCCACATGTCTACATCTAAATGACCTGTTAGTTACAAATGTCTCAACCATTTGTTGCTTTGCTATAGGGATATTTTAGCCCTCTGTTATAGAACTGACAAATATCTTGCTCATTACCTGTTAACATCATCTGTTTATACTTTCACAATTAACAGTATTAAACAGAGTATTAAGAGATATCTAGAACATTCTTTCCAATACTGAAATCTGCTCTCTTGGTCTTATACACCATGGCATGTGTGTTATCTTATGAAATGTCCTCTGACATTTTATTTTTTCTTATTACTAAAAACGATTTTTTTGCAAATATTTCCAAATATGTTTCCTTATTAAACTGATTTACACTATGATTAAATGTCTTAATTTCTCAAGGGAATCTCAAAAGGAAGAAATTATCGTTATATGGCGAGATATAGTGCACAAATTTATTGTGATCATTTTGAAATGTATAGAAAAAAAGTCACTATGTTTTATAATAGGAACTAACAAGAGTTGCAGGTGATTTATACTTCAAAAAGAAACAAAGAAACTCATAGAAAGGATAATCAGATTTGTGGTCCCCAGAGGCAGGGTATAAGGAGAGTAGGGATTTGGACAAAGACAGTGGAAAATTACCTTAAGATGAATGAATACTAGGGATTTTGTGTACAACGATAGGTGGCAGAGTGGTAAAGAATCCACCTGCCAATGAAGGAGACGCAGGAGATGTGGGTTTGATACCTGGGTCAGGAAGATTCCCTGGAGGAGGAAATGGCAACCCACTCCAGTATGCTTGCCTGGGAAATCCCATGGACATAGGAGCCTGGCAGACTACAGTTCATAGCATAACAAAGAGTCGGACTTGACTGAACACAATGATAATGAAAAAGTGATAAATGCAATTAATATTGCTGTACGGTATAGATAAAAACTAAGAGAGTAAATACTAAGAGTTCTCATTACACATAAAAAATGTTTCCTATTTCTTTACTTTTGTATCTATATGGATGATGAATATTTAGTAAACATTGTGATAGTCATTTCATGATGTAAGTCAAATCATTACGTTTTGCACTTTAAATTTATATAGAGCTGTATGTCAATTACATCTCAATAAAACCAAAGGAAAAAAAAAGAGTATATATCTGCATTTTTAATTTTCATTGTATATCTAATAAAACATATATTAACAAGCATATATAAGTGTTGATAAAGAACCTCCCTCCACCATCCTAGGTCTGTGACTAGGATCTATCTATTGAACTGACAAAAGACAGATTAACAAGAGAAAAGCATAGAAATTTTATTTATTATTTTTCCATACACATAAGAGCATTCATAGGAAAAAGAGAAAATCCAAAGAAGCAGTTAGGATTGAGAGAGCTTATAGGCTTCTTAACAAAGAATAAGTTTGAAGAGAAGAGACAAGACAAAGGAAAAGAGTACTAAGTCTCCAGGGGTGATAACCTGCAGGAAAGTAACTTGGAGATATGGGGGAAACTAAGGAAGAATCTGTTGTGCTGGAGAAGACTCTTGAGAGTCCCTTGGACTGCAAAGAGATCCAACCAGTCCGTCCTAAAGGAGATCAGTCCTGGGTGTTCACTGGAAGGGCTGATGCTGAAGCTGAGACTCCAATACTTTGGCCACCTCATGCGAAGACTTGACTCATTGGAAAAGACCCTGATGCTGGGAGGGATTGGGGGCAGGAGGAGAAGGGGACGACCGAGGATGAGATGGCTGGATGGAATCACTGACTCGATGCACGTGAGTCTGGGTGAACTCCGGGAGTTGGTGATGGACTGGATGCCTGGCGTGCTGCGATTCATGGGGCTGCAAAGAGTCGGACACGACTGAGCAACTGAACTGAACTAAAGGAAGCATCAGGTTAGTTTAGTAGGTCTGTTTGCACAGATTCATCTCAAGCTCAACTCCCAGTCTCCACTGATAAAAATGTCCTTTTCTCCTCAGTGCAGGGAAAGCATATTTCTCATAGGAAATTTTATGCCCTGCTTTTAAGTAGAAAGGGGGAGATCAGCTTTCCTGCAGCTACTGTTTTTCAAGTATCTTCAGCTCAAAACTAGTAATATTGCAGGTGGCATGTCAAGAGGCAGGTTTATAAAGTGAGTAGAGATACCTGGGTTGGGAAGATGTCCTGGGGAAGGAAATAGCAGCCCACTCCAGTATTCTTGCCTGGGCAATTCTGCCAGCAGAGGATTAGGTGACAGTCTATGGGGTCTTGAAGAGTGAGACACAACTGAAGGACTGAGTACCATATATACAGCAAAAAGTGGGTAGAGAAAGAATAAGTGGTCTCAGTTTTGTATTTAGCAGTCTTGGCGGTCCTCTTATTCCCTAGAGATACTGTATCAGTCTCCTTAATGGGCTGCAGTTTGAACAGAAGTCATTGTAGTGTGAGAGCATGTCTAATACCACAGTGTCTATCTGACATGAGAAATACACTACAGGACATATCTAAAAATAAAAGGTTGTACTAAAATATCACAGCAATTATTTGCCTGGCAACAGAGGTGAAAATATTTGTCAAAATTAGATAAGCCAGGAACAGAGGCAGTGGACAGGTTGTAGAGGTTGCAGGAGCAGCCAAACTAGGAATTTTTTGCCAACAATAGCAGCTGCCTTGAAAAATTTACATAGTTGTCTTTTTGCTTTCAGGAGATGGATGGGCAATATTAAGGCCTTTTGGTGTGAGTTTTGAGTGTCCTAAGATAACTTGTCTTCTAAGTAGATAACAGTTATCTGTACCCATTGAAGTCTATATTTAGTGGCTTGATAGCATTGTTCTGCTAGTGTCTTTAAGAGAATGAGGGAATATATAGAAACACCTTACTTAGTTTGGTTACAAAGTAAAGGCCATTAACACAGCGAATGATGGTAGAACCTTGGGTAAAGCCTAGAGTTTATGCCAGCTTTAAGGATTTGGGAAACTATTGAGGGAGACTCGGAATAGCTCAAAGGTATTCAAATTCACATCAATTGCCTTCCTCAGAATGTAAATGCAAAGAGAAATTGTGCAGTGGAATTAGAGAGCTGTGCAGGAGTCAGTGGCTGTAAATCAAGCTATGTTAGCAGGAGTTGTGATAAGAATAGTAGTTGGATTGAGGAATATACTCGATAAGGAATTACAAAAGCAGTTATATCGCTCACATTTTGTAAAAATCAATAATTTGATTCCCATCTGAATCAAATATCCCTTCTTTCCTTACTGACAAGATTGAGGCATTGCAGAATGAAGCAGTAAATATAAGAACACCCGACTTTATTAAGATTCAATTCTTTTTTTTTTTTCCTTTGCTTCTTGAGAAAGAGGGTGTTGGGCTACTGTTGGGACAACTTTATTCCTTTTTCAGAAAACGTGTAGGGGCACTGATTGAACTAAAGAGCAATCCAAGTTCCTTTGCATGTGAGGACCAGAGACTAATTAGGACATCTTTTAAGGCTGCTGTCCATCTTCAGAGGACTTTAAATTGAGATAGGTTTCCATCAGGGAAAGTAGAGAATTGTGATTTGGTCTGAAGGTATGGAAATACACTTTTCTCATTAGATTGTACATTAAATTTACATAATATGCCTCTACCTAAAATATTTGCTGATGAGGAATCAGAAAATAGAAAGATATGATGGGTGGTTAGAGGGCCTAAGGACTTTGCAGTCTGAGATTTGGCAATAAAATAGGTTGCCCAGAGACTCTGACAGCTTGAACAGAATTAGAGATGACGGACAAATATAAATCCTCTAAGTAAATGGCAGAGAGAGTTGCACTGGTATCAGACAAAAAGTACAGTTTCTAATATTCTATTGTGTGTTGTGTGTTGTTGTGTTAAGTCACTTCAGTAGTGTCCAACTCTTTGTGACCCTATGGGCTATAAGTCACCATCTCCTCTGTCCATGGGATTCTCTAAGCAAGAATACTGGAGTGGGTTGCCATTTCCTTCTCCAGGGGATCTTCACAAGCCCAGGGATCGAACCCATGTCTCTTACATCTCCCGCACTGCCAGGTGGGTTCTTTATCACTAGTGCCACCTGGGAAGCCCAATGTTCTATTGGGTTATCCAAAAAGTTCATTCAGGGTTTCCACATTATGGGAAAATCCCAAACAATCTTTTTGGCCAATCCAATATTTTAAGTTATGATGGGTTCTGAGGTGCAATTGAGTACTGACTGACCCCATCAATCTATGGAAAATTATCCCACAGAAGGGAAGAAAAAGACCCTCTGAGGCTGCTGGGGTCTAGGGATACTGTATGTAAGTTTACTTTTGTCTTATATGCAGAACAATTGCCTTTCAATGTTCTGCTCTTTTACAATATCTGCAAATATCTTGAGATGGATTGGGAAGGCTCCAGAGTTGGCAAGAAAAATGAGTGGATATTAACTTACCCTTAGATTCATGCTTCTGTTTTTAAAAGATTCAATTTCCAAGGCAAGGATTGTTGATTTCAATTTATTTTTTCTGCTGCTTTCCTGAAAGCTATTTTCAAAGAATTAAATAGCAACTTGAATGATAACACTGAGAGATTGTCCTGCACAACCAACCACACCATTCTGGATTTGTCTTATATTAGGGAGAAGATTTCTTACTAAGGAGGAAATAAAAAGATGTATATGTTTTGGCGCTTCAGGGTTTAATGCAGTGTGCCTTTGACCTTGGGATGCCCCCTTCTTTCTGAGTGCACAAATCAATCTTAGACCTTAAATATCAGCCTCCAGATGATCACTGGAGGAGGACTTGGGGAAGTTCGAAACATTTGTTTTCTCTGTTAGGTAAGGGGAATTTCCCTGGTGTGGAGTGAGGGGGAGGGGGCTGTCTGGATGGTCTTATAACTATAGCTTAAGCATGGGTGGGAAGAACACTTCTTAGTCGATAGTTGAAGCCCTTATGATTGGGGCTGTGAATGACCACCAAACCTTCTACCTTTCTAAATTTGGTAGAATTTTTCAAAAGCCAAAGTAAAGAGCTTCATGGTTTAAAAGATCTGATGCTGGGCTTCTCTGGTGGCTCAGTGGTAATGAATCTGCCTGCCAATGCAGGAGACATGGGTTTGATCACTGACCCAGAAGATTCCACATGCTGAGGAGCAATTAAACCCTGTGTGACACAACTACTGAGCCTATGCTCTGTAGCCTGGGAGTTGCAACTACTGAGTCCACGTGCTATAACTACTGAATCCAGAACACCCTAGAGCTCATGCTCCACAACAACAAAGACGACACAATAAGTTCATGCAGCACAACTAAAGAAAAGCCCATAGTGCAATGAAGACCCAGCACAGCCAAAAATAAATAAATAATTAATTAAATAATTAAAAAATAAAGATCTGGTGATATCCAAAGACATGTATTCATTGTGGTGGGGTCCCAGGATACATCCACAAGGAACAATGCATAAAAATCCTAAATCAGTTCAGTTCAGTCACTCAGTCATGTCCAACTCTTTGTGACCCCATGGACTGCAGCAAGCCAGGCTCCCTGTCCATCACCAAATCCTGAGGCTTACTCAAACTCATGTTCATCAAGTCAGTGATGCCATCCAACCATCTCTTCCTCTGTCATCCCCTTCTCCTACCCCCAATCCCTCCCAGCATCAGGGTCTTTTAAAATCAGTCATTTCTTCACATCAGGTGGCCAAAGTTTCAGCTTCAGCATCAGTCCTTCCAATGACTACTCAGGACTGATGTCCTTTAGGATGGACTGGGGGATCTCCTTGCAGTCCAAGGGACTCCCAAGAGTCTTCTCCAACACCACAGTTCAAAAGCATCAGTTCTTCAGTGCTCAGCTTTCTTTATGGTCCAACTCTCACATCCATACTGAAGAAGGCAATGGCACCCCACTCCAGTACTCTTGCCTGGAAAACCCCATGGACGGCGGAGACTGGTAGGCTGCAATCCATGGGGTTGCTGAGAGTTGGACACGACTGAGCAATTTCACTTTTACTTTTCACTTTCATGCATTGGAGAAGGAAATGGCAACCCAGTCCAGTGTTCTTGCTTGGAGAATCCCAGGGACAGGGGGAACCTGGTGGGCTTCTGTCTATGGGGTCGCACACAGTCAGCCATGACTGAAGCAACTTAGCAGCAGCAGCAGCACATCCATACGTGACTATGGAAAAATCATAGCTTTGACTAGATGGACCTTTGTTGGCAAAGTAATGTCTCTGTTTCTTAATATGCTATCTAGGTTGGTCCTAGTTTTTCTTCCAAGGAGTAAGTGTCTTCTAATTTCATGGCTGCAGTCACCATCTGCAGCAATTTTGGAGCCTAAGAAAATAAAATAAATTCTCTCACTGTTTCCATTGTTTCCCCATCTATTTGCCATGAAGTGATGGGCCCATTGCCATGATCTTAGTTTTCTGAATGTTGAGCTTTAACAAAGGCTAAATAGATACCCAGAAAGTAGGTAAAATAATAACAGACATCAAAATGAGTCCTATTGACCTTGGGGCCTTGACCCTGGGGCCTCTGTCAGTTATTTCTTGGCCATCAGTATTTACGTAAGTAACCTGTATACCCAGTCCTGGAAATCAGGCTGGATTATTTTCTTTAATTTTTGCAGGGTAGAGAAGAATGAGGTCAGTTGGAATTTTCTGGGCAAATTGAAGGAGTTGCAAGGATTAAAGGAATTTTTGAGGAAGCAGGTTTGGACTTGGGGAGGGGGATTTGAGCCATGGGTCATAAGATCCAAAAGATCTTCTGGAAGGAAGGGGACAGGAACTTAGTGATAAATGAGGGTACCAAAGCATGGACAAGAGTAATTCACTGTGGGTGTGGAATTATGTTCTCATTTCTATTCTCATTTTACCTGTTAAAAGTGTCCATAAAGCTAGCTATAATATTCTCTGGTGTCTTTTTTTTTTAATTTGACCATTCCAAATGTACCAACAGGACATTTATTTAGGATGAGAGCACTGTAACATTTCTTTATCCCAAATATAAACATTGCTCTCAAATAAAAAGATAAATGATCTGACCATTGACAGGTAGACTACTTAACGATATACCCCTTTTTAATTGTCTTTAAATCCAATAAGTCTTTCTATAAAAAGACCTAGAGATAAATTTCATCTATTTTTTTTTATCATGGATTAAGAATTATACCCCCAGAGTGGGTACAGCCCATGATTCAAAAAGTCACTTATAAAGATATTTTAAGATAATGCAAAACTACAGTAATTAAAACAGTAAGGTATGGGCAAAAAATAGGCACACAGGTCAATGGAAAAACAGAGAGAGCTAGGAAAAAAAGCTAACTTATGATCAATTAATATATAATAATGGAATAATAAATAACAAAAAATACAGTCTCTTTAATAAGTGGTACTGGGAAACTGGACAGCTACAAGCAAAAGAATGAAATAGAACCTTTCATCATACTATATACAAAATAAACTCAAAATAGATTAAAGACTTACATGTAAAACTGGAAACCATAAAACTCCCAGAAGATAACAGAGACGAAACACTCTGTGACATAAACCAGAGAAATATTTTTTTGGATCTGTCTCCTAGAGCAAGGGAGAAAAAAAAGAAAAAAAGAAAAAAGAAAAAACAGCAATGAAGAGTCTAATTAAACTTAAATATTATTACACAGAAGCACTGACAAAATGAAAAGAAAACCTACTGAATGAAGCAAGATATTTGCAAATGACAAGACAGATAAAAGGGTTAATATTCATCATACAGAAACAGTCCATACAATCAAAAAAAAAAAAAATCCTATTGAAAAACAGGCAAAAGACATGAAAAAACATTTTTCCAAAGACATACAGGTAGCAAACAAATATATGAAAAAATGTTCAGTATTACTAATTATCAGAGAAATATAAATCAAAATTATAATGAAATGTCATCTCAAACATGTAAGAATGACCATCATCAGAAAAGACCACAAATGGCAAATGTTGGTGAGGATATGGAGAAAAGGCATATAAGTGAGAATGTAAATTAGCGCAACTACTGTGGAAAATAGTGTGCAGATTCCTCACGAAACTAAAAGTAGAACTACCACATCATTTAGCAGTTCCACTACTGGGTATATATTAGAAGAAAATGAAAACGCTAATTTGAAAAGATATGTACCCCAATATTCATAGCTACATTAATTATAATTTCCAAGAAAAGGAAGCAACCTAGTTCAATTCAGTTCAGTTCAGTCAGTCAGTCGTGTCCAACTCTTTGCAACCCCATGAATCCCAGCACACCAGGCCTCCTTTGTCCATCACCATCTTCCGGAGTTCATTCAGACTCATGTCCATTGAGTCCATGATGGCATCCAGCCATCTCATCCTCGGTCATCCCCTTCTCCTCCTGCCCCCAATCCCTCCCAGCATCAGAGTCTTTTCCAATGAGTCAACTCTTTGCATGAGGTGGCGAAAGTATAGAGTTTCAGCTTTAGCTTCATTTCTTCCAAAGAAATCCCAGGGTTGATCTCCTTCAGAATGGACTGGTTGGATCTCCTTGCAATCCAAGGGACGCTCAAGGGTCTTCTCCAAAATTACAGTTCAAAAGCATCAATTCTTCAGTGCTCAGCCTTCTTCACAGTACAACTCTCACATCCATAAATGACCACAGGAAAAACCATAGCCTTGACTAGACGGACCTTAGTTGGCAAAGTAATGTCTCTGCTTTTGAATATACTGTCTAGGTTGGTCATAACTTTTCTTCAAAGGAGTAAGTGTCTTTTAATTTCATGGCTACAGTCACCATCTGCAGTGATTTTGGAGCCCAGAAAATAAAGTCTGACACTGTTTCTACTGTTTCCCCATCTATTTCCCATGAAGTGATGGGACCAGATGCCATGATCTTCATTTTCTGAATGCTGAGCTTTAAGCCAACTTTTTCATTCTCCTCTTTCACTTTCATCAAGAGGCTTTTAGTTCCTCTTCAATTTCTGTCTTAAGGGTGGTGTCATCTGCATATCTGAGGTTATTGATATTTCTCTCGGCCATCTTGATTCCAGCTTGTGTTTCTTCCAGTCCAGCATTTCTCATGATGTACTCTGCATAAAAATTAAATAAGCAGGGTGACAATATACAGCCTTGACGTACTCCTTTTCCTATTTGGAACCAGTCTGTTGTTCCATGTCCAGTTCTAACTGTTGCTTCCAGACCTGCATACAGATTTCTCAAGAGGCAGATTAGGTGGTCTGGTGTTCTCATCTCTTTCAGAATTTTCCAGAGTTTATTGTGATCCACACAGTAAAAGGCTTTGGCATAGTCAATAAAGCAGAAATAGATGTTTTTCTGGAACTCTCTTGCTTTTTCCATGACCCAGCAGATGTTGGCAATTTAATCTCTGGTTCCTTTGCCTTTTCTAAAACCAGCTTGAACATCAGGGAGTTCATGGTTCACATATTGCTGAAGTCTGGCTTGGAGAATTTTGAGCATTACTTTACTAGCATAGTGTCCATCAATTGATAAATGGATAAAGAAGATGCAGTGTATTATCTGTTGCTGCTGGTGCTGCTGCTAAGTCACTTCAGTCGTGTCCAACTTTGTGCGACCCCATAGACGGAAGCCCACCAGGCTCACCAGTCCCCGGGATTCTCCAGGCAAGAACACTGGAGTGGATTGCCATTTCCTTCTCCAATGCATAAAAGTGAAAAGTGAAAGGGAATTCATTCAGTTGTGTCCGACTGTTTGCGACCTCATGGACTGCAGCCGACCTGGCTCCTCCATCCATGGGATTTTCTAGGCAAGAGTACTGGAGTGGGGTGAATAGAATGCTACTTAGTCCTAAAAATATAATGAAATATAGATGGACCTAAATGGCATATTGCATCGTGCTTAGTGAAGTTAGACAAAGACAAATACTGTATGTTATCACTTATATGTGGAGATCTAAAAAATAAAACAAGCATTATATGCAACAAGATAGAAGCAGACCCAAAGATATAAAGAATAAATTAGTTGTTACCAGTAGGGAGAGGGAAGTGGGGAGGGGCAATATAATATTAGGGCATTAAGAGATACAAACAATTATAAAATACAAAAGCTACAAGGATCTATCATACAGCACAGAGGACATAGCCAATATTTTAAATAACTATAAATGGAATAAAAGTTATACCATTTTGAAACACACCATGAAACTTATAATATTGTAATAAACTATATTTCCATCAAAAATAAGCAAGACCTTTGTCATCACAAATGGTAAGAATAGTTTTTAAGAAAACTTGTATCACCAGTCACCCACAAAAGTATACACCTCCAGTCACAGACCTGATAATGTGATATCAGGCAGCCGATACTGATACGTGACTTTCTACCACTAAAAAGACAATAAGGGTAGAGATAACAAATGCCCTCTAAAGGTTGAGACCCTTTTTGTGGCATATTCCCCTAGAACAAAGTCAGGCAAAGTCAGGCAAAGTCAGGCACATAAAGTGCTGCTAGCACCCTCTGTGCCACGGGTTGCTGACTGATCGCTGGCTACCTGATGCAGGCCCAATACCTGTACCTCCTGGCTGGCAGAAGGCAGATTACAAGGTACACTTTCACAACACTAAACAAGGTGACTGGAGAATCTCACACAGCATTTTTATTAGTGAACCACAGCCAAACTTGTCCAAACAGACTCCAATCCAGCAAGAACCATAAACTCACTGGTCAGTGAGACCACCTCAAACAACAGATTTTAAGACCCATGCCTGTGTTCTACCTTATGTTCATCCTCCTTATGAAAACAACACAAAAGAGAGAGGCAAAGGGAAACAACGCCCATCTCTGGGAGGGTAGAGATTGATTAAAACAAAGAATACAAAGAGACACTTAACTTTTGCTGGCTACTTCAGGTGTGCCTCAGATCTCAGCCTCAGCCTCTGAAGTGAGTAAGGAGTTCCAGCTAATGATATCTGATGCTTATCATCATTATGGTAAGAGATGATGGTCCTGGGTCCTATGGATTGAAATTACAAATGACATTAACAGGAGGAAAATATACATTGTACTTAATATTATTACATGCATACAAGAGCTTTTCTAGGGAAAATGAAGACTCAAAGAAGCAGTTAGAGCCAAGAGCTTATATACCTTTTTAACAAAGAATGATAAAATTGTGAAGTAACAATACAAAAGAAAAAGGTGTTACACTTCTAGGTGAGATAAATTCTGAGAAAGTGACCAAGAAACATTTGGGGAAAACTAATGCAAGATAAAGGTTATTTTAGTAGGTTTCTTTGTATACATCCATTTCAGCATTGACCTCCCATCTCCAGTGATAGAACTGTCCTTGTCTTACTAGTGCAGGAAGAAGAACTTTCTCATGGGAAATTATATGACCTACTTTCAAGTAGAAATAAGGAGGTCAGGGAGTCCTTCTGCATCTGTTGTTTTTTCAAGTATCTTCAGCTCAAAATTGTCAATATGCCAAAGTGGCTTATTTTTGAGTGGCATATTCTGAACCCCTTTACACAGACACATAATCTGCCAACTTTTGCAGATTTTCTGGGGTGAATAACTTGAAACATCAATTTAAGTTGCATTGACAAGATAGCACCTAAAGAAGCAAAAAAGTTTTTTCCTTTGTTTGTTAGCTTCCAAGCAGATATTTTTATATGAAAGGGTACATTTTTAAAAAACTGCGAGGGAGTTATGTGCAAAAACTCTGTTCGTGTACAACAGCATTTGTTCTAATACCTCCTACACATCACTTTTAAAATGTACCACTTTCTGTCTTATAGATGGTGTCTTGAGAGGCACTATGACTTGGTAGGAAATGGGTATTCTTAGAACAAAAAATCCTGTTTCGAGCAAAAAGTTTTAACAAAAATGGTAACTTTAAAATGACTGATGATAGATATAGACAATAGATTCTTAGATGATAGGCAGATAACCTTTACACTTTAAGGCTTATTTTGAAACAAACAAAAACCCTAAAACTAAATGAAGATGTCAAAATAACATTAATCACAATGCAATTTTCTGTTCATAATTTCTGTTTTCCTAAATCCCTTTATGATAATGTATTGGAATGAAGTCTGATATATAGTGTATAAGAATAGCAGTACAATAAGCTGAACAGTTGCCTTTGACCAAGAAAAAAAGAACTATTTATATGAATATATGCCCAAGCACTCCTTTTTACAAAAGAATAATAATGTCAGAAACTATAGGGCTGGCCAAAAGCAAAGGACATTTGACAGTTAAATCAGAGGAGGAGGCAGGAAATGAAGACAAACAAGAGGAAATGATTATTTGATTGTGGCTGAAAATGTAAAGCACACAAAGCCACCCAGATTAGCAAGCCAAAAGTGCCAGCATTCCTTCTGAGCTGTAATTTCCTGAGACCAAAACAGCATTAAATGGGTAGTCTCAATTCACAATGCTTACTAATTGCCAGTGACAAAAGTGAGGCCCCTGCTTCTAATTCCCAAACCTCCCACCATATTTCTGTGAATACTATTTATGAATTTGCTCAATCTATTTCCACTATGATAAAGGCACTCCTTCAAGTAGCCTAGGTGTTTGTATGCATGTATATTAAAAAATAGATCTAAGCAAAACAAGAAACAAATGAATTAGAAAACTTTGAAAAAGACTTCTTTATAATTTAAGTTGTTGGTCATTTTAAATTAAGCACCCATGAAGAGATGTTCTTTTTAAAAAGAAAAGCTGTATAACACCTGATAAAACACCACTATATGGTAAAATCAATGTTTAATATCTTGGTAAACAAAAACATTTCATAGGCTTCATGGCATTTAAAAACAACTAAATCAGGGAGAGCAAGTAAATTTTCATATACAGCTTTCCTACTATGTTTTAAGATTCTATACTTATTATTCGCTCACTTTAAATAAAGAGTACACCTTTTCTAACAATAAATAGACTTGTTTTTGGTAAAGACTGGAACTATGTGAAGCAAATCTA
This sequence comes from Aepyceros melampus, assembly GCA_006408695.1. Taxonomy (NCBI): domain Eukaryota; kingdom Metazoa; phylum Chordata; class Mammalia; order Artiodactyla; family Bovidae; genus Aepyceros; species Aepyceros melampus. Next base: position 246,022 of record SJXQ01005312.1, on the reverse strand, counting down.
ACAAAAATGACGATTTTTAAGGCCTTCATATATAGGCAATGACGAAGAATGTTCAAACTCCCGCACAATTTCACTCATCTCACATGCTAGCAAAGTAATGTCATGGCCATGTATTCTGGGAAGCAAACTCACTCATAAGGACAATGCAGATAGTGGAGTGCAGTTTATTACACCAGTGGGCCCAAGGCAGAGTCTCCTCTTAGCCAAGGACGCCGACCAGCATTTGTGAAAATCTTTTATACCCCATGTGTACGTGTCTGAACCCACCACCCCAAATTCCTTGAGAGTTACATAAACAAAGTAAAGGTATATACAATCACAGTAACTACATAATTCGTGTGTTATATGTTCAGACAGTTAATAATCAATAAGCCCGTGGTTACATTTCAAACAGTTAATAATTGATAAGCCTATGCTTACATTCCGATAGTTCAAGTTGACAAGTTCAGTCATTCAGTCGTGCCCGACTCTTTGCGACCCCATGAACCGCAGCATGCCAGGCCTCCCTGTCCGTCACCATCTCACGCAGTTCCCTGAGACTCGTGTCCATCGAGTCCGTGATGCCATCCAGCCATCTCATTCTCGGTCATCTCCTTCTCCTCCTGCCCCCAATCTCCTCAGCATCAGAGTCTTTTTNGGTATGACCTAAATCAAATTCCTTATGATTATACAGTGGAAGTGAGAAATAGTTTTAAGGGCCTAGATCTGATAGAGTGCCTGATGAACTATGGAATGAGTGACATTGTACAGGAGACAGGGATCAAGACCATCAACAGGACCTGAACTGTGAACTTCCAGAGGTTCAAGCTGGATTTAGAAAAGGCACAGGAACCAGAGATCAAACTCACAATATCTGCTGGATTATAGAAAAAGCAAGAGGTTTCCAGGGAGAACATCTACTTCAGTTTATTGACTATGCCAAACCATTGACTATGCAAATCACAACTAACTGTGGAAAATTCTCAAAGAGATAGGAATACCAGACCACCTGACCTCCCTCCTGAGAAATCTGTATGTAGGTCAAAAAGTAACAGCTAGAATTGGACATGGAACAACAGACTGGTTCCAAATTGGGAAAGGACTATGTCAAGGCTGTATATTGTCACCCTGCTTATTTAACTTATATGCAGAGTACATCATGAAAGTGAAAGACGAGAGTGAAAAAGTTGGCTTAAAGCTCAACATTCAGAAAACAAAGATCATGGCATCCAGTCCATTACTTCATGGGAAATAGACAGGGAAACAGTGGAAACAGTGTCAGACTTTATTTTGGGGGGCTCCAAAATCACTGCAGATGGTGACTGCAGCCATGAAATTAAAAGACGTTTACTCCTTGGAAGAAAAGTTTTGACCAACCTCGATAGCATATTGAAAAGCAGAGACATTACTTTGCCGACTAAGGTCCATCTAGTTAAGGCTATGGTTTTTCCAGTGGTCATATATGGATGTGAGAGTTGGACTGTGAAGAAGGCTGAGCGCAGAAGAATTGATGCTTTTGAACTGTGGTGTTGGAGAAGACTCTTGAGACTCCCTTGGACTGCAAGGAGATTCAACCAGTCCATTCTGAAGGAGATCGGCCCTGGGATTACTTTGGAAGGAATGATGCTAAAGCTGAAACTCCTATACTTTGGCCACCTCATGAGATGAGTTGACTCGTTGGAAAAGACTCTGATGTTGGGAGGGATTGGGGGCAGGAGGAGAAGGGCACGATCGAGGATGAGATGGCTGGATGGCATCACTGACTCTATGGGTGTGGGCCTGGGTGAACTCCAGGAGTTTGTGATGGACAGGGATGCCTGGCATGTTGCCATTCATGGGGTCGCAAAAAGTCGGACACGACTGAGTGACTGAACTGAACTGAACTGAACATCATGAAATATGCTGGGCTGCATGAAGCACAAGCTGGAATCAAGATTGGTGTGAGAATTATCAATAACCTCAGATATGCAGATGACACCACCCTCGTGGCAGAAAGTGAAGAAGCCTCTTGATGAAAGTGAAAGAGGAGAGTGAAAAAGTTGGCTTAAAGCTCAGCATTCAGAAAACGAAGATCATAGCAATTGGTCCCATCACTTCATGGCAAATAGATGGGGAAACAATGGAAACAGTGACAAACTTTGTTGTCTTGGGCTCAAAAATCACTGCAGATGGTGACTGTGGCTATGAAATTAAAAGATGCTTGCTTCTTGGAAGAAAAGCTATGACCAACCTAGACAACATATTAAAAAGAAGAGATACTTTGCCAACAAAGGTCCGTCTAGTTAAAGCTATGGTTTTACCAGTAGTCTTGTATGGATGTGAGAGTTGAACTATAAAGAAAGTTGAGTGATGAAGAACTAATGCTTTTGAACTGTGGTGTTGGAGAAGACTCTTGAGAGTCTCTTGGACTGCAAGAAGATCCAACCAGTCTATCCTAAAAGAAATCAGTCCTGAATATTCATTGGAAGGACTGATGTTGAACCTGAAAATCCAATACTTTGGCCACCTAATGAGAAGAACTGACTCATTGGAAAGGCTCTGATGTTGGGAAAGATTGAAGGCAGGAGGAAAATGGGATGACAGAGGATGAGATTGTTGAATGGCATCACTGACTCAATGGACATGAGTTTGAGTAAGCCCTGGGAGTTGTTGATGGATAGGAAAGGCTGGCGTGCTGCAGTCCATGGGGTCACAAAGAGTCAGACATGACTGAGCGACTGAATTGAACTGAATATATACTTTATATCTCCTTTTTTGTGCTTGCTGCTTCTAAGTTGTTAATAGTAAATATTTTACAATCAGCTTTGTTGTCAATTCAGTGAAATCTATACCCTAATGTAAGGAAAACCTTCACTTTTCCCCCTTTATTCCATCAAATAGCGGATGTTTTTCTTTTCTTTTCTTTTCCTTTTTTTATTCTTGTCAAATATTCTATAATGTCTTACTGGTTTCTTTGCCTCTGCCAAATATCCTACAATGTCTTATGGTTTCTTTTCCTTCCCAGACTTGCCACATGTTTATCAAATAGTGGCTTCCCACATCCCAGCATAACCTATTGTTAATACATGTCTAGCTTACTGCTCACCACGTTAAGGGTGAATTTCACCTGTGGAGTGTTTTGGCAGTGTCTGGGAAAGGAGGGAGAAAACTGTGAACTGAAAATACCTCCTGCCATGTTAAAGAACAAGAAACTTTACAGTCATCAACAATTTCTGGCCTCCAAATGTGAATGAGGGCTCCCAAGTGCTATCCAGAGGATGGTGGCACCTTCCATGGGGATGCTGTGGAGCTGGGGTAATGCAAGAAGCAAGGTAAGCCAGGAAACAGGATTTGCTCCAGATTGCTGAGATGCATGTAAAAGGAATGAATTCAATGAGCCCAGAGTCTTGCATCTTCCCCTACATAGAATGCTAAATTCTTTAACTTGATATGTGACCTTTGATATTCAGACTCCCTGCTCCCTTTGTCATAAACATATATACATCCTGACTTCCCCTCCTGCCTCCTTTCAGCAGTTTTCTCAGAGCTACTGAGACACTGTCTCTCAAGCTCAGAGTCCTAAATATGTCCCACCAAAATAACTCTACTTTCATGTTGTGACTATATTTTTTAGTCGACAAAGGCAAGGTGTGAATTTGTTGAAAATGAGCGCTTGCCTTAAGGAAGGTCTATCATTGGCAGGAAGACAGTGGATTTGATTAGGACTGCCCAGTCAATCATGATCAACAATGAAACTGGTGGAAACTGCAAATTTTGAAGTGAAATATACAAATGATGCTAGGGCATGATGGTGTCTTTTGATGCCTTCCTTTGGTGGAGTTGATGAAATATTCTGTAAGTTCCTGTAATGTACAATTAAGCCATTTTACAGGTAAGGACTTAGTGTAAAAGTGAAGTACTGCTAATGAATACAGTTGAATGGCAAAATCATGCATTTTTCTATGTCTTTGCTGAGCACTGGGGGGAAGTTATAAATGATTATGACACTATTGCTCTCAGCACATGCATACACACACATACACGTGCATATATAAATTTAGTGCCCAAATAAGTCATTCGTAACAGTGTCTATCAGTTACAGCTACTATCATCAACTCAAAACTGACTAAAAAGTATGGCCCACATATATTAACAATGAAGCTACTGTTTCCCCAAGAAGATGAACCAGGTAAAGTTTTGTTAAGTTAATTTTCATTGCTTTATGATTAGTTAGTTCTCTCTTAGCAATAGGAGACCTTTGGCTCTTTAACCTCTTGAGAGCCATTTTTAAACTGTTCTGAAAAAGATTGCTAAGTGAATCAAAGTACCAGGAGTTAAATTTTAACTTGTAATCCCACCTTGCCTTTTGTATATGGAGTTGACTTCAGTCTCTCTTCTCTTCACTATGGTTTTGATCCCTGTTTCAACAGAATAAGGTCTTCCTTGCCTATCAAACTGTCCTATTCAATTTTTCTTTGGTATAAAGCATTTTTTGACATCTTAAAATTGAGGAGGACACTATGGAGCCCTCCTGGGTACAAATCCTCTCCCAGTTCTATTTATTGCTTGTAGGAAATAGGCTTCATTCAACCTCTTTGACATTTCCTTGAATTTCAAAGAGCAGGTTCACATAGTTGCTAATCAAGGAAGGGAGGGAATGCACAAAAAAAGGAGGAGCAATCAAGAAACAATAACACAGGGACTTCCCTGATGGTCCAGAGGTTTAGGCTATGAGTTACCAATGCCACAGGTGGGAGGTTCAACCCCTGCTTAGGGAACTAAGATCCCCATGCAGCACAACCAAAAAGTTTAGGAAAAAAATAATAGTGCGGGGTCCTTGTTCCTCAAAGGACATACATAACAACACTCTTGAGTTCTTCTGCAGGAACTAAGGTACCCACTCAGGTGGATGGTATCTTTAGACTGAGCAAAAGATCCCTGGAACATCACTCTATCATCTCACCACCAACCAATCAGAAGAAAGTTTGCAATAGTGGAAGATAATGAAGACTCTGACCATACCCACCCCAACCCTAAAGATTAACTTCCCTTTAAAAATTTTCATGGTCAAGCAGACTCTTTGTAGTTGATTTTTGGACAGGAGTCTGCCTTCATCCCAAGTTGCTCTTCTCTTAAAATCTGTGAAAATTTAAATTTAAATTTCTTTAAAATCTGTCCTTTTCAACTAACACTTGTCTCTTGAGTATCAACCTTTGAGTAGTGAGCATGAACCTGAGTCTGGTGAAATCTCAACTACATTGCTTGATCTTTTCAGAGATGTGAATGTCTCCAGCAAAAAGCCCACATTCCCCTTTTAACTTACTATTACCATTCTATGTGATTAAAATAACATCATACACTATTATCTCTAAAACGTATATAACTGTTTATATACACATAAGGTTTGATTTCCTCTTTTATAAAAAATAAGAGTCTCTTTTATACAGTACAGTTTTGGAAAAAATATGACTGCAAATAAACATTTAGAAACTAATATTTACTGCAATGTTATCATAAAATTAATATCAAAAAATTCCACAACCTCAAGAATCAGTTCTTCATAAGCCATTACTTAAAGCATATTTTTCAAATGTTTATGAAATCTTTCAATCTTTGTACATAGGAATACTCAATTTTTATTATTTCCCATGATATTCTTTAAAATAGTTCTTATTTCAAATTAATGAATTCCATATTTTTTCAATTTTTTATTTTGTTTCTTCAGAAATATTTTTTTGTTTGCTTGATTTCTTATTTTGTTATTACTCTGACATAATCATTTCCTGAGACATATTTAACCTTGAGCCTATAAACAAGCATCCACTTAACTATGCCATGTTTGTAATGCCATTATCATATAGGATGTGTGTAAGTAACTGAACAGGATTCTACTGGGGCCTTCACAGGCAGACGCTTCTCCCATAATCCTCTGCTTTTGCTCCTCTCTGAAGTACCTAGATAATAGAACCAGATATACATTTCCTGAGTTGTTTTACAGATACTAAAACCACCACCAAATGGAAGAAACTAACTACCTGATGACCACGAGCATGCAGCCCCCAGACCTACTAGAGTCTGAGGATTAATAATGTGACACCACTCAATTAGCTCACCATCAACCAATCAGAGAAATGGGCATGAGCTGTGACCTACCTGTGACCTCCCTCCCTCACCTGGCCTTTAAAAATGCTATCTTGAAACCCATCCAGGACCTAAGGCATTGTGAGGATTAGCTGCCCTGGACTCCTTCCGTGGTCTCACCAAAAATTGCTGCATTTGCCTTCACCACAACCCACTGTCAGCAGATTGGCCTTATTGCCTGTGAACAAGTGGACCCAAGTTTGCTCAGGCAACATGCATATTGTAATCATTTCATAGAATATACAGAAGGATGATGGATAAGTTTAGGAGATGTACTCTTTACATTTTAATTGGTTTTGCCAGGTTATTTTCTGGGAAAGCTGTACCACTTTACACTCTTACTAGCATTTTTCAAAAATAATATTTGTCCACATTAACATTGATATTGGATTTTTAATCACTGAAACCAGTACAAACTGAAATTTCCTGGTCAGTCACTTAAAATTAAACCCCAATTTTGCCAATTTACATTTTGCTCAATATTTATGAAAAGGATTTCTTTTTTCTGTTATTTATACTAAAATATCATTTCAGAAGGCAAAATCATAATTCTCAGAGAAATCATATAAATTTCTAGAATTTCTTCACTTGAGGTGAGGTGAAGTCGCTCAGTCATGTCTGACTCTTTGCAACCCTATGGACTGTAACCTGCTAGGCTTCTCAGTCCATGGGATTCTCCAGGCAAGAATACTGGAGTGGATTGCCATTTCCTTCTCCAAAGGATCTTCCCAACCCAGGGATCGAACCCGGGTCTCCCGCATTGGAGGCAGACGCTTTAACCTCTGAGCCACCAGGGAATATTTTCTTCACTTAGGTATATTAAATTTTCTGTCATTAATTATAATATGAAATTTGGCTTTGACTTCTGTATGTCTTCTGAATTTTTGTTATAAAAAATTTTTTTATGCATTAATATACATTTCTATTTTTCTTTATACTTTACAGTTTTAATATCTTCTTTAAAAATATTTGGCTCACTTCAGTTATAGTTTTCAACTTTTTAAAATTTACTTCACCTTTCAACCTTTATTTCAACTGGAATTTAATTCTGAATTTCATGTGTACTAAAGATCTGAATTTATCCTTTAGGTGGAGAGTCAACTGTTTCAGTACTATTTGGTAATTGAAAGAAAGTGAAAGTGTTAGTCACTCAGTCATGTCCCACTCTTTCAGACCCCATGGACTGTAGCCCACCAGGCCGCTCTGTACACAGTGACTCAGATGGTAAAGAATTGGCCTGCAATGCAGAGACCCAGGTTTGACCCCTGGGTTAAGAAGATCTCTGGAGAAATGAACGGCTACACACTCCAGTATTCTTGCCTGGAGAATTCCAGGGACAGAAGAGCCTGGTGAGCTACAGTCCACGGGGTCACAAAGAGTTAGACACAACTGAGCAGCTAATTTAGTAATTAAATCCCTTTCAACAGTTTTATTTCTGTGGAAATGCATAAACTTTAACTATAATTCTATTCCTCTCTTTCTAATAGGTGTCTCCTTAAGTCAGTCATTACGAGTAGGCTTCAAGAACACTGCTTCTTAGGATCAAAACTCAGGTTAATCTGTTCAGTTCAGTTCAGTTCAGTCACGTAGTCATGTCCAACTATTTGCGATCCCATGAATCGCAGTATTCCAGGCCTCCCTGTCCATCACCAACTCCCAGAGTTCACTCAGACTCACGTCCATTGAGTCCGTGATGCCATCCAGCCATCTCATCCTCAGTCGTCCCCTTCTCCTCCTGCCCCCAATCCCTCCCAGCATCAGGGTCTTTTCCAATGAGTCAAATCTTCGCATAAGGTGCCCAAAGTACTGGAGCTTCAGTTTTAGCATCATTCCTTCCAAAGAAATCCCAGGGTTGATCTCCCTCAAAATGGACTGGTTGGATTTCCTTGCAGTCCAAGGGACTTTCAAGAGTCTTCTCTAACACCACAGTTCAAAAGCATCAATTCTTCTGCGCTCAGCCTTCTTCACAGTCCAACTCTCACATCCATACATGACCACAGGAAAAACCATAGCCTTGACTAGACGGACTTTAGTCAGCAAAGTAATGTCTCTGCTTTTGAATATACTATCTAGGTTGGTCATAACTTTTCTTCCAAGGAGTAAGCGCCTTTTAATTTCATGGCTGCAGTCACCATCTGCAGTGATTTTGGAGCCCAAAAAAACAAAGTCTGACACTGTTTCTACTGTTTCCCCATCTATTTCCCATGAAGTGATGGGGCCAGATGCCATGATCTTCGTTTTCTGAATGTTGAGCTTTAAGCCAACTTTTTAGTTTACTGTGATCCACACAGTCAAAGGCTTTGGCATAGTCAATAAAGCAGAAATAGATGCTTTTCTGGAACTCTCTTGCTTCTTCAATGATCCAGCAGATGTTGGCAATTTGATCTCTGGTTCCTCTGCCTTTTCTAAAACCAGCTTGAACATCAGGGAGTTCATGGTTCACGTATTGCTGAAGTCTGGCTTGGAGAATTTTGAGCATTACTTTACTAGCATGTGAGATGATTGCTATTGTGTGGTAGTTTCAGCATTCTTTGGCATTGCCTTTCTTTGGAATTGGGATGAAAACTGACCTTTTTCATATAGCTTGAAATCAGCCAGTGATGATTGGTAAAGTTATCTCCTTTTAATGAAACAAACAGATTGAAAAATCACTGGGCCTTTGGTTATACCATTGGAAGAAGTTGTTTTGTTTTGTTTTGTTTTGTTGCCCTCAAAAATCTCTTCAGATACTGGAGTCAATTTCTTCTAATGCTAAAGACCAGAAACAGTAACTTAGTCCACCAGTACTGTCTACCTCCATATTATTCAAAAGTCCTCACAGCCAAATGCTTTGCTCTCCTGAGGAGATTCAAAAGTCTTTAAATGCTGAGCATATTCTGGGAACAATGGAAACAGAGGCTTTACTTCAGGTATCTCTCAAGCTGATTATCCAGCTTCCCCAATAGGGCAGAAAAGCCTCCTCTCTCTTTTGGAATTTCCAATCCAGTGCAACCATAATCTCTGTTATGGGTTAAACTGTCTCCATTCTTAAATATGGTGAAGTCCTACTCCCAAGACTGTGAATGTGACCTTATTTGGAAATAGGGTCTCTGTACATGTAAACATATGAAGATGAGATCATTAGAGAGGGTCCTAACCCAGAATGACTGGTGTCCTTATAAGAAAAGGAAGACACAGACAGGGAGAATATCATGTAATAATAGAGGCAAAAACTGAAGTGATGACTAAACATGCCAACTCATGCCAAGGATTGCTGGTAAACAGCAAAAGTTGGAGACTGTTTGGGCAAGGAAAGATCTTCTCCTAGAGCTCTAGAGAGAACACAGCCTTGCAGGTACTTTGATTTTCAATTTTAAGCCTCCAAAACTGTGAGAGGATTAATTTCTGACATTTTAAGCTACCTAATTGTGGTTATTGCAATTCTAGGAAACTAGGAAGTAATATCATTTCTCATTTCCATTCCTGACTGGAGGGCCTGTTACTAAGTCCAAGCTCATTCTGCTCACTGCAAAATAGGCCAATGAATCTGAGAAACGAGGTGTTGAGGCAAGGAAGAGACTTTAATTGGGGAGCTGGCAGACTGAGAAGATAACAGGCTAGAACTTCAAAATAACTATTTTATTGGGGTCTGCATGCCAGGTTCTTTTACAGATCAGAAAGAAAGAAGCCATGAGGAGCTAAAGTCAAAAGGCAAAATACAGAGGGAGAGGCAGTGGGGAAGTAAAGTGAAAGGGTTTTCAGTCTTGCAAAACATCTCCAAGGGAATGGTCAGCCTTTGGAAAGGGTTTGTTAATCGCTTCTACTCACAGATGGACAGGGACAAACTCTCTCTCTCTGAGCTGAAGAAAGGGACTTTAGTTTACAGTCTAGCAGAGGGGCAGGGTCCTCCAGGCAAGTCATTAAGTACGATTGTAATAACAAGAGCACTAAAAAGCAAATCAAAGAAACCGTTTCCGACATGGAGTCAGAGTTGGCTTCTCCCTGCAATAGGCCCATTTCTCAGGTTTAGAGAGAGAAAATGTTGCTTATGTCAGATATGCTTGTGCCTCAGCTGGGGCCTCTAAACTAACTGACAAAAGAGACTAAGAAAAGCAAAAGAAAGAAGTTTATTAGCACGTGCACTACACAGAAGAGTGCATTCTCATGGGAGTACCCACAGATGAGTAACACAAAGAAGTGGTTAGAATTGGGAATCTAGGTATTAGGTAGTTAGAATAAGAAAAAGGAGTCCAAAATGGTGGTGGCTAAAAGACAAAAAAGGGAAAAGCACGCGAAAACAGAAAAAAAGAAAAGCCAGGGACCAGAATGAGAACCTCAGGTGAAACAAACACATCTGACTATCCCAATTTGCATAGGTCAGGCTCCAAGCAGGGGAAGACAAAAACATATAAAAACAGGAAGCAAGACAGACTGCTTCCATAAGACTCTTATCCTTCTTCATCAGAGGGAAGAGAGACTGAAAACCACAATCACAGAAAGCTAACCAATCTGATCATATGGACCACAGCCTTGTCTAACTCAATGAAACTATGAGCCATGACCTTTAGGGTCACCCAAGATGGACGGGTCATGGTGGAGAGTTCTGAAAATAGTGATCCACTGGAGAAGGGAATGGCAAACAACTTCAGTATTCTCACCTGGAGAATCTCGTGCACAGTATGAAAAGGCAAAAAGATAGGACACTGAAAGATGAACTCCCCAGATTGGTACGTGTCCAATATGCTACAGGAGATCAGTGGAGAAATAACTCCAGAAAGAATGAAGAGATGGATTCAAAGCAAAAACAACACACAGTTGTGGATGTGACTGGTGATGGAAGTAAAGTCCGATGCTGAAAGAGCAATACTGCAATTGGAATGTTAGGTCCATGAATCAAGGCAAATTGGAAGTGGTCAAACAGGAGATAGCAAGAGTGAACATCAACATTTTAGGAATCAGCAAACTAAAATGGAATAGAATGGGTGAATTTAACTCAGATGATCAATATATCTGCTACCGTGGGCAAGAATCCCTTAGAAGAAATGAAGTAGCCATCATGGTCAACAAAGGAGTGCAAAATGCAGTACTTGGATGCAATCTCAAAAACGACAACTGAACTCTGTTTGTTTCCAAGGCAAACCATTCAATATCACAGTAATCCAAGTCTATGCCTCAACCAGTAATACTGAAGAAGCTGAAGTTGAACTGTTCTATGAAGACCTACAAGACCTCCTAGAACTAACACCCAGAAAATATATTCTTTTCATTACAGGACTGGAATGCAAAAGTAGGAAGTTAAGAAACACCTGGAGTAAGAGTTAATTTGGCCTTGGAGTACAGAATGAAGCAGGGCAAAGGTTAATAGAGTTTTGCCAAGAGAACACACTGGTCATAGCAATACCCTCTTCCAAAACACAAAAGAGGACTCTACATATGGACATTACCAGATGGTCAATACCAAAATCAGATTGATTATATTCTTTGTAGCCACAGATGGAGAAGCTCTATATGGTCACCAAAAACAAGACTGGGAGCTGACTGTGGCTAGGATCATGAACACCTTATTACCAAACTCAGACTTAAACTGAGAAAGTAGGGAAAACCAATAGACCATTCAGGTATGACATAAACCAAATCCTTTACAATTATACGTTGGAAGTGAGAAATAGATTCAAGGGATTAGATCTGGTAGACAGAGTGCCTGAAGAACTATGGATGGAGATCCATGACATTGTACAGGAGGCAGGGATCAAGAATATTCCCAAGTATTTTATTCTTTTCGTTGCAATGGTGAATGGAATTGATTCCTTAATTTCTTTTTCTACTTTCTCATTATTAGTGTATAGGAATGCAAGGGATTTCTGTGTATTGATTTTATATCCTGCAACTTTACTATATTCATTGATTAGCTCTAGTAATTTTTTGGTGGAGTCTTGTGGGTTTTCTATGTAGAGGATCATGTCATCTGCAAACAGTGAGAGCTTTACTTCTTCTTTTCCAATCTGGATTCCTTTTATTTCTTTTTCTGCTCTGATTGCTGTGGCCAAAACTTCCAGAACTATGTTGAATAGTAGCGGTGAAAGTGGGCACCCTTGTCTTGTTCCCGACTTTAGGGGAAATGCTTTCAATTTTTC
>SJXQ01005312.1:100133-233684 GCA_006408695.1 Aepyceros melampus | reverse complement strand
GCCAGGCCAGGTTGGATGCAGGATGCAGGATGCTTGGGACTGATGCACGGGGATAATCCAGAGAGAGGGTGTGGGGCGGGAAGGGGGAGGTGGGGGTCGGGATTGGGAGTTCATGTACACTCGTGGCTGATTCATGTCGATGTGTAGCAAAACGAATACAGTATTGTAAAGCAAAACAAACTAAAAAAATAAAAATTAATTAAAAAAAAAAAAGAATATTCCCCAAAAAAGAAATGGGAAAAAGCAAAACGGCTGTCTGAGGTGGCCTTACAAATAACTGTGAAAAGAAGAGATGCAAAAAGCAAAGGAGAAAAGGAAACATACTCATTTGAGTGCAGAGATCCAAAGAATAACAAGGAGAAATAGAAAGCCTTTCTCAGCAATCAATGCAAAGAAATAGAGGAAAACAATAGAATGAGGAAGACTAGAGATCTCTTCAAGAAAATTAGAGATACTAAGGGAACATTTCATGCAAAGATGGGCTCAATAAAGGACAGAAATAGTAGGGACCTAGCAGAAGCAAAATTTATATTAAGAAGAGGTAGCAAGAATACACAGAAGAACTGTACAAAAGAGATCTTCATGACCCAGATAATCACAATTGTATGATCATTCACCTAGGGCCAGACATCCTGGAATGCGAAGTAAAGTGGGCCATAGGAGGCATCACTAAGAACAAAGCTAGTGGAGGTGATGGAATTCCAGTTGACCAATTTCAAATCCTAAAAGGTGATGCTGTGAAAGTGCTGTGCTCAATATATCAGCAAGTTTGGAAAACTCAGCAGTGGCCACAGGACAGGAAAAGGTCAGTTTTCATGCCAGTCCCAGAGAAAGGCAATGCCAAAAATATGCTCAAACTACTGCACAATTGCACTCATCTCATACACTAGTAAAGTAACACTCAAAATTCTCCAAGCCAGGCTTCAACAGTACCTGAACCATGGACTTCTAGAGGTTCAAGCTGGATTTAGAAAGGGCACATGAAGCAGAGATCAAATTGCCAACATCTGTGGCATCATTAAAAATGCAAGAGAGTTCCAGAAAAACATCTAGTTCTGCTTTACTGAATACACCAAAGCCTTTGACTGTGTGCATTACAACAAATTGGAAAATTATTAAAGAGATGCAAATACCAGACCACCTGACCTGCTTCTTGGAGAAATCTGTATGCAGGTCAAGAAGTAACAGTTAGAACTGGACATGGAAAAACAGATTGGTTCTAATTCGGGAAAGGACTACATCAAGGCTATATATTGTCACTCTGCTTATTTAATTTATATGCACAGGACATCCTGAGAAAAGCTGGGCTGGATGAAGCACAAGCTGGAATCAAGATTGTGGGGAGAAATATCAATAATCTCAGATACACAGATGACACCACCCTTAGGCGGAAAACGAAGAACTAAAGAGCATCTTGATGAAAGTGAAAGCGGAGAGTGAAAGTATTGGCTTAAAGGTTGACATTTAGAAAACCAAGATCATGGCATCTGGTCCCACCACTTCATGGGAAAGAGATGGGGAAACAGTGGAAACAGTGTCAGACTTTATTTTCTTGGGCTCCAAAACCACTGCAGATGGTGACTGCAGGTATGAAATTAAAAGATTCTTACTCCTTGGAAGAAAATCTATGACCAACTTGGACAGCATATTAAAAAGCAAAGACATTAGTTTGCCAACTAAGGTCCTTCTAGTCAAGGCTATGGTTTTTCCAATAGTCATGTATGGATGTGAGAATTGAAATATAAAGAAAGCTAGCAATGGCACCCCACTCCAGTACTCTTGCCCGGAAAATCCCATGGATGGAGGAGCCTTATATGCTGCAGTCCATGGGGTTGCTAAGAGTCGAATACGACTGAGTGACTTCACTTTCACTTTTTACTTTCATACATTGGAGAAGGAAATGGCAACCCACTCCAGTATTCTTGCCTGGAGAATCCCAGGGATGGGGGAGCCTGGTGGGCTTCCATCTATGGGGTCACACAGAGTTGGACATGACTGAAGTGACTTAGCAGCAGCAGCAGCAGCACTGAAAAATTGATGGTTTTGAACTGTGGTGTTGGAGAAGACTCTTGAGAGTCCCTTGAACTGCAAGTAGATCCATCCACCCTAAAGGAAATCAGTTCTGAATATTCATTGGAAGGACTGATGCTGAAGCTGAAACTCCAGTACTTTGGCTACCTTCTACAAAGAAATGACTCATTTGAAAAGATCTTCATGCTGGGACAGATTGAAGGCGGGAGAAGAAGGGGACGACAGAGGATGAGTGCGTTTGGATGGCATATCTGACTCAATGGACATTTTTGAGGAAACTCCAGGAGTTGGTGATGGACAGGCAAGCCTGGTGTGCTACAGTCCATGGGGGTCACAATCAGTCGGACACGACTGAACAACTGAACTGAACTCAAAATGATTGACACCTCTCCTTTGAAGTCAGCCCACCCTCACACTTTGAGAGCATGCTGTGCTTTGTTTGCCGAATAAAACTCCAGGCCATAACTGAGCTGTAACACTAGTCCACTTATTAAAATTTTTACTGTGGTAAGGCAAAAGCAAGGAAATGACACACTTTTCCGACAGAGGTACCTAAATTTTGGAGAGGGAGAATGGCACCTATGGAAAAAGAAATGATTTTTGGAAATATAAAATGATTTCCTTCTTTCTGTTGCCTGAATATTATTGGGATAATGTATGTGTGTGTGTGTGTGTGTGTGTGTGTGTGTGTGTGTAGTCACAACTGATAGGCTGATTCCTCATCTTTGAAAGTGATTATCACGTATTCTCAGTAAGTACAGACCTTTATTTGGTCCTAAGTGGCACAAATGTCCTTTGAAGTTTGAGACAACTGTCAACCTTTCAGTACTTCACCAGTCAATTCTCTGCTCTCAAGCATTGTACCTCAATGCTAGCAGTAGTAGCAGCAGCTCCCATGGGATTTCTTTGGCTATTAATACAAACAGTTAATTATAAATTATGTAGAGTTCAGGAAAGAGAAATACCAGAGAACAGAGAAAGAGAATCCACTGTCATGCCAGTAACTCAAAAACTTCCATGTCTTTATGGAGAAACATCTGTTTTCAGTTTTGTTTTTTTCTGTGCAATCAAATGTTTAATCTCCTTCAGAGATTAAATCAGTGTATTTTCAAAGCATGTTTTTTTTTTTCTTTTTTTAAATACTTTTTTAGATCAGATTTAGGCTTACAAAAAATTGCTTTAATATTGTGATGGCTATTCTAGTATTTCTCCTTCCCATAAAAAAATTTAAAATCATTTAATTGACATCTACAGTAGGCCTTGCTGAGATTTTGATTAGAGTTGCATGGAATCTATTGACCAGTTTGTGAAGAATTTACATCATAATGATACTGAGTCTTCCAGTTCATGAGCATGAAATGTCCATGTATTTGCATCTTTGAATCATTTTACCCCTTTCAGTTCATTTGATTTTTTTCAATAATCTCTTCTTCCCTTCTGACACCCAACTGAAAAAAATAAAGGACTTTGTAATATAAAACAAAGTGTCAACTATCAGTGGCTTAACATAAGTATTATTTTATTTTAGATCATACAAAGTCCAAAACAAATGTTCCTCATTGAGGGGCAGATTTAATGTGAATAGGCATATATTCTCCTTCCACCCTGTGGCTCTGTCCTTCCTAAGAGCCCCAGAAGTCATTTGCTTCATTTTATACTTCTGGCAAGCAGATGGGAAAAGAAACCATGTAGAAGCGAAATCTGTTTGGCATTAGTAAATATTCTCTATATAGTTGGTTTCTTTATACATATTTAAATACTTATGTGTTTGTATGAAACCTACACACATATAATTGTAATAACATGATTATTATTATTAAGCACTAGGGCCATAAGTATATATATGTATCTTACAACTTTATCTTAAATTTAAATATATATACTATATATATAAATAAATATATAAGTAACACTAGTAAGTAACACTAAACTAGTATTATTTATTTTGCTTGTAAAGGTAAGTTTTAATCCACATCTGGCTGTGGCCAACACATATTGAAAGCAATATATTCCAGAAAAAGTATCTATCATAGATACAAGATGCTCAAATGCATAAAACAAAAAGGGAAATGTCTCAGTTATAAATTCCCACTATGTTAAATTGCTGTAACCTGTAATTTTCTACTGTTTGATGAAAAATGTAACATGAAAGCTGAATAGAAATAATCTTAAGATACTATCACAACAATCATGTATACATATCCTGATTACTCATGTATCAGTTATTACTATTTGCTTTTATATTTTTAAACTGAAATGGGATGAATGTTTACCTAATATACGAAATGTCAAGGTTATTTCTATTAATAAAATGGTGAGATATAGTCATGTGATAAAATCACAATAAAGCCAAATGGGACCAAAATGGCATAACACTCAAATTTGTGCAAAATATACCAAATACATTATCCAGTATAACCTAGACTTTTTCATGAAAGGTCACTTATTATCCCCATTTTAAAAGTGAAGGAGAGAAGAATCAGAGGCAGAGATCTTACTTTTGATTCAAATAGTGTTTAAGTAGAAAAATTAGAACACAGATACAGATTTTGTTTTTACTTTAAATCCTATGAACTTATATTTTGTAATCCTGATGACAACTTGGGGGCTTGAAATTCACTTTATTATTTAAATTGGAGATAAATAAAAACTGTATTTCACTGTTTATTTTTCAAAGACAGAGAGGCCCAAGGGTCTAAGAATGACATGAGTAAGGCTCAGTAAACATTCCTAACACTGAGTGTTCACTAAATTATCATACTCAGTCCTAAATATAAACTTAACCCTATTCTTGACAATTTCCCTAACCGTTATCTAAAGTTGCATCTTTATAAAACAATCTTAAAAATGCTTTCCTAAAAGAATCATCATTTTCCCTTTCCAATCAATTTTAGTCACATTCCTAATGGAAAATTGACCTGACACTTAAGATTGCTTATTTTTTTTCAACATAGTATGAAAGTTAGTATTAATGTATTTAAGTATTTTGAAATAAAATATCCAGATAACATTAGACATGAGTTTCCATTTTGTTTACCCAGATTTCAGAAAAATCAGTACTATATAACACAATTTACAGTTCAGTTCAGTTGCTCAGTCATATCCGACCCTTTGTAACCCCATGGACTACAGCATGCCAGGCCTCCCTGTCTATCACCAGCTCCTGGAGTTTACTCAAACTCTTGTCCATAGCATCAGTAATGCCATCCAACCATCTCATCCTCTGTTGTCCCTTTCTCCTCCTGCCTTCAATCTTTCCCAGCATCAGGGTCTTTTCAAACGAGTCAGTTCTTCACGTCAGGTGGCCAAAGTTTTGGAGTTTTATCTTTAGAATCAGTCCTTCCAATGAATATTCAGGACTGATTTCCTTTAGGTTGGACTGGTTGGATCTCCTTGCAGTCCAAGGGACTCTCAAGGGTCTTCTCCAATACCACAGTTCAAAACATCAATTCTTCAGCGCTCAGCTTTCTTTATAGTCCAACGCTCACATCCACATATGACTACTGGAAAAACCATAGCTTTGACTAGACAATTTTACACACAAAACATAGTATCAAATGTTATGTTTAAGTAATATTATCTAAAACTAATATTAATCAATTTAGTATTTTTGTAAAAACAAAGTTGAGGGAAAATAATCTTTATATCTAGAAAATTTGCATTACAAACATAGGTCCTAACCAAAACCACATAGTTTGAATAAAGCACTACTTTTAAAACTTCAAAAAATCTGGAGGGCTTATAAAGTATTTTTAATAGCTCTCATTTCCCATCGTGAAATAATAATAATTGGTTTATATTTCAATATTAGAAAGAAAGTGGCTCATGATACTGTCACTCAATAAATAATTTGAGGCTTAGTCCAAAAACTTATCAATTTAAATTTATCTTTATTAGAGATACTATTGTCATTTTTGTGCCAAATTTTATTGTGTTTCAGGCACTGATTAAAGTGAACCAATTACCTTTTCCTTGAGTAAAGACTCATTTTGTTATTGGGATTAAGACTCAGCCTTTTAAATATTGGTATCTATGCTTCTTAAATAATATTGAGCTATATTTAAGTATTGATATTCCTCTTGTTGATAATTTTAATCTTAGCTCTATTTTAATGCATAAGATGATGGTGATAAAGGATGCCAGTTGCACAGATCTATCCAGATTCTTCTACTTGATCATATACACTTCAAATATAACTGTAGCCATAGAAATTAAAATCAATAAGGTTTTAGTTATCAAAGGCATCTTGGTTTCTTTTCTAAGAGGCTGAAAAGAATAAAGAGACTTTGTTACTCTCCTGGTTCATCTAAAGGGAATCCTTTTGTGCCCAAACCAAACAGCATTAGGTAAAATCAAGCAGAGAAAGTGGATGGACTGTGGCTGTCAGCACAGTCCACCTTTCACCTTTCACCTTTCACCTTTCACTGCTGCAAGAACTCTGTTCTGACCCTCTGCCTCCCAACTTTGATTCTAATCATGGCTCTCAATACCAAGTCCATCTCTTGCAATTTTAAGGATGGAGAAACACATGTATAATTGATAGCTTAACAAATGTAGGCCTCACAAACAGGTTCATCAGATGAAGAGACACACCTGAGAGTCAGTCAACAAGCAACCTGCTGCATTCAAGATGCCTGTGCTTGCTGATACATTTCTGAGAATTCAGAAAGTTTAGGATTTGAAATTTAATCTCTTTAAGTGATAAAACAAGAAAACAGAATACAGAGGGATAAAAATTCTCTGAGCTATTCAATGGAAGCTAAGAATTATATTCACAAGACAACTATGGATATAGTTAAACATAGTATTATAAAAACTTGTAAACTTTAGATATGCAGATTTTTTAATATAAATAATAGCTAATAAAATGGAAATATGCCTAAATCATGAGCTTAGAACTTCTGCAGTCATGTCAACTAATAACAAAAGAAAAGATGAATACAGAACTTTAAACATATCAAATTTGGACAAATAAAAATGCTTTTAATGAATAATATAGTTTTGAAAGAAAAAAAATTTAAGAAAATTGGTCCTTATATGTAGCACTTGGAAAAAAGTCATCTAGTTAAAGGGGAAGCATTATTTTTAATTAAATGAGAAAAAAATCAAAGTATAATATAGCATGCAAATGATTCAAAAGGTAACCAGTATCTTAAAATTACACAATTATTTTATTTTTTGCATGTGAATGCATATAATTCTTTTAGTAAAAGTTTATTAAAATACTACTTTAAAATTCCTGATATATTATAAAATATATCTCTAGGGCTAAACATACCTATAGATAATTGCTGGTCTTTCTGCTTTCTTCAAAACACTTCATTTTTATCATGATATTTTAAGGTGGAGATTATCTATACTTTTCTGAAATTCTAGAATGCATTTATTGCTTCTCAAATGTATACTATGATGTTAGTATTTTATAGAAATAAAGATACAGGGAAATGTTCAGAGTTACCAGAAAAAAATAATTTCTGTTTAAAGTAGTAGTAAAAACCAAACCTGTTTATGAAACTTGAAATATCTTAATATTTTCTTAATATAATGACCATTTATCTTACTAAATCTCTTCTATTATTTAAATCCAAGTTTATGCAAACATATACAAAACCTGCTTTCCAAAAACCCAGAACAATGAAGAGAAATTGAGATGTACAGCTAAGCACATTTTCTTCCAGAAATGCATTTGTAAACAACCTGCTGTGTTTATAAAATTAAAGTGCTTTAGTACATAAGTTTGTTAGTCTTCACAACATTTAAAAGTGATAAGAAAAGTGAAAATTATTGGTTCAGTTACATAACAACACACACATTGGTTAGAAACTAAAAACAGAAATAAAAATACTGATGCTATGTTTTTAGACTTAGTTCTTTTTCAGATTCAAACAGAAATTGAGATTATTTAGAAAGTGTAGGTAAATGTCCTCAAGCTGTGAACATGAATGAGACCTTGAAATGGAATGTATAGTATCGAAGGTTAGATGGGGAACTGCAGATATATTTAGCCTGGGAATGAATGAACTGCAGGATCCATGACTGATCTTCACCCTTTAAGAAAGTAAACAGCACTAGCATTGGTCAGTTTTAAGCAAAACTGCAGGTGCTGGGGTCTTGGGGAGCCTCACTGATTACATTAGGAATTGGCTATAACATTTCTTTCACTATGACACAACAGTAACCTTTAGGGGCATCCATGCACTGTCAGATCAGAGTGTATAATCTGCAGAGTAGTGGTCAAAGTTTACCCAGTTGCAGAGACATCAATAGAAAATGGAAAGCAAAGACAAAGAGGTACGAAATAAGCCTGACTGTGTAAGGAGTGCAAATACATAGTAGATGAATAAAGTAGAATTAGAAGTCTTAAACTGGGTCAATATCCCTTTCTTTTTGACCCTCAAAATTCTGTTATGTGGCAGAGTTTTAATGCACTGATTTCTTCCACTTAGCTGAAAGCCAAAAATGGATTCACAGTGCAGTCAGATTAATGATGAATGTGAATAAGGGAACTCAGAGCAGAAAGACCTTCATTAGATAAGTGGTGATATGCCAAGTACCAGTGTGCTGATGAAATCAAAGTTGTCATAGCACTAAAATATTCACTAAAAACTGGAATGTCTATGAAATTAATCACTTCTAAATCATTTCTCCTCTTACTTAAATCAAAATAAAACTTCATTTTCCAAATAATTTATGTGTAGTCATTATCTGATTTGGAGAAACTATCGAAATGGGGGAAAAAATAGAAACATAACAACAGAAAACAACTACAGAAAGAAGCTGCAAATACCTAAAATTGAAAAAGTGTGGGGATAAGATTAAATTTGCTCAAATGGTCTGAGGGAATAGATTATACCACACTTAGATTTTGGTAAATGAAGATCTAATGATGAGACCCACTAAAAACTGAAATAGAAAAAAAAAAATGAACACAAATGAGGATATCTTTCCAAAAGATGATGGTTTGACTATCAAAAGATTAAGGAAATTCACTGATAAAATTGTGAAAAAATTTTGCAGAATTGATCCAACTGCCATCAAGCTGTAGAAATCAACTAGCTAAGTTTACCATATAGTTGCACTCAATTCAACTCCTAGTAAGGTTATGCTTAAAATCCTTTAAGCTAGGCTTCAGCAGTATGTGAACCAAGAACTTCCAGATGTACAAGCTGGGTTTAGAAAAGGCAGAGGACCCAGAGATCAAATTGCCAACATTCACTGGATCATAGAGAAAGCAAGGAAATTCCAGAAAAACACCTACTTCTCAAGTGGTGCAGTGGTAAAGAATCTGCCTGCCAATGCAGGTGACTTGGATTTCTTTCCTGCGTGAGGAAGATGCCTGGAGGAAGAAATGGCAACCCACTCCATTATCCTTGCTTGGTAAAAAATCCCATGAACAGAAGAGCCTGGCGGGCTACAGTCCATGGGGTCACAAAGAGTCAGGCATGACTGAATGACTGTGCAGAGAGAGCTACTTCTGCTTCATTGATTAAACTAAATCTTTTGACTGGGTGGATCAGGAAAAACTGGAAAATCTTAAATAGATGGAAGTTCCAGAGCACCTTACCTATCTTCTGAGAAGCCTGTATGCAGATCAAGAAGCAACAGTTAGAACCAGACATAGAACAGACTGGTTCAAAATTGGGCAAGGAGTATGCCAAAGCTGTATATTTTCACCTTGCTTATTTATATGCAGAGTACATCATATGAAATCCTGGGCTGGATGAACCACAAGCTGGAATCAAGGGTGCTGGGAGAAATATCAACAAGCTTAGACTAACAGCAGAAAGAGAAGAACTAAAGAGCCTCTTGATGAGGGTGAAAAAGAAGAGTGAAAACTCTGGCTTAAAACTCAACATCGTAAACACTAAGATCATGACATCTGGTCTCATCATGTCATGGCAAACAGAAGAGTGAAAGAGCAAGCAGTGACAGATTTTATTTTCTTGGGCTCCAAAATCACTGCAGACAGTGACTGCAGCCATGAAATTAAAAGATGCTTGCTCCGTGGAAGGAAAGCTATGACAAACCCAGATAGCATATTAAAAAGCAGAGACATCATTTTGCTGACAGTCAGAATCCAGTAGCTGGGTGTTAGCAATTTTTATAAGCTATTCAGGCAATTCTAATATATATCCAGAGTGTGAGCCCCCTGTGGGCAAACCCCTTGAGGGCAAGACCATCTGTTAATTAATTTTATGACTTTCTCAAGGGCTTAACAAAAAGTTTTGTTGTATATTAATGGGTCTTTGTCAGACCCAGAATGGCATTTCCTATACTCCGAACAGATGATTCGATGCTATACGAATTACCAGTGGTTAACTGAATTTGGGGATTTCAATTCTGAAATGCCTTCCTCAGTTAATTTCTAAGGCAGATGCTAAAATGGAAACATAAACCCCAGCGACCATGAATAAAGCACACTGGCCTTGAGTTAAAGCTGACTGTGGCCTTTTCTTTATGAAAATAATAGCTTTTCTCACTCACCTTATGAGGTAAAGTCAAACAAATAAATAACCAAGGATTCTGCAAATATAAAATACTTTTTATATAAGACAAAACTACTACTTCATCAATATTGTTTCACAGAACAAAGTATACTCTGACCACAAAAACTAGAAACTAAAATCTATTGTTTGTAAGAGCCAAAAGCTGGGTTCTCTTTGTCCTTAATTCGTATATGTTCCTCATTTTTTAGAATATTTTGGACATGCACAATAAGTGTCACGTGTAGCTCTTTGTTTCCTTTGTCAGTAACCTTTTGGACTATGATACATGAAATATCAGTTTTAACCTAAGTTTAAATAAAATGTTAATATTTGATGATTTTTCAGAATAACCTATAAAGAAAACACTGACTTTAAAAGGTTAAGGATTCCTGGGCAAAAGGGCTCAGGATAAAACAAGCTAAAAAAGATAGCTCTAGATTGTCACTATGCTTATAATATACAAATTCATTCATATAGTCTTTATAGTACACAGCTATTTCTTTCTCAATATTTATGTAAGTAGATAGCATGGGCTCAGAACAAATAATATGTAAAAATATCTTCTGTATTTTTTTCGTGCAAGTCTCTTCTCCCTCCAAAAATTTAGAAAATAGTTAATATAGTAATACCTAGGGATGCCTCACTGACATGATTTATGTCTTGCAATCATAAAATATTGTGTCTAGTCAACTGAATTTTAAGCAGCTAAATGGTAGTCAGAAAATTTTATCCCACTTAGGAATAAGTTCACAGTGACAGAATATATTTCCCTTGTGAGTCCAGACATTGTCAGTGAGGAAAGGCTTTTAGTTGCTCTTGGGCTGGACTTGAATCTCTAAAGAAAAAGGCACTTACTAAAAGCATTATCTGAGTCACAAGATATATGGCCCTGACTGCCAGTACTTTCTCTATTTCTTACTTCAAATATGAACAAATGAGAGCTATTCCTCTCCCTGAAAATCTAAGACTGTTTCTTAAAGGTGGGAAAAGCTGAAAAAGAAAAAAAGTCAATGATAACTCAGTTTTTTGGAGGGAGGTGGTTATTCCTTCTGATTTTTAAATATCTGTCCTCACTTAAAATATCCACACAAAACAAGTAATTTTTTCATACTATTAAAGTCATAAGATAATCCTAAAATTTGATGGAGATCAGAGAATGAACACTATTTCATTTGTGTTTCTTTCCAGATAAACACTTTTCCAGTGGTTTATGGAGGAAAACTGATCTTCCATTGAATGGACCCAAAGTGCCTTAAACAAAATGGCTATTTATGAATAAATCTCTTAGGGCTACAGATTCATCATTCTGCTTTGTTTCTCTGAGAAGCTCAGGAGAGTTTTGTGATTTACTAGCTGGGGAGTAATTTATTTATTGCTGACAGTGAGGCCCTGAACAAGGGACCAGCACAAATAATGTGAAATGGTGCTAAATAAAGAGGATTGCTGCCGCTGCTGCTGCTGCTAAGTCGCTTCAGTCGTGTCCGACTCTGTGCAACCCCAGAGATGGCAGCCCACCAGGCTCCCTTGTCCTTGGGATTCTCCAGGCAAGAACACTGGAGTGGGTTGCCATTTCCTTCTCCAATGCAGGAAAGTGAAAAGTGAAAGTGAAGTCGCTCAGTCATGTCCGACTCTTCGCAACCCCATGGACTGCAGCTTGCCGACTCCTCCGTCCATGGGAGTTTCCAGACAAGAGTACTGGAGTGGGGTCCCAGTCTTCCCTCATGACATATAGCCAAAAAACTGACTTAAAGTAGTGTTTTATATCAGATTATCATGCCAGAGACCCTGAGTCTTCAGAGTATTCCTAAAGATTCCTATATAATGATTTTCAAAGAAGAAAAGAAATCATATAGATTATTAGGCCTAAAGTTGTGATAGCTGAAAGGAGGTAAACTACTTTGTTGGAAGACTGAAACATATTAAGAATATCCCTGCAATTACAGCACAGTGCAGGTTTACAGTCTAAGCAGATGCAGAAAATGGCATCAGGATAAGAAGAAACACAACCATGCAATTACAACCTTAGACTTTACTGATTTGTCACACTCTTGCCCAGCTGAAACAATTCGCTGCCTCTGCACTTCCGTGAGCAAGTTCTAATTCAAAACTCCCTGTATAACAAGGTCAAGGCTTGATTCCAGCATGACCCTGAAGTCATCTTGGCAGGAAGTTCTAAATCACAAGATATCTGTTCTGTATTGACACAGAGAAAGGGGATTTTTTTTTTTATAAAAAGAACTGACATCAAAATAAAAGTGAATTGTTTGATATATGGGTCTTCTTTTTGTGTTTGGTGACATAGACACAGGTTTTTGTTCTTGTTTTTCAAATGTCCAGTGTAATGACTTTTATTTTTCTTAAAGATTAGCTTTAATTCAAGAAGAAAATCACTCTATTGTTTTCCCTCATTATTTTCCAATAAAAGTACATAACATTATATAAAGCATGTCTTCAGTCACTTCAGTTTCTCTCTAATGATATCAATAGCCATTTCCATTGGTATTTTATATTCTTGACTTTTTCTCCATTAGGGTTTTTATTTTTTGCAGGTTGTTAAACAACTTAATTATCCAAATGTAACAATATTTAAAATATTTATTTGAATAGTTTAAATGTCTTTATTCACCCAATATTTCATTTTGACATACAGTGTGTTGTTTTTATTTTTCCTACATTAAATTATTTATGCTTTGGTATTTTTCAGCTTTACTGATGAATAACTGACAGATATAATTGCATAATTTAAAAGTTACAGTATGGTAATTTGAGATAAATATACACATATATACACATATACACACATATATGTATATACACACACACATACACGTGTGTGTGTGTGTGTGTGTGTATCTCCCATAGAGCATTTTGAATTTAAGATTCGTGAACTTGAAAACAAGTAGACAGAAAATACTTGCAAGTGAATTCTGGTTTCATATGTACATGTATCCATGCTCAGTTGTGTCCGACTCTTTGAGACCCCAAGGACTGTAGCCTGCCAGGCTCCCTTATGCATGGGATTTTCCTGGCAACAGTACTGGAGTGGGTTGCCATTTCCTCCTCCAGGGGTCTTTCTGACCCAGGTGTCTCCTGTGCCTCCTGCACTGGCAGGCAGATTCTTTACCACTAAGCCCTTGTCAATCCCTTCATATGCACAAGTACAATTAAATAAATCTGATATTATTTCCAGTTCTTCATATCCATATTTTGTGACCTTAAAACTATATAACCTCACTAATCTCACTGATCTTTATTTCCCTCTACTACTATGTCACAAGTCTTTCTTTTAATCATATGATTAAATATTCTTATAAGACATGATTTTATGGCCACCTAGAGCCCAACTATACTTCTTGCCCTTTTATTTTAAAGTGATCCCTTATTGCTGGACACGTAGTATTTTTTTTCTCTACTACTTAAAAATGTTACAATAATCACTATTGAACTTGCATCTTTAAATGCATCTTATATAATTTTCTTAGGGTCAATTGCTAGAAGTAGTATAGGATCAATGAATATGAATATTTTTAATAAGGCAAATTTCTCATAAAATATGCATAAATTTAATTGTTTTGGTCTTAAATGCTTGGCTACAGGTAGCATCTCAAAGATTCAATAATTAGATATGATATATACCTCTTTGTTATTCTAGGAATATTTTGGTATATAAAGACTATGTATATACACACACATATTCCTTTCCTTCTTCCCTCTACCTATCCCACATTCATAACTTTCCTTTTCTAGTTCTTTACACTTTTACTTTCATTATATTTTATAATAGTTACTGGATATCTACAATACTTACAATTCTTAGAAGATTATAAAATGAATAACACCTGCCTTCAAATTGCTATTCATCTAATATAGGAAAACAAACAAACAAACAGTGATCTATAGTTTGTATAAATTCACATACTTACATTCTAAGCCCCAATATGCCAGTAGCAGGTGATGGGGTCTTTAAGAGCTAAATAAGTCAAGAGGGTAGAGTCCTCATGAGTAGGATTAGTGGCCTTTAAAAGTGATCCCAGGGAGCTCACTAGCTCTTTTTCTGCCACATGAGAATACAATGAGAAAACATCTGCAATCAGGAAGACTCTCATATGAAACCCCCCACGCAGGCACTCTTATCTTCAGCCTTCACAACTGCTGTTAGAAGCCACCCAATCTATGGTATTTTGTTGTGCACCTTGACTAAGACAAATTGATGATGCAGATATATAGCTATACATAGCTATATTACAGGTAGAAAGTCCTAAGTACCTTAGACAAGGTTGCATCCATGCAGCTACCCATCCTAAGAATGCTTGTTTTATTTTTAATGTAGGTTCAGGACAACATGACTATTTTACATGAAAATTCCAGAATACATCCAATATCAGTGTAAAATGATAATAGACTGCTAACAATTAGCTCCCACCAAAACTTAGCTAGGCTGTATTTAATGAACACATTGTCTTTCTTATTACTCACCTTGGCAGTCATTTTTAGTACCCTGCCATTTTTACAAGGACACCATGGCTTCAATCAGAAACTCAGAATTCATTTTAAAAGGTCAATGAGACAGGGTCACTGTTTTAGGCATATTTTATACTGATGATATTATCAAATATAATTCCCTGTGGAGTTACAAAACAATAGAATGAAGATACTTTTCTGAGTCACTATTTACATTCAGGAAACACATATTTATGAGAACCAATGTAGCTCAGATTAATACTACAAAATTGCACAATAGTAATAATCTAACAATTTAGTTTATTCAAATGAAATGTTTTGAATCTAGTAATATTTATGCATTAATTATTTTCAAGCTAAACAAAATCATTTATTTTAATGGCTTGGACTCAGTTCCTCCCAATGTCTACATCATAGCTTCCAGTAATTTAGGCAAGGGCAAAAATAGCAGATAGTCTGTTTCAGGAGTTATCAGGTATAATCATTAAGCCAAACTTCTAAAGTAAATACTATTTGTTGTTTTTAACAGTTGAGTAATTGAACTTCAGCAAATTTAAGGAATTTCTCCTAGTTCATGTGCTTAGTTTACGTGAGACAATTTGGACAAAACCAATCATGTGACCAAGGCTAATGTCAATGTGGAAAAGGACAACATGAGGGCTTCCATCTGGAAAACCTGATTTCTTGAAGGACAGCAAACTGAAAGTCTACTTTAAATTATTTGTTATCAAAATGAGTATTCATAAATACAGATAGGGGCTTCCCAAGTGATGCAATTGTAAAGAATCTGCCTACCAATGTAGGAGGTGCAAGAGATGTGAGTTTGATTCCTGGGTCAGGAAGATATCCCGGAGTAGGAAATGGCAACCCTCTCCAGTGTTCTTGCTTGGAAAATTCTGTAGACAGAGGAACCTAGAGGGCTATAGTACATGATGTTGCAGAGTTGAACATGACTGAGCACGCCCGCGTGCGCACACACACACACACACAAATACAGAGAACTTCTTACTTAGAGGTTTAAAAAGCAATTTATCAAAACATGATTTTTTTATTTGTTATAGAAAAATACATTTGAACACCAAAATATTAAATGCATGTTCAGAATTACAGAAACTCTAAATTTTTTAAGATATTCTTGACTCATGTACTTACTTATTCATATTTATCATGCAACATTAGGTACTCTAAAAAGCACAAAAGTAAGTGATGGGCTAGACATATCTACTGTGCTCATGAATGTTTAAGGGATATTAAATAAAGATGTCTATAAATAATTGTAAAATGCAATTGTAGTAAAGTTCTTCTTTTAAAAAGTTCAATATATACAGTAAAACAACAAAGCATGAAACACAGTTTATAACTTGAGAGACACTTTTACCAGCATCAAAAATTCTAAAAATAAATAAACAGATACAACTTGTCTGTAAGTAGCAAAATAGTCTATCTCCAACTGCATTATATGATTACAGTTATACATAATTCATAATCCTCAAAATTCCTAGTGCTATTTTGTACATTAAAGTGGTCATGCAAAAAGATTAGCTCTAATGCTGAGGAAGGAGTTGACTCAAGGAAGAAAGAAAACAAGTGAATATAGAAAGCAACAAGTAAGAAAATTTCTCAACATTAAGGAAAATATGTTAGAGGAGGTAAATTTTTAAAACATCATCCTTCATAGATTTTCAAAACTACAACTTAAATAATGGAAGAATAATAAGAGTCTTAATAGTTGGTTAAGTTCTTTAAAAAACCTGGAGAAAAAGAAATCCAGATAGGTAGAATATAAACAGTTGCTGCCTTCAAAAAGCAAATCAGAAATAAAGAATAACAACTTTATCAGTGTGAATATTTTTCTATTTCTGCACTTCAAGGGAAGCTAAAGACACTGGCTTTATGTGCTATGTATGGACTCAAACACCATGACAGCCACCTCACTGTAATAAAAGGATAAGAGTATCACTGTTTCTTGTTCACTGAAAGGACTGATGCTGAAGCTGAAATTCTAATACTCTGGCCAGCTGACGTGAAGAACTGACTCAGTAGAAAAGAGCCTGATGCTGGGAAAGATTGAAGGCAGGAGGAGAAGGGGACAACAGAGAATGCGATGGTTGGATGACATCACTGACTCAATGGACATGAGTGTGGGCAAGCTCCAGGAGTTGATGGACAGGAAAGTCTGGTGTGCTGCAGTCCGTGGGGTTGCAAAGAGTCGGACATGACTGAGCAACTGATCTGAACTGATCACTGTCATGGGTCACTAGAAAACAGGAAATTATAGCCATCCATACTTCTCTCTCAAGTTTCCTATGAGAAAATGTTTTGTTTTATATTGAAGTTGTCCACCCCATCCATTCATTTTAGATAGATAATACATACTTCATACTTGATTCTGGAATCCATGCTACATGTGAGGTCACTTCAGTCATGTCCCACTCTTTTTGATCCTATGGACTGTAGCCCACTAGGCTTCTCTGTCCATGCGGTTCTCCTGCCAAGAATATTGGAGTGGGTTGCCGTGCCATCCACCAGGGGATCTTCCCAACCCAGAGATCAAACTTGCATCTCTTATATCTCCTGCATTGGCGGGCAGGTTCTTAAGTATTGTAAAGCAAAACAAACTAAGAAAATAAAAATTAATTAAAAAAATAAAATAAATAAAATAGCAAAATGACAAAAAAAAAAAACAAAAAACAAATGATATAGAATGGCTTAGAAACAATGACCACACATAGCAGTGAGCGTTTGTGATTTGAAGATTTTAGTTGAAGTATCATTTCCAATTAAATAATAATAGGGCTTCTTGGAAAAACAATTATAGCTTATACAAGGTACTTTTAGAACTCTGACAGACTAGATAGTTGAAGTGGGAGAGTAGCTTCCCTGTTTTTGTTTCAGATTAAAACACTGCCTCAGAGCCAAGTGGGCAGTGAAATATCCTGCTATATAACCTTGCTCTCTTTTAGAACTCTTCATTATCAGTTTTCACTCAGATTTCAAAAGCGACAGACTTATCACATTTGTAAATATCCAGTTGCTAGATCAGCATATTTTAGTACATTCTCTTCACTTTTAGTGCCTTTTTATGTATGTATATACATCCTCAATATTCATATTATTCTGCTACTTGCATGTCATGCAAATATTATATGGTCTTGGGTATTCATTGAATACAAAGGTTTTTAATGCTCACATTGAATCACATTACAGAAATGAATGCATTTTTAAATTAATCTCTAATTGTATATTGCCTTATTATAAATTATCTTTTGATTGTTTACTTCAGGGAACCTACTATATGATTTTCCAGTCAAACACTTATTATGTGATATAGTTATTAAAACTTGGGTTGCCTATCCCACCATTAAATGAGATTGGTTAAAACTGAAGACAATCTTTGACATAATGAAATATTCTCCAAAGAGCCAATGTTACTCAAAAGTTTGATCATACACATAAACCATTATAAAATGGCTCCACCAATATTTCAGTAAGACTAGAAAGAAAGGGTAGGGATAGAACAAGGGAGGGAGGAAAGGAAGAAAGAAGAGAGAGAATTGCTGCAAATAAAATTGAAAATAAATAGGTGAAAGGGATAAATGCAGGAAAGCAGAAATAGCCAGGGGTGAGAGGGTGAGCTTGAATACTACTAGGTCCAAGTTGCATAGGAAAAAAAGAATTCCAAGCCATGTGGAACTTATTACAGGTGTTATTTTTCAATAAGCAAATTCAGACACTCACTTCACTCTACCTGTGGGAAGAGGGACTGTGGCTCCATTATTTAAAAAGACACATAGAAGAGGAGAAAACACTAACTGAATTGAGGGAAACTTCTAATCCTAGCATATGTTAATTCTTCAATCTACTAATAACTTGATTAATAAATTCTTAGTGAAGCAAGTCTCAAAACATTTGGGCTTGGGACCCTAGTTAGAGAAAGTCATTGAAAGGATGTGGCTGTCAGCTGACTGCAAGCTGGACCCAGGCAATAGGAAGCGCCTCCCTCCTTCCCTCGACCTTGGAGCGTATTGATATATTTCATCCACCATTACCACACTAAAAGTTGTTTCAAGGACACATCTTTGAGAAAGCAAGGTGTTGAGACTATCTGGACTGACACGTGATGTAACCCTGGTCAGGCCTCTAAATAAACCAAGATTCTGGCCTGAGGTGCTGAGATCTAGTTGCAGCACCCAAGACAACCTCATATGTAAGTTCCCTTGCTTGTTAAATCTGCCATCTGCTCATCTGGAGTGGTCTGCCTCTTTTTTAAGTCTCTCCTTGCCCATTGTGTACAGGGGCCAGTTTTAGACTTCCCCAGGGCACTCTTGAGGTGGCAAAAATAACATCCCTTTAAACTGTTTAAAAATAGAGGACTATAAGGAGATGGTGTTCATGTGGCCTATATCTTTCAATACTTGTCATATTGGAAATTAACACTGTGGGAAATATTTATAGATCAAATAAATGTATTACACATTTGCATAATACGTTTTTAAAAAACTGTTTCTCAAACAAAAACGTTTAGTGAGAAGAATGGCACTGTACTGAATATTTTTAAATATCTGTAAAGACTGGCTTAATAGAGGACAGTAGCTTTCTTCTGGTTCTATATGCAGTCTGTGGCGGTATATGTCCTTGGTTGAGGTAAACACAGAAAAGACCCTCACACAGATATTTGAAGATGTGAAAATTGAGGAAACATGATAATTGATACTACAGCAAATTCAGCAGTCTAAAACAATGCACACATTTTACTCCATAAAATTGATTGATCTGTCTTGCATTTTACATGGGTCTTTTATTCTGCATGATTTTGCTAACATGAGATAACATCGATTATTTTAGAAACATTGGTTCACTGAGTTTATGCAGATCCTCTAAATGTTTGACACATTTCATTATGCAGTAAGAAAAAACCTTATTTTTATTTTTACTTTCAATCTTATTTGTAAAGCATTTAAGTATCTGGAAGCTATCAAGCACCCAGGGTCTAATAAAAATTTTCCAGAATTCTAATTTTCTCTCGAAGGCCCAAAAAATTGTCGTTGAAAGAAAAACACTGTCAGTTACTTTCCGTGAAGTTACAGTCTTCATTCATTGTTAAGAAAATGTATGTCAAACACTCAAGTCTGGTTAAACACAAGTTGTCTGTTTTCTTTTTCCAAGTAAAATCAAGTTTTTTTTTTTTTTTAATGAAAGAAAGCATCCAGATTAGCTAGTAGCACAAATGTACAAGTGCTTTACCTTGAATAGTCATCATATTTCATTATATAGCAGAGATGATCATGCATGTTTCTCAGTCACACAAAATATCAAAAAAGATGTACATAAGCATTGAGATTTAATGAAATTAATTTTTCTTATTATATCCTCAAGGACTATCTTAAGTGAAATTGTTTTTTAATTTCTTTACAGCAAATTCATGGTGATGAAGAATATAATAACATTAGTACCTTTGAGGGCTACTGTCTTTCTTTGTGTTAGTTGACCAGTAGCTTTTCCACCATTGTTGTACCATCAATGAAATTATGGCACAGAAAAAGGTAACATAATGTCATAATATTACTATAAAAACAATTTGACATTACAGACCCTATGAAAGTGTTACAGAAACCACCACACCTTTAGGGGACTAACATCATAATGAAATGAAACTCTAAAAAAACAGCATTGCCAATGGACAATCAAATATGAGATGCCCTCAGCTGTCTTTAAGGAATGTTACTCTGATAAATGTTTTTGTCCACACCTAATTAAGTTCTGGAAAATATATTATTATCAGAACAGGAATGAGGTAAGAGCAACTTAATCATGCCTTTGCTTTGCTTATTGTAAAAGATAGTACAAGACTTTCTAAGGTGTGGGTGCTGTATTCAGATTTTTTCTTCAATTTCATCAGGGCTAGAATACAAACATTCTTGGTATATTTCTTGGTGTCTACAACAGGTGCTTAAATATATATTAACTGATAAATATGTATGTATCAATAACTATTCATATTTATTGAATATTGTTGTTCAGTCACTGTTGTGTCCAACTCTTTGCAACCCCATGGACTGCAGCACACCAGGCTTCCCTGTCCCTCACCATCTCCCAGAGTTTGCCCAAGTTCATATCCATTAAGTCAATGATGTCTTCCAACCATCTCATCCTCTGTCATCCTCTTTTCTTGCTGCCCTCAGTCTTTCCAAGCATCAGGGTCTTTTCCAAGGAGTCAGCTCTTTGCATCAGATAGCCTAAGTATTGGAGCTTCAGCATCAGTCCTTCTAATGAATATCCAGGATTGATTTCCTTTACGATTAGCTAGTTTGATCTCTTTGCAGTCCAAGGGACTCTCAAGAGTATTCTCAAGCACCACAGTTCAAAAGCAACAATTCTTTGGCGCTCAGCCTTCTTTATGGTCCAACTCTCACATCTGTACATGACTCCTGGAAAGCCCACGGTTTTGACTATATGGATTTTTGTCAGCAAAGTGATGACTGTGCTTTTTAATATACTGGCTAGGTTTGTCATGGCTTTTCCTCCAAAGAGCAAGCATATTTTAATTCTGTGGCTGCAGTCATTGTCTGCAGTGATTTTGGAGCCCAAAACAAAATCTGCCACTCTCTCTACTTTTTCCCCATCTATTTGCCATGAAGTGATGAGAACGGATGTCATGATCTTAGTCTTTTAAATGTTGAGTTTTAAGCCACCTTTTCCCAAAAGAATTGGCCCACAGTATCCAGACTCAGCTCAGAGTCTTCAAAGTAGAAGCTCTGAGACAGAGCCTGTTCCAGACCTACACCATGGGAGTTCGTAGTGACATAAGGTGGCAAAGCAGAAGAACGTGTGCTCTTCTTCTGCAATAAACCAAAATCGGAACTAGCTACTGACCCACCATCGACAGGAGGGTGTTGGAACCCACCAAAAAAGATACCCCACATCCAAGGACAAAGGAGAAGCTGCAATGAGACGGTAGGAGGGGTATAATCACCTTAAAATAAAATCCCATACATGCCAGGTGGTGACCCACAAAGTGAAGAACAATAATACCAAAGAAGTTCTCGTATTGTTGCAAAGGTTCTAGGCACCACATCAGGCTTCCTAACCCGGGGATCTAACAAAGGGACTGGGAATCCGCAGGGAATCTGACTTTGAAGGACAGCTGAATTTAATTACAGAACTTCCACAGGACTGGGGGAAACAGAGACATTTGTAGGGCACAAATAAAACCTTGTGCTCACCAGGACTCAGGGAAAAGGAGACTGACCCTACAGGGAAAAGAGCCAGACCTGCCTGTGAGTGTTTGAGGGTCTCCTGTGGAGGCGTGGGTCAGCAGTAACCTGCAGTGGGGACAGGGGCATTGGCAGCAGCAGTCCTGGGAGGCACTCCTTGGCCTAAGCCCTTTTGGAAGTCACCTTTAGCCCTACATAGACACTGTAGACATCAGGACTGGCTGGATGCCTCAAGCCA
Organism: Aepyceros melampus; assembly: GCA_006408695.1. NCBI lineage: Eukaryota > Metazoa > Chordata > Mammalia > Artiodactyla > Bovidae > Aepyceros > Aepyceros melampus. The sequence continues at coordinate 211,254 of SJXQ01005312.1, read as the reverse complement.
AATGACTAACAGGGAAGGAGCACAGCCCCACCTATCATAATCTTAGTCTTTTAAAAGTAGAAAATTGGATTAAAGTTTACTAAGCATGGCTCTGCCCACCAGAGCAAGACTCTTTCCCCTACAGCCAGTCCCTCCCATCAGGAAGCTTGCACAAACCCCTTATCCTCTTCCATCAGAGGGTAGACACAAAAAGCAAGAACTACAATCCCATAGTCTCCAGAATGAAAACCACAATCACAGAAAGGTACTAAAACATTGCCTGTTAATATCAATTAATGAAGACGCATGCACGACTTGAATCTAGTTTATCCAACTCTCTAACTATGTGAATCTGGGGAACTTTCTTAGTTTATTTATTTCTCAGTATCAATAAATGTAAAATATGCATTCTATGAGTACTATCATCATAGAAATATGGAAAGTTTATTCCAGATGCTCATCTCAGTACCCAATTCATGGAAATGTCTCAAATACTCACTCAATACAATCAATCTATTGTCAATAAATTCTTGAATCATTTCATTGCACTAACTTGCTTTTCTTTATTTACTAATTGTTATCACTAAGAACAATTTTAAGTCTTTGAGGTATTTGATATTAATATATATGTGTCTCATAGTTCAACAAAAAATAAAAGAAAGGAAGGGAAGAAGAGAGGGAGGGTGGAAGGGGAGGGAGGAAAGACCACCCTAAGGTCAAACAGCAAAGAGAATTTAACATAAAATTTTAGGTATAAAAATGATGGAAGAACTAAAAAAGTTAATGTACTACCTGGGAGACAGCCCAGACACTGGTAACTGCAGAAATCAGATCTCAACCTAGCTAATGGGAGGAAAATGAGAGAGAAGAGGTGGCCTTGAGAGAAACCACTCACTAGTGACACAAAAGAGAGAACCATTCTATGATGTGAGCAGTATGTAAAATATCTACTTCACCTCCATACAAATTAAACTTGTTTTGATGAAGTGTTTTTACCTAGTTTTGTTACTGTAAACAAGTTCTTGTTAAGAAATGTTACCATATGTTTTTATGAGATTTGTTTTTGAACGTGTTTTTAGGGTTTTTTCCAAAAAAAGAAAATGTCTTTACTCTCCTACCCAAAAATCAATGTAAACATACTGTCTGTGTTTGAGAGAAAGTCTGTTGAGGCACACATGTTATCATCTCCTAATGAACTCCCAAACCTCGAGTAATAATTTCAGCCTGAAAGCCAGTTTGCCCTACATCTCTGAACACTGATCTCCCCACATATCTCTGGAAAACACTGATCCACTTTATGGACCCCACAGTCTGCTCTGAGGCAACTGAAAGTGTCTTGGGCAGATAGGAAGATATCATGCTATCAAAGGTCAGCGACATATCAACTTACAAGCCAGTGGTGGCTGAGATGGAGAAAGCATCACTGATTCTAACTCAATATTGTATATATGACACCCCTCCCAGATCCAGTACACTACTTCCTACTTATCCTGTTGATGGAAATAAATGACAACATTACAACTAAATACGTCTGGGTCGTCATTAACTTTTCTTGGCGTTGCCTGGACATCACAGGTCTTAGGTTTTACTATAGACTGAACGTCTATGTCACCCCAAAATTCATATGTTGAAGTCTAACCTCCAGGATGGTATCTGGTGAGGACTGTGGAAGGTGTACCTTTATGAAAGAGAAAATTCATGGGAGGATATGGGGAAAAGAAAGTCATCTGTGAACCAGGAAGTAAGCCCTCATAGGACACTGACTCAGTAAGTGCCTTGCTTTTGGGATTCCCAGCTTCCAGAACTGTAAGGAATAAATTTATTTTATTTATAAGCCACCCAGGCTATGGTATTTTGTTAGAGCAGAACAAACAAACAAAGACATGCTTCTACACTGACCTAGAGATAAATTCAGAATAAGACACTATGTCACTAATAAAACTACCAAAGTTTCTGCCAGAATCAACAAAGCCACTGGAATCCACAGCTAGCTGGTACTACTAGCATGGCCCTGAATGCTGGGACTGCTGGATTCCTAAGCCTCCTACTGCTAGGCTTAGTAGTCCTGTCTTGTCAGAACTATTATTAAAACAGGAAAAAAAAAAAAAAGGGAAAATAATTTTCCCTCCACAATTTCAATTTCTTGCCAGTGACTCCCATTGGCAGAACATAAATGGGAGTCTGGGAAATGGAGTATACAGAATTCTAGTCCCTGCAGCACAGAGTTGAACCCAGCATGACAGAAATAGAACTGAAGGGAAGTAGACAAATAAGGGGAAAAAAATAGAGTAAATATAAGTACAGCATCTATGCATGGTGTGCCGTATGATTTAACAATATCTGTGACAAGTTCTCATTCCCAGAAATTCTAACCCTTTCACTGAATTACTGAGTTTTCTGAAGACATTAGAAAATTGGGGTAATGATAATAATAAAAAATAGGCCAAGATCCTGACAAGAGATCCAATTTAGTCAACATTTACTATTTGCCACATATTAATCAAGCACTTGCTAAATGCCAGGAGCTGTGCTGTATGTTGCTATGAGAGACACAGTGATGAACAGAATAGGCTACTTGTCTTCTAAGAGTGAGAAAGTGAGATGAAATAACTTCACAAATAGCTATAATCTAGAGCAGTATAAGAGAAATCTGTAAGTGATGCAAAGTGTTTTGTGAGTAGAAGAATAGGTGCCGTTTTGATGAGTGGATATGAGCAGGAAAATGTACAGTTTGAGCAAAGAGCAGCATGGGGAAAGTTCGAGGCTTATGTGACAAATAGCCACTGCATCTGTTTATTTTGCTCCAAATATTCTCTAATCAGTTAGCTGCCATTCCTTTTAGAAATGTTAAGTGTATCCCGCCCCCCCAGGAACACCGACATACATCTACAATTAGTGTATTATAATTAGAAGATAACCCCTATTGTCTCCCTATTATCACTATTTCCCCTTGAGGATAAAGCCATTATAACTAAAACTGAAAATATTTTAATGTTTTCCTAATTATAAAAATAACATATTTCTTAATATATGATTTATCTAATTATTTGTAATGTTTCCAATCAAAACAGGCTCATTTTAGACAACGTGGGAACAATGCTGTGGGATATCTTGATTTTCACTAATTTATCACAAACTCATACAATTATAATAAATATGTGGTAAAAACACTTTTATTTAATAATTAAGGGCATCTCTGGTTAATTCCATAAGGATCCCAAAGTGCAAAAACTGCACTATAAAGAAAAACATGCTTAAGATTTATGCTCTATATTCCAAATCAATTTATACTCTTACTAAGGATGATGGTCCCTTTGTGCCAAATTTGATTTTCATTACTTTATTGAAAGCATTTACATAAATATTTATAAGCAATATTTCATCTTAAGTTTATCAGAATTTAGTACACTGATATATTCATAAAGCAGTATTGAAGACTTTTGTATTACTTTTGGCCTGGAACAACTTATATGGTGGGAAATGAAGGTGTGAAATAAATGAAGAGTCAGTAAAACCGTCCAGAACTGGAGATGTTTTGGGGGAATAATTTTCTTATTTGTATTTGATTTTTGATACTTTTCTATTTTTCCCTCCAGCTTTATTGACATATGATTGACAAATAAAAAATTGCATATATTTAGGTTGCTCAATCTAATGTCTTTATATATGTATACATCTTGAAATAATTACCAAAATAAAGCTAATTAACACACCCATCACTTCACACAGTAACACTTCCTTTTTTAAAAAACACTTGGAATCTAGTCTCTTAGCAAATTTCAAGTATAAAAACATTATTATTAACTATGGTCATTATGTTGTGCATTAGGTCTCCAGATCTCAGTTATCTCACTACTGAGAGCTTACACTCTGACTAGTATCTCCCCACCCTTCAGCCCCTGGTCATCCCAGTTTACTCTGTTATAAGTTTGACTTTTTTGTGCATGTGTGGTTTCACATATAAGTTATACCATGCAATATTTGTCTTTCTGTGTCTAGCTTGTTTCACCCAACCTAATGTATTACAGGTTCCTCTTACTGTCACAAATGGCAATTTGAGAAGGATTTCCTTCTCAATGGTTGAAAAGTTTTCCATTGTATTTTCATATATATCATATCTCATTTGTCCACTCACCTTCCATTAGTTAGGCTACTGTGAGTAATGCTGCAATGAACATGGGGGTGCAGATATCTCTTTGAGATACCTATTTTACTCCCTTCAGATATATATCCACAAAGGAGACAGCTGGATGAAATGACAATTTTATTTTTAATTTTTAAAAGAATTTCCATATTTTTTCCCATAATGGCTGTACCAATATACATTCCCACCAATGGTATACTTGGGTTCCCTTTTTTCTTCATCCTTATAAACCCTGATTATCTTTAGACTATTTGATGACAGCCATTGTAACATGTGTGAGGCAGTATCTTATTGTGGTTTGGATTTGTATTTTCTTAATGATTAATGATGTTAACCATTTTTTCATGTGCCTGTTGGCCATTTTAATTGGGTTATTTGTCTTTTTTTTTTCTGAGTTGTACAAATTTCTTGGATATTGACCTCTTATCAGATTTACAAACATCTGTGTGATTTGCAAATATACAAATTGTTGTTTGTGTATTTCCATTTATTGATTTGCTTTCAAGTCCCACTTTATTTTTATTTTAAAATGAAATAAGTTAAAGCTATTCCTCTATATTTTTCAATGGATACTGTTTGAGCAAGCACTCCAAGTTTTGAGATGTATTGCTGACCTAGGTGCAATCTATGATTATTGCCTTAATTTTCTTTTCAACTCCTAAATCTTTGTGTTTACAGTTGCTTTGTTTTAATTGGTGTATGGTGAGATTAAGTCATCTTTCAATTAGCCTGAGTAATAAGGATACTATGTGGATTAAAATTGGTTTCCAGTTCCTTGTTATTTTACACATGAATAAAAAGAATTTATTTTCCTTTTTAAAAAAAAAATTTTGCACAATTTTAAAGGTCACTTTACATTTATAATTATTACACAATACTGGCTATGTTTCCTGCATTGTACAATTTATCCTCTACTGCTATTGCTACTGCTAATTCACTTCAGTCGTGTCTGACTCTGTGCGACCCCAGAGAGGGAAGCCCACCAGGCTCCCCCATCCCTGAGATTCTCCAAGCAAGAACACTGGAGTGGGTTGCCATTTCCTTCTCCAATGCATGAAAGTGAAAAGTGAAAGTGAAGTCGCTCAGTCATGTCCGACTCTTGGCGACCCCATGGACTGCAGCCCACCAGGCTCCTCCGTCCATGGGATTTTCCAGGCAAGAGTACTGGAGTGGGATGCCATTGCCTTCTCCAAATTTATCCTCTAGCCTATCTAATACTCAGTAGTTCGTGCCTTCCACTCACCTACCCCTAGAGGGCCCCTTCGCCACAACCTGGTAACCATTAGTTTGTTCCTTTTTTGTTATATTAACTAGTTTGTCATATTTTTTACATTTCATATATAAGTGATATACAGTATTTCTCTTTCTCTGATTTATTTCACTTGGAATAATGTCATACAAGTTCTCCATGTAGCTACAAATGGCAAGAGTCCATTCTTGCTTGTGACTGAGTAGTATTCCAGTGTATGCACACACCACATCTTCTCTACCCATTCACCTGTTGATGGACACAAGTTGCTGCCATGCCCTGGCAATTGTAAATAATACTGCTATGAATATTGGGGTACATGTTTTTTTTTAATGACTTTTTTGACTTTTGAGAGGTTAAAAGGATGCTGGATGACTTACAAGGCTAGTTTAGGAAAAGCCTTTTTGCTTCTGCCTTAATCTTTTAGAACATTGGTTCTCCAAATGCATTCGAAGATGTCCTCACTTCAAATTGAGATACCGAGCTGCAAGAAGCCCAGCCATCTAATGAAGTCATATACCGCTGCTCTAACTGAGAGTCCAGGTGAGCCTGGGAGCATAAACTGCGCAACATATCAATGAGTAATTATGAACACCTAGCTGAGGCATGCTATACTCTGCTGACACTTAATTACAATTGCATGAAAGACCTCCAAATGGTGACCACACAGACAAGACCTTTTAATCCATTTTACCACAAATTTGCAACACCAAGAGAGTTAACTAGAGCAGCTTTTAGTTTCCCCAGAAAATAACATGCATGGTAATTATAATCTTGGCTTTTGCTTCAGAACACCTTCATTTATTTATCTTCATACATGTATGTATGTATGCATATATTTTCTTTTTCATTATGATTAAAAATAATAATGACAATTAGACTTGTCATAGAAGTACAGTTGACAATATTTTTCCTCAAGATTCTATAGCCATTCCTTCTTTCTCTGAAGGCATTTAATGTCATTGAATATGTTAATCTCAATCTAATTTTTGTATTTTAACATGTGAGCTTTTTTCAACTTTTCAAAAGTCTAAACTCCTATGAGATTAATCTTTATTCATGAGATTTTAAAATGTCACTTCATTAAGTGTTCCTTTTAATTATTTTCCCTGCTTTATTTTGGTTCCTTTCAGTCTTTAACTGGATTTTCATTCTAATACAATTCTGTTTTTTTCTTCGTCCTATTGTTATGTTACTTTAGAAACATGAATTTTTCCTTCTAATTTACAATTTAAGTGACTAACTTAGCTCAGTACTATTTTTCCTTTTGCTATTTCCTTTCACATTGAGAGAATATTTCATTATCTTACACATTACTGATTAAATATCCTGCAGTGTTTAGTTTGCCTTGTACTGTTACTAATAATGATTTAAATTTTCATATTCATTATCTATTTATTCTATTTTTTGTATGACACCAGTCTGACAAACACCCATATTATCAAAAGAAGTCAATGAAAAATGATAATTTCTGAGATAAAACTAATCTAAAGTGTTTTTGTTTTGTTTTTTAAGGCTCATATAGTTTGCATTCACACCTGGGTCATATCAACATAAGTAAATTAACATTTTTTATTCATTTTATCATTTACTATTGAGATCACTGCATTCTGTAAGTATTAGTAGTGGAGACTCTGCTGCAAATGCTATGGCCACTTTAGAAAGCAACTCTGATGCAGCATGTTTTCCATTCCAGCACAGCATAGTTTATCAGCACAGGGTTTCCACTAGGTAAGAAGGAATTAAGGCACATCTCTTAAACTTTCTCTGGAGAAACCAACCATTACTCCTCAGATATGTATTGGAAATTGGATAGAAAAATCTCTCTTGGTCTGTTATATGTTTGTGTTCACTCGTGTAGAAGACATGTGGTTGTTGTTCAGTCACTAAGTCATATCTGACTCTTTGAGACCCCATGGATTCCAGCATATCAGGCTTCCCTGTCCTTCACTGGGCTGGAAGAAACATAAGCTGGAATCAAGATTGCCAGGAGAAATATCAGTCACCTCAGATATGAAGATGACACCATCCTTATGGCAGAAAGTGAAGAGGAACTAAAAATAAATAGCCTCTTAATGAAAGTGAAAGAGGAGAGTGAAAAAGTTGGCTTAAAGCTCAACATTCAGAAAATGAAGATCATGCTATCTGGTCCCATCACTTCATGGCAAATATATAGGGAAACAGTGGAAACAGTGTCAGATTTATTTTTTGGGGGGCTCCAAAATCACTGCAGATCGTGAGTGCAGCCATGAAATTAAAAGACGCTTACTCCTTAGAAGGAAAGTTATGACCAACCTAGACAGCATATTGAAAAGCAGAGACATTACTTTGCCAACAAAGGTCCGTCTAGTCAAGGCTATGGTTTCTCCAGTGGTCATGTATGGATGTGAGAGCTGGACTGTGAAGAAAGCTGAGCACTGAAGAATTGATGCTTTTGAACTGTGGTGTTGGAGAAGACTCTTGAGAGTCCCTTGGACTGCAAGGAGATCCAACCAGTCCATTCTGAAGGAGATTAACCCTGGGATTTCTTTGGAAGGAATGATGCTAAAGCTGAAACTCCAGTACTTTGGCCACCTCATGAGAAGAGTTGACTCTTTGGAAAAGACTCTGATGCTGGGAGGGATTGGGGGCAGGAGGAGAAGGGGATGACAGAGGATGAGATGGCTGGATGGCATCACTGACTCGATGGATGTGAGTTTGAGTGAACTCCCGGAGTTGTTGATGGACAGGGGGGCCTGGCGTGCTGCAATTCATGCAGTTGCAAAGAGTCGGACATGACTGAGCGACTGAACTGAACTTTCACTATCTCCCAGTCTGCTCAAACTCATGTTGATTTAGTCATTGATGCCATGCAACCATCTCTGTCACCTTCTTCTGCTTTTGCCTTCAATCCTTCCCAGCATCAGTATCCCTTTCTAAATCTATAATAAGTATTGTAAGAGCACCGTAAGTTTTTTAAAAGTTGACACAGTTTTTCTGTAGAAAATAAAGCCCCTATCCCTTTATGATTTGGTGTCATTGTAGTTGTTTCTTTAACCATGATACTTTTTGGCATTTTTTTTTTTTTTTTGCCATGTGCTTAATAGTTTCTTGAAAAATAAAAAAATAGAAGGTAGCTCTATTTTTTTTTTTTTTTTTGGTTATGCATTAGGAGGAGAGCAAAATGCAAGATGGGAAAGAACTGTGACTTTATTGCATATAGAAATAGAAATCATGCCTCTAGATTAATTTCCAAACTCTCAGAAGCTGCATATAAGCACATTAAAATATGCCCAGCTATGTTATCAGATCTCTAATTACCTTAAAGTTTATATTTCCTAGGACAGTTTCTATTTTCAATATTTTGCCCACATTATCCTTTTCAATGCACACATATATGACTGATCCAGTTCCCAAGTGTTTTATCTTACACACACATACACATGCACACACACACACACACACACACAATGGACACTGCAATACTTCCACACAACTTTTCAAGGAATTACTCCAAAATAGGTGAATTAAGATTTCAAAGCTACACAGATTTTGTCTATACTGTTACCTTTTGGATCTGGGAATTTGAGAGTAAAAAACCGGAAGATGTAGTCATGCCTGGAGTATAATTTTTCAGTGAGTTACATTATAAATTATTGGAATATTAAGAAATAATGATAGCTATTCATGGAAGCCTGTAGATTTCAGGCCAACTTCCCCAGAAAGGCTTTCTTTGTCACAAAGTTGATTTAATTCTGTTCAAGACAAATTCTTTTCAAATATTAGCCCTCAGTGTCTTAAATCTGAGCCTACAATGAGCTCAGAGGTGACTGCAACTCTTCTTGTGTGGTCCTGATATGGATAGCTTTCTCTAACTATACACCTTTGGCACTCATCTGTACTATCATTCTCTAGAAGGTGACCTGATTTGGAGAGACACTATATAACCCACCTCAGTAGAACACTGACCAAGCAGTGCCAGGGGACATTAAAATTAGAGTCAAATAAAACTCCTCTGCCTAGCTGATTTAGCTATAATTGCTAATCAGTGAGGGATGTACTTTTAAAATTAGCCTTTAATTCTCTAAGTTGAGAGTGAAAAACAGAACACATGTGATCTTCCCACAACCTCCTTACCAACAGTCTGTTAAAAATCATATGAAATCCAACCACAACAATAACAAAAAAAGAAACAACAACAACAGACAGTAACACATTTTGCTTATTCTATAAAGAATATCACAGATACCTCACAAGTCTCAATCGTCAGTGTTTCCCCATATTTACAAATCATGAAACATCCTGTTATGTACAGAATATAGATTTTCTAGGGCATGTCAAAAGTTAAAGCAGCTGAAAAACAATTTTTAACAACTGACTTCACTTATCAAACAGCAAAACCTGAAAAAGGTCTCTGGCACCTGAAATCATTTAATGTTTTTACGGCAGTGATAAAAATCACTTCAGGTGTTGCTGCAGCAACAGCTTTGAAAGCAATAGAGTTCCATCGTGGAGAAGATCCATCAAAAATAAATCAAACCTCATTTCACTGGTGCCAAAGGAAGTGTGTGTAATGGAAAGTTATTAAGACCAAAAGACCAAAGCCACGTGCAGGCTTTGGCCCCTACACAGGGCCCTCTTGCCTGAATACTCCCCAGTCAATCACTAGCCCCCTCCATTTCTTCTTCTTGGTATTGTCAGGAGATTAATAGGCTGTAGATGACAGAAGGTAAGTGCTTTAAGGCTTTAGGAGGTTTCCTAGCATGGCATTTTGCCGCCACACTGAACGTATTTCTCTTTCTCACACACACACAGAGGATGTTATTGCAAATAGTTTCATAGTATTTATAAGATTTGCCCCAACCATTATATCATTTTTCCATCATCTGGGGGTAGTGCTTTAGATGCTAAGTTGTGTTCAACTCTCAAGACCCCATGAACAATAGCCCACCAGGCTTCTCTGCCCATGGGATTTCCCAGGCAAGAAAACTGGAGTGGGTTGCCATGTCGTTCTCCAGGGGAATTCCCAACCCAGGGATTGAACCCATGCGTCTCCTGCACTGCCAGGCAGATTATTTGCCCACTGAGTTACCAGGGAAGCCACTGCTTATCAAATACCTACTAATTTCTGGCCCCTTTAATGTGAGTGACCTCATTTAATATTCACAAAATCATAGGCATAACCTTTCAGGAAAAGTATACTTAAGTTGTAGACCAAATACCAACGTTCACAGAAATTAAATGTTTCACAAAACTAACAAATGATGGAGATTCATTACTATTCAGATCTTCAATTTTATCTTCTGTATTATTACTTCCATTTAATTCCAGTTCCCTACCTCTAAAGCAATATTTTAAAAACTGGTTATATATATTTAAAGAAAGGTAAAACCTGTTGATTATACTTAAAATTACCTTTGAATAGATTTATTTCTATTTAAAATATATAAGTACATATGTATTTCTGAAAAATGAGTGTTGGCATATGCATTTTTTTAAATATAAAATTAGGCATGAGTGAGTGAGTGAAGTCGCTCAGTCATGTCCGACTCTTTGTGACCCCATGGACTGAAGCCTATCAGGCTCTTCTGTCCATGGGATTTTCTAGGCAAGAGTGCTGGAGTGGATTGCTACTTTCTTCTCCAGGGGATCTTCCCAACACAGGAAGCGAACCCAGGTCTCCCGCATTGCAGACAGACGCTTTACCGTCTAATGCATGCCATAGCTTTCAAATAGCATAAAAACAAAGTAAATAAGAATATATGCAAAGAAAAATACAGAATGAAAATGGAGCTGAAGTGAATGGGACTAAGATGTTACTTGGTTCTAATAATCATTGCTCACAATGTGAATATGCAGTTGACCGCTAGTAGCATAGATTATTTGGGGTTCGCCTGCCTTAACCATGTTTGACTATGTGGTGCCTCTGTTCTCCACCTTTCTCTCTCTTTGAGCCACATAAAACTTGGTTTTCAGTGTCATGCTCTTTTGTGCCACCTGGCCTTTAAAGAATCTATGCATCTGCCTCTCTTCCTTTCATGGTAGCCTTGACAAATGCAGTAGTTCTACTCGGTTCCAATATAATTCTATACAAAATGATATGATACTTACAGCACAGCCATCCAGGTGATTAAAAAAATATATATTTTTGTGATTATAATGAAAAAGAAAGCACAAAACTGGAAAATAAATCTGAGGTAAATCAGAAGATTACATATGTCCCTAGACTCCCACTTAAGAAAGTCCTACCATAAAGGAATGAGGAATTTAGCACAAGTAAAATTTTCTCATAACTGATTCTTACTGATTTATTCAAATAATTTCTTTATTTCACAACTGAATGAGAAGTATCAGTATAAGTAATCTGTTTGATGATCTAGGCTTGAGACTGTGATCTTGTCCAAAAGTCTTATTAGAAGACACTAGGTTATTCACCATCCACCCCCAACCTAGCTTTTCACATCAACTTCCACGAATCCTCCAATTTAGACTGCCTTCTAGCCAGCAATTTCCAGTGCTGGCTTGACATTCACATCACCCAGACAGCTCTAAAAAATAAACATACTCAGGAAGCATCATCAGAGATCCCCATTAAGTTGGTCACTGGTGGGAATAGGCATAAATTTCTTTTAAATGACCCCTGGAAAATTCTAATGTACAGCCAGAATTGAGAGTAACTCTTCTACTTAATCAGAGAAACTCTATTTAAAAAAATCTTTTTTGTACAGTTTGATGTTTTTCCCCTGGCATATATTGCTTGAGGAAAATTTAAAAATATATATTTATTATACCTTTGGATAACAAATGTATAACCATTTTCATTGTTTGAAATTTGAAAAATACAGAAAAATTAAAAAGAAAGCCATTAACACATTGCTGTCGCTAACTTGTGTCCAACTCTCTGTGACTCCATGGATTGCAGCACAAGAGGCTTCCCTGTCCTTTACTATCTCCTGGACAAGGAAATAACACATTGCTGTATGTTTAACATTAGCACAGATGTAAGATTAACACAGAGATGTATTTTTGGGGTTGAATTATGTCCCCTCAGAAAACACACATTGAAATTCTAACTAGTGCCTCAGAACATAATCTTATTTGCAGATAGAGTCTTTACAGATGTAATTAATTTAAAGTAGGCCTTAGAGTAGGCCCTAATACAGTTTGGCTTATGTCCTTATTGAAAGGGGAAATTGGACACAGAGACAGGCACAGAAGGAAGATAATGTGGACAGATTCAGGAAGAAGGCAGACATCTTTAAGGCAAGGAGAGAGGCCTGGAACAGAGCCCTCAGAAGGAACCAGCTCTGTAGATACCTTTATCTCAGATTCTCACCTACAGAAATAAGAGAGCATGCATTTCTATTGTTTAAGCCATTCAGTCGTGGTACTTTATAACTGCCACCCATGAAAACTAATACAACATACTTCCTTTCATTCACTCAGTAAATATTTATTGAACATATACATGTGTCAGGTAGGCACTGCTGTTGTTCAGTCACTAAATCATGCCCAGCTCTTTGAGATCCCACGGACTGCAGCACGCCAGGCTTCCCTGTCCTTCACTATCTCCCTTAGCTTGCTCCAGCTCATGTCCATCTAGTCAGTGATGCCATCCAACCATCTCATCCTCTGTTGCCCCCTTCTCCTTCTGCCCTCAATCTTTCCCAGCATCAGGGTCTTTTCCAATGAGCTGGATTTTCACATCAAGTGGCCAAAGTATTGGAGCTTCAGCATCTGTCCTTCCAATGAGTATTTTGGTTTGATTTCCTTTAAGATTGACTGGTTTGATCTCCTTGCAGTCCAAGGGACTCTCAAGGGTCTTCACCAACACCCCAGTTCAAAAGCATCCATTCTTTGTCACTCAGTCTTCTTTATGGTCCAACTCTTACATCAGTACATGACTACTGGAAAAACTATAGGTTTAATTGTATGGACCTTGTAAGATCACATTAAAGAATCAAAATTTTACCGGTCAGGAGGAAGTATTTTGGGTTCAGTATGAAATACAATTAGACTAATTACTCATATACATGAGATTTTTCAGATAAATCAATAAAATATTTGCCACCAGACCTGTCATCAGGGACACTGTATTAGTTATCTAATGTTGCATAAAAAATCATCTCAAACTTTATCAGATTAAATACAGAATCACTTATCTCAGAAAGTTTCTCAGAGTCAGGAATCTGGGAGTGGCTTAGCTCAACTGATTCTAGTTCAGGGTCTTGCATGAAATTGCCATACAGCTGCTGGATGGGATGGCAGTCATATGAATGCTCCACTGGGACCGAAAGGCAGCTTTCCCTGCTCACTCACGTTGCTGTTGGTAGACTTTACCTCCTGATTACCTCTGGCTACAGACATTAGGTCCTTGCCATGTGGGCCTCACCTTAGGCAGCCTGAATATCCTGTGAAAGGAAAACTGGCTTCCTTCAGAGCAAGGTATAAGAGAGAGAATGTACATCCAAGACAGAAGGCAGTGTATACTATGACCTAATCTTGGATGTGTCATACCAATTTTTCTGCCATATTCTACTGATCACTCAGATCAATCCAGGTATCATGTGAGGTGGGAACACATTTGTAAATACCATGAGGTGGGGCTCTCTGTGGCCATCTTGGGAGCTGGTTACCACAGACATTATCTACACTGTTGGCAGGTCAATGATTTACTGAGCAGGAATATCCTATATGTTCAAGGATGCTTAGCATTCCTACCCACCCTATCTCTGTGCCCCACCACATGGAATGAAATGACAACCATTGCGGAAATGAGAGATTCCTCCTGACATTTCCAAAATGCTTCCATTGATAAACAGTATCTGAAACAGGGGCATCTCTTATTTTCAGAAGCTGCTTGTTAAAAAGGAGTCTCTCTGAGCCTATTAGAAATGCGAGAGAGGTTAATGTGAATTAGTCAGCAGATCCTTATTTAGAGGCAAGCCAGCCAGCTTGAGCTTTCCATGTCAAGGTGCATCAGAGTGTTCATAAAGGAAATTCTTTGTGACAGCAGGAATGTCTAATTATGTGCACAGCTCACTGAAATTTTAATGGAATACCCTATACATGAAGGACTGAAAGATATACTCCTATTTAACAATGTTTGTATCTACTTTCCCACTGTTCTTCATCAAACAGCATTAGTGTGGAGACCTTCAGTTCCACCTACTGTAACAAAGCTATAATTACTAAATCAATAAGTCCTTAGCCTGTTCAAATTCTATTTACAAATGCCTTTACCACTATAGTGTCTACAGACTTCAGATTATTCTTCATTTTGTAAACAAATAAAAGATCAGAGATTAAATTTGTTTTCCTTTCAGAATGGTGAAATGAAAAAATCAATTATTTCACATTTATTGTGCAAGTATATCTTATTCGTTATCATAGGTTTGCTTGTCAAAATGTCAAAGAGCATGATCATTGTTTTTACTCATTCCTTTATTTATTCATTTATTCAGAGCTGAATGAATTTATTGAGCACATTATTTTTAAAAACATATGTTGATGTCAACTAGATTATAGGTATGAATCTGATCTGGGTTCTACCTTCAGAATGTCTACACTCATAAAGAATGTTCATAATTTGTCATCATTACAGGGCAATTCATGATTTATTTTTAATAAAATATTCACTCAGGTAGAATTTAAATAACAATTTAAATTCTGGACTACAGAATACTACAGTATTCTGGATACTACAGCTGCCTGAAAATCCAAACAGACATATACCTGGACATTTTCTTGGAGTTTTAAATATTCTAGTATGTTAAATGAAGAAATTAGCAATTTGCTAATATTGGATGTACAAGGCCTATGAGACCAAATTAGATGTTGTATTGCTTTCAGCAGATGTTCACTATGGCATCAAGTTGGTTTAAAATTATGCTATTTAAAAACAGATCTTTGCATGAGACGGCAGTTCAGTGGCATGCTAGGACCAGTAGATGGTGGGTCGTAAGAGCTAGGCGCTAAACTTTTAAGAATTCTATGAGTTGGTTAACCATGCACTCATAGTCTGAAATCAACAGTGGTGGGAGTACCTATATCATGGGAATTGATGAATGGTACAAATCAGGAATCTTCAATATTCTCCACAAAGAGATGGTCATTAAACAGACACCAAAACATCCCTGCAGCAATGTTTCTAGTCTTCAGTGTGTGAGCAAATAAGACAGAACCATTCTAGTATCACACTCAGTATCAGGTTACTTTCCTGAGTTGCATGGCCAAGTCATAATCCTGGCCAGCCAAAAGTATAATAGTTTTCAGTCCAGTAGAACAAAGCATTCAAACACCATCCAGATTATATATTGGTAAAAATTCAATCTGGGCTTTTAAGAAAGAGAATTCTCAATAAATATTCTCCTTGAGTCTCATACTTCACTTTATATCATGAAGATTAAAAAAAAAAAAAAGACAAATTTCACAGATAAATATTTGTGCAGATTCTACCACGTCTCTTTTAGCTAAAGAGTAAGGGTTATTTTCAGGCTTCCCGGGTGGCACTAGTGGTAAAGACTCTGTTTGCCAATTCAGGAGACATAAGAGATGGGTTTTGATCCCTGGGTAGGGAAGATCCCCTGGAGGAGGCACGGAGCCCAGCGGGCTACAGTCCATAGGGTTGCAAAGAGTCAACATGACTGAAGCAATTTAGCATGCACACACCCAAGGGGTATTATTATTGCTGTATTTTGGGCTCAAAATATTAGAGAACAAGATACTATTGTCATAAAACACGTAGTTTTATGACTATTTTATTAAAACAAGTTACTGGGCCCCTGAGCGAACTTATGTCTTATGTCAGGCAGTTATAAAATGTAAGTTCATGAATCTGCACTTACTCAAAACTATCTCATGCATTTATTTCTCTGAGAATCAATACCACTATTTTCCTCATATACTTTGAAAATAAAGCAAGAAAAAGAAAGCATTTGCTAAAAGCTATGTTACTATTATTTTTTATTATTATTAATTCACAGGGGTCAGAAAATTTCAGTTCATGGTTCCCAGAGTGAAGATATCTCTGGTAAGCTACATATAGTATATATAAAAATACATGCAAGTTACAGTACATATGCAGTGGCAAAAAGCTCCATCTGTGCACAGGGGCTGAGTTACAGTTGCTGGGGGAATTATAAGTTCCTAATTTACTTACTTTCATGTCTTTCAGAATTTTACTATGCTGAAGACTTTTGCATCTTACACTTAATATTTATTAATATTGGGCATTTTATATATCATACAGAATACCTCTGTAAGCTTTTAAAGAAAATTTGTTGTTGTTCAGTAACTCAATCGTGTCTGACTCTTTGTCTCTTTGTGACCCCATGGACTGCAGCACGTCAGGCTTGCCTGGCCATCACCAACTCCTGGAGCTTGTTCAAACTCATGTCCATCGAGTTGATGATGCCATCAACCATCTCATCCTCTGTTGTCCCCTTCTCCTTCCCCTTCAATCTTTCCCAGCATCAGGGTCTTTTGCAATGAGTCAGTTCTTAGCATAAGGTGGCCAAAGTATTGGAGCTTCAGCTTTAGCATCAGTCTTTCCAGTGAATATTCAGGATTGATTTTCTTTAAGATGGACTGGTTCAATCTCCTTGCAGTCCAAGGGCCTCTCAAAGAGTTTTCTCCACCACAGTTCAAAAGCATCAGTTCTTTGGTGCTCAGCTTTCTTTATAGTCCAACTCTCATATTCATACATGACTATTGGAAAAACCATAGCTTTGACTAGACGGAGCTATATTGGCAAAGTGATAACTCTGCTTTTTAATATGCTAAGTTTTTACAACTTTTCTTTGAAGGAGCAAGCGTGTTTTAATTTCATGGCTGCAGTCACCATCTGCAGTGATTTTGGAGCCCAAGAAAATAAAGTATGCCACTGTTTCCATTGTTTCCCCATCTGTTTGCCAAGTGATGGAACCGGATGCTATGATCTTTGTTTTTAGATTATGAACCCCTAAACTCTGACTTGAGAGAAGTGGATGACCAGAGATGAGACAGGTAATAGGAAAATCAAGATATTGGCATCTACCCATTTCTTACTCCAAAGATTTCAGAACTTTATTTCACCTGAAATAAAATACATATAATGTGGATTTGCATTCAGAACCTAATTAAGCATCCTACCTCTTTCATCCCAGCTAGTAACAGAGTCCTTCAATGTATAATTGTCATTTCAATTCTATACACCTCTACTACAGTTGTATATTATACAATATTGTTTACATACAATATTGTTTCCTCTAAGTATTGTTATGTTCCATCAAAACCATCACACTTAACACATTGCACATTGAAATGTTTCTCTATGTGATTGTCACCCCCTACCATACACACTGCTGTTTAGGTCCTTCTAAATAAAGATCTTAATAATTTATGTTTGTATATTTAGCATCTAATAGTCCCTGATATTGGAGAAGGCAATGGCACTCCACTCAGTACTCTTGCCTGGAAAATCCCATCGACGGAGGAGCCTGGTAGGCTGCAGTCCATGGGGTAGCTATGAGTCAGACACGACTGAGTGACTTTACTTTGACTTTTCACTTTCATGCGTTGGAGACAGAAATGGCAACCCACTCCAGTGTTCTTGCCTGGAGAATCCCAGGGACAGGGGAGCCTGGTGGGCTGCCATCTCTGGGGTTGCACAGAGTTGGACACGACTGAAGTGACTTTGCTGCAGCAGTAGCAGCAGCAGTCCCTGAAATTAAGTTCTTAATGATGACTTTTAAATTGTCAGTGTTTATTCCAGAGAAACATGTCATTTCTTTCTATACAGAAATGTCTAATGAGTTTGTATGGAAAAAGATACCTGCAGGAAAATTCACATATGTATTATATTAATATTTAATCCAATAAATTAAGATAGTATAGCACTAAAACATATAAATTAGTATATGTAAAATAAATATCTAGTGCTGTATAACACAGGGAGCTCAACCCAATGTTCCGTGGCAACTAGAGGGATATGATGAGGGGCAGCAGAAGGGAGATTCAAGAAGGAGGGGATATATGTATATTTAAGGCTGATTCACATTGTACAGCAGAAATCAACACAATATGGTAAGGTAATCATTCTCCAATTAAAAATAAACAAAAAAATTTTTTTAAATTAAATAAAAGAGTATATACTCTATATTTTTCCTTCAACAGTGCATGTTTTCAACTGGTCAAGTGCCAAAGCTATCTACAGATTTGAAAAACAGAAAAACAAAATAATTAAGGTATGGGTTTTACTGAATTTAATGAGGTAGTAAACAAGAAAATGAGTTTCAAACATCTTTAGTGATTTCTTGTCTTATTAGCTTCTATTGTGAGATAATTACACACATACACACAAAATCCATGTTAATAAATTTTACTGAACAATGAATAAAATTACAGGAGCCATCAGAGTTAACATAATGCTCCTAGTTTGCAATTTGTGTCATTATATTTCAATATAATTGTATTACAATTTATGTACTTCACTAAAATAAAAATCTTTAGGTGGCCTCTGTGACCTTTCTTTTCAGTATGTTGATCAGTAGAAATCTCACTTTTTATATTTGGTCTGTAGACAAAATAATGTTTTAGTTTGTGCTGTGAATTTATATCTAGATTTTTAATAGATTTTGGTGAGTTTAGAAAGACTACATGGAGAAGATTGAGAATAGAAGTCTTTCAGGGACACTGATGATTGTTTTTTTCTGGCCAAGGTTAAATTGGCCAACACTTGTGTCGCTTTGTGTTGGCCAAAACCATCTAAAACTGTTTCTCAAAACTCCTTTGACAATTATCAGTTTTGGAAGTCTATTTTCAAAAGTAAATATGTATACATAATAATGTATTATTTTAAAAAATGTCAGTAATGTGTATTTTTAATAAAACTATTAACTTACTCAAATTACTTGAAAATATATCACAGTCAAGAGAATATAATTGATACTAGGAAAATACCTAGGACCTAATTTTGTTACATCTTAGTCACATGTATGTTGAGCACATAATAATTAAGACAATAGTTTCAAATATAGCAGACATTTCTAGGTGACTTCCTAGTGGAGAGAGGCCTACCCTCAGTTCTTGCTTCAAAGCAATAACACCTTTATGTAATTAAAAAATTCCAGAACATTTTATGGGGCTTCCCAGGTGGCTCAGATGGTAAAGTATCTGCTTGTAGTGCGGGAGACCCGGGTTCGATCCCTGGTTCAGGAAGATACCCTGGAGAAGGAAATGGCAACCCACTTCAGTACTCTTGCCTGGAAAATTCCATGGATGGAGGAGTCTGGTAGGCTACAGTCCATAGGGTTGCAGAGTCGGACATGATTGAGCAACTTCACTTCACTTCTAGAACACATACATACATACACCCACCCACAGAGTATACATATGTGTGCATATACATATGCACAGATGTATATACACACACACACTTAAGAAAGGAAATGATTGATATGCATTCTTAAATTTTATATATTCTTAACCTCTCCATATTTTTTGGAAAACTTAAAAAAAAAACAAAACTTTAAATTTTCTATGTCAATGTGTGGGATCAGATATATGGACAATGCAAAGCCTATTTTAACTTTTTCCAGTAGTTTATATAATTCTATATTCTATGTTAATATTAATTGGATTTTCCATTTTGTGCATGAACATTGTCTGGGAGCCAGGAAACAACAGGGAAACGTGAAATAAGATATGAATTGAAATGGCACCACTTTTAACATTATACATGGATAACCCCAAATCAGTAGCATTTATTTACTTTCTAGTGTGTGCAAAGTTTATTCTCCAATGAAACACAACCAAGATTTTCCAGTGTTTGTAAGAAGCACCATTTCTTTATTTATTTTTCTGCATATACTGTGGATTATGTTTCTAAGGGAAGACTACATATCTATCCATACTGTTTTCCCAATTTCATGAGGCTAGAGCAACTACAATCTTGTCATCAGTCTATAAGCATATTGCATGTTATCAAACTGTTTGCTAAGAGTTTATAGGTAAGCCAGCTGCCAGACACCTGCAGAACTTGGGAGTGAATGGGCAGTTGTAATCAGACACATTACTTCTTATTATGGACATATAGCCACTGGTCTAGTGGGAAGCTAAGTTTAAATGAAATTTATCCTGCTGGGGAGGCAGATTTCTAGTCCCAAGTATCTTGCCAATGAGCTAAATCAGAGTGACATGAGAAGGTCACTTTCAATCTACTGTTTTCACTACAACAAATTCCCTTATGCTTCAGTTCAGTTGTTCAGTCATGTCTGACTTTTTGTGACCCCATGAATCGCAGCACACCAGGCCTCCCTGTCCATCACCAACTCCCAGAGTTCATTCAGACTCACGTCCATTGAGTCCGTGATGCCATCCAGCCATCTCATCCTCTGTCGTCCCCTTCTCCTCCTGCCCCCAATCCCTCCCAGCAACAGAGTCTCTTCCAATGAGTCAACTCTTCGCATGAGGTGGCCAAAGTACTGGAGCTTCAGCTTTAGCATCATTCCTTCCAAAGAAATCCCAGGTTGATCTCCTTCAAAATGGACTGGTTGGATTTACTTGCAGTCCAAGGGACTCTCAAGAGTCTTCTCCAACACCACAGTTTAAAAGCATCAATTCTATGGCGCTCAGCCTTCTTCACAGTCCAACACTCACATCCATTCCTGGCCACAGGAAAAACCATAGCCTTGACTAGACGGACCTTAGTCAGCAAAGTAATGTCTCTGCTTTTGAATATACTATCTAGGTTGGTCATAACTTTTCTTCCAAGGAGTAAGCGTCTTTTAATTTCATGGCTACAGTCACCATCTGCAGTGACTTTGGAGCCCCCCAAAATAAAGTCTGACACTGTTTCCACTGTTTCCCCATCTATTTGTCATGAAGTGATGAGGCCAGATGCCATGATCTTATTTTTCTGAATGTTGAGCTTTAGGCCAATTTTTTCACTCTCCCCTTTCACTTTCATCAAGAGGCTTTTTATTTCTTTCTCACTTTCTGCCATTAGGGTGGTGTCATCTGCATATCTGAGGTGACTGATATTTCTCCCGGCAATCTTGATTCCAGCTTGTGTTTCTTCCAGCCCAGCACTTCTCATGATGTATTCTGCATAGAAGTTAAATAAGCAGGGTGACAATATACAGCCTTGACGTACTCCTTTTCCTATTTGGAACCAGTTCTGTTGTTCCATGTCCAGTTCTAACTGTTGCTTCCTGACCTGCATACAGATTTCTCAAGAGGCAAGTCAGGTGGTCTGGTATTCCCATCTCTCAGAATTTTTCACAGTTGATTGTGATCCACACAGTCAAAGGCTTTGGCATAGTAAATAAAGCAAAAATAGATGTTTTTTGGGAACTGTCCTGCTTTTTCCATGATCCAGCGAATGTTGGCAATTTGATCTCTGGTTCCTCTGCTTTTTCTAAAACCAGCTTGAACATCAAGGAGTTTGTGGTTTACATATTGCTGAAGCCTGGCTTGGAGAATTTTGAGCATTATTTTACTAGCATGTGAGATGAATGCAATTGTGCAGTAGTTTGAGCATTCTTTGGNACTGAACTGAACTGTATCTATGGCTGGCTGAATTTGCCCTGTCAAGTCCGACTCTTTGTGACCCCATGGACTGTAGCCCACCAGGCTCCTCCATCCATGGGATTCTCCAGGCAAGAATACTGGAGTGGGTTGCCATTTCCTTCTCCAGGGGATCTTCCTGACCCAGGGATCGAACTCAGCTCTCCTGCATTGCTGGCAGACGCTTTAACCACTGAGCCACCAGGGAAGCCCCTATATGTATCTATAGATATCTATATATCTATATTACATATAATATATATTACACATCTATATATCTACATATATTCTCCTTCATGGATCACTGCCTTTCTGTGGCAAAGGGGCTTGAGCAAGTCAATGAAGCCATGAGCTATGCCATGCCAGGTCACCCAAGATAGACGGGTCATAGTGGATAGTTCTGACAAAACATGATCCACTCGAGGATGGGATGGCAAACCACGAGGACTCCACAAACTTTAAGAGAAAGCAAAAAGATATGACACTGAAAGATGAGTCCCCCTGATGGGAAGGTGTCCAATATGCTACTGGGGAAGAGGAGAGGATAATTACTAATAGCTCCAGGAAGAATGAAGCAGCTGGGCCAAAGCAGAAACAAAGCTCAGTGTGGATGTGTCTGGTGATGAAAGTAAAGTCCAATGCTATAAAAAAACAATACTGCATAGGAACATGGAATGTTAGGTACATGAATCAAAATTAGTTGGACATGGTCAAGCGGGAGATGGCAAAAGTAACATCAACATGTTAGGAATCAGTGAACTAAAATGGATGAGAATGGGAGAATTTAATTCAGATGACCATTATATCTACTACTGTGGACAAGAATCCCTTAGAAGAAATGAAATAGCCCTCATAATCAACAAAAAGTGTTCTAAATGCAGTACTTGGGTGCAATCTCAAAAATGACAGAATGATCTTGGTTCATTTCCAAGGCAAACCAGTCAACATCACAGTAATCCAAGCCTATGCTCCAACCACTAATGCCAATGAAGGTGAAGTTGATCAGTGCTAAGAAGACGTCCAAAACATCATAGAACTAACAAAAAAAAAGATGTTGTTTTCATCACAGGAGACTGGAATGAAAAGTAGGAAATCAAGTCAAGAATACCTGGAATAACAGGTAAGTTTGGCCTAAAATGAAGCAGAACAAGGGCTAACCAAATTCTGCCAAGAAACTGGTCAGATCATCAACTCCTTATATGAAAATTCAGGCTTAAACTAAAGTAAGCAAGGAAAATCACTGGGTTGTCAGGTACAACCTAAATCAATTCTCCTATGATTATACAGTGAAGGTGATGAATGGGTTCAAGGGATTGGATCTGGTAGACAGAGTACCTGAAGAACTATGGACAGAGGTTTGTAACATTGTACAGGAGGCACTGACAAAAACCATCCCAAAGAAAAATAAATGCAAGAAGGCAAAGTGGTTGTATGAGGAGGCTTTACAAATAATGAGGAAAGAAGAGAAGTGAAAAGCAAGGGAGAATGATCTGGGTCAAATTATTTAATCTTTCTAAGCTTCATTTATTATATTCATATATAATGAAACAGTATTATGAAACTTGGATTCCTCACCTGTACATTCAAACAAGTTATTTGGTATTATTCTTAAGAGTAATATGCATTATATTCACAATAACTACATGAGATACTATTTTTATTTGTAATTGACAACTGAGGATGGAACAACAGACTGGGCATGGAACAACAGACTGGTTCCAAATTGGGAAACAAGTACACCAAGGCTGTATATTGTCACCCTGACATACAGAGTACATCATGAGAAATGCTGGGCTGGATGAAGCACAAGCTGGAATCAAGATTTCTGGGAGAAATGTCAAGAACCTCAGATATGCAAATGACACTACCCTTATGGCAGAAAGCAAAAAAGAATTAAAGAGCCTCTTGATGAAAGTGAAAGAGGAGAGTAAAAAAGTTGGCTTAAAGCTCAACATTCAGAAAACTAAAATCATGGCATCTGGTCCCATCACTTCATGGCAAATAGATGGGGAAACAGTGAGAGACTTTATTTTGTGAGGCTCCAAAATCACTGCAGATGATGATTGCAGCCATGAAATTAAAAGATGTTTACTCCTTGGAAGGAAAGTAATGGCCAAACTAGACAGATATTAAAAAGCAGAGACATTACTTTGCCAACAAAGGTCCATCTAGTCAAGGCTATGGTTTTTCCAGTAGTCATGTGTGGATGTGAGAGTTGGACTATAAAGAAAGCTGAGCACCAAAGAATTGATGCTTTTGAACTGTGGTGTTGGAGAAGACTCTTGAGAGTCCCTTGGACTGCAAGGAGATCTAACCAGTCCATCCTAAAGGAGATCAGTCCTGGGTGTTCATTGGAAGGACTGATACTAAAGCTGAAACTCCAATACTTTGGCCACCTGATGCGAAAAGCTGACTCATCTGAAAAGATCCTGATGCTGGGAAAGATTGAAAGCAGGAGAAGGGAACAGCAGAGGATGAGATGGCTGGATGGCATTACTGACTCAATGGACATGAGTTTGGGGATTTGGTAATGGACAGGGAGGCCTAGCATGCTGTAGTCTGTGGGGTCTCAAAGAGTCAGACACAACTGAGCGACTGAACTGAACTGAACTACAACTCAGGAAATTTAGGCCTAATGAGGTTAGATAAAGTTTTCAAGGTTATACAAACAGAGGAGGTGGAGCTGAGCTGAGGGTTTCTGTGTTACAGTAGCAGACAAACATATACAACTAATTCAAGATTTTTAAACTGAAGCTTAGATTTTTATATATAGACTAAAGAATGCCTGTCAAAGTATTACTCTGTGCTGTTCAGAATGAAAATCATGTCAGGTATTATATTTAAAGTGTAAAGAACCCTTCTGCTTTGAGCTTCTCATGTTGTGAGGAAGCTCACACCAGCCCAACCAAGAGCCTTCATGGAGAAATCCAGATACAACATGAAGAGAGAGACAGAGAGATGTCCAGCCAGCCTGAGTTCTTCAGTTCTTAGCTGTCCCATCTGTAGCTGGTGTTTGACCATAACCATGACTCTTACTATATTCCTGATCCACCAAAACCATGAGAGACACTAAAATGACTGTTTCAAGCTACCAACTTTGGTGGCAACATATTATCTCATGCTTGCCAGGAAATAATGTAACTTAGCACTATTTGTAATACTCAAGAAGAGATTTTATTGTATTATTTGCCCAGAAGAATGGGCCTAGTTGTTTTCTATCTTTTGGGTTTTTGTATTTTGCTGACCACTTGTAGCTTATTTTCCACTTGGTGCAAGGCACATAGTTAGGGAGTGTCAATAAGGCTTGCTTGTGGCTTAAATAGCAAAGAATTGGGTTCTCTCAACTTCCTGTTTGGCGTTTTGATGTTTTCATATAAAAGAACCCAACTGCTTTTACTTGCTGTAGTCTCCCGCATCTGTAGGCTGAGGTGAGCAGGCTGGAAAGGGGAAAGAAAAGTTCTGGCCACCCCATCACCTCTGGAAGCCTAGGGTCTGGCAGTTGCCACACAGCACAGGGCTAGTGATGGCCTTACCTGCCGAGCCACCAGGCTGGTTCCTCATGGCTTTCTGAACTAAATCACAAGAGATAATGATGCTAGCTAGAGTCATGGGGAGACTCTGAATTCTATGGGAACTCCAACACCAAGGCCGTGAATGGGAGTGTGGACTTACTAAAAATGAAGCTTGCCTACCAGCTACTAGTTGCCTAGGGATCTCATGCATCATGGCAAGGACACATGAAAATATGTCTAGATATTAAGTCTAGTTTCATTAAAATCTAGCAACATTTGAATGCAAGGTCATTAGAATTGTCTAGGTTTCTATTATTTATAAAAAAAAAAAGGCAAGGCAATTTGGTCATCCAAGTATTAGGCTCTTTTGGGGAAAATCTTCTCATAGGCAGCATAAATATATGGATCACTGGTTATCAACAGAGGTTTTGTGAAGAATGATCGTGAATATTAAAACTTATTTTACATTGATGAAATAGGGGAAAGTACTTACGGATTCACTGCAAACATTGAATAGTCATTTGCTCATGGACAAGGCCTAAAGACACCTTCTACCCAACTGCACACGTCTAGTCCCACAGCACACTAGATGGGATTCTCAAGAAGTTCTGGTTTATTTTTGAACAAATCTGTCTCATTGGTATTGACCTTCAAATGAATACTTACATCTTAACATTAAAATAAGCCTCAGTGAAACTTTAATAGAAGGTGCTTTGGGAGCTTCTTAGAAGGGGAGGGGGGAACTCTGGAACATCAAACTCACAAAACAGTGACTTTTTCTATATCCTTTTAAGATGCTGCCTATCAAAGATACCTGGTGTAAGAGCTATGGTGGTCTTACCTTACAATTGCAATACCAGATAACAAGTAAGTTCTTAACATATACTATACCAAAAGTTAAACCTAAAGATTTAAATTAAAAATATCAGCAGTAAATATTGGACACATCTTTTATATTTGTGGTATCATTATGGACTTATGCCAGTTTATTAATTCAGTATGTAGCTATCTACTGCAATCATCATTCTTATTTTGATAACTATTACAATCTGACTAGTATGAGCCCTTTCAACCTGGTTCCTGGCTTTCTTAACACAACTGCATTAAGATGCTTTCTGCTAAAACACTATCATTACCTGCATCTTTCCTGCTCCAAACATGAAATCAACCATTACCTCAAGGAGGAAGTCACAGTCTCTTTCAGTTGCAAATGATAATTTGGGCAAAAAAGATATTATATCAGGTTTACTCTGGTATGATGACATCTTAACTAGTGATCTTACTATACAGAGCTAGAAAGAGTCACATTATTTTAAAATCATTAGTGTGGTGTTCTTGGCTTGGAAGAATCAGTATTATCAAAATGACTATACTACCCAAGTTCTGGGTGACTCAGTGGTAAAGTCAATGCAGCCTGATGAGGCAGGTTCAATCCCTGGGTCAGGAAGATCCACTGAGAGGAGGAAATAGAAACCCATTCCAATATTCTTGCCTAGGAAATCCTGTGGACAAAGGAGCCTGGCAGGCTACCATCCATAGGGTTGCAAAGAGTCAGACATGACTGAGTAACTGAGCACACATGCACACTCAAGTCAGTTTACAGATTCAATGCGATCCCTATCAAATTTATATTGGCATTGCTCACAGAAATCAGGCCACTTAATTTTAGACTATACTACAAGCTACAGTAATCAAAACAGCATAGTTCTTGCACAAAAACATAAATACACATCAATGGAGCAGGATAAACCCAGGATATGCCCAGAAATAAACCAATGAGCTATGGTCAATTAGTCTATGACAAAAAAGCAAGAATATACAATGGAGAAAAGACAATCTCTTCAATAAGTGACACTGGGTAAATAGACATCTTCATTTATAAGAGCAAAATTTAAATAATATTCTCTAATACCATACCCAAAAATAAACTCAAAATGAATTAAAGACCTAAATGTAAGGCCTGATACTATAACATTGTTAGAGGAAAACATAGGCAGAATACACTTTGACATAAATTGCAGCAATATTTTTTGGATCTGTCTCCTAGAGTAATGAAAATAAAAGCTAAAATAAACAAATGAGACTAATTAAACTTCAAAGTTTTAGCACAGCAAAGGAAATCAATAAAGTGAAAATACAACCTATAATATTGGATGAGAAAACACCTGCATATGATGCTACAATGGATTAATCTCCAAAATATACAAATAGCTCATACAGATCAATATAAAAACAAATCAAAAAATAGGCAGAAGATTTAAACAGACATTTCTCTGAGGAAGACATGGACAAGAGGCATGTGAAAAGATGCTCAATGTTGCTAAGTATTAGAGAAATAGAAATCAAAACTATAATGAGGTATCCCCTTACACTGGTCAGAATAGCCATTATTAAAAGTCTACAGAAAATAATTTCTGGAGACAGTGTAAATAAGAGAGAATCCACCTATATTGTTGTAGAAATGTAAATTGGTGCAGCCACTGGGAAAATAGCATGGAGATTCCTTAAAAAATTAAACATAGAGCTACCACATGATCCTGTAATCCCACTACTATCAATATATCTGGTGAAAACCATAATTTGAAAAGATACATGCACTCCAATATTCACTGCAGCACTGTTGACAGTAGCTAAGACATGGAAGAAACCTAATTGTCCATTGACAGAACAATGGATATAGAAGATGTAACATATATATATATTATATATATATATGATAGAATAATACTCAGTCATAAAAAGAATGAAATAATGACATTTGGAGCAACTGGATGGACCTACAAACTGTAGGTGAGAGGACAAATATCATATAACATCACTTATATGTAGAATCTAAAAAAAAAATGATTCAGCAATACATGAACCGTGAACTTCCTGATGTTCAAGCTGGTTTTATAAAAGGCAGAGGAACCAGAGATCAAATTGCCAACATCTGCTAGATCATCAAAAAAGCAGGAGAGATCCAGAAAAACATCTATTTCTGGTTTATTGACTATGCCAAAGCCTTTGACTGTGTGGATCACAATAAACTGTGGAAAATTCTAAAGGAGATGGGAATACCAGACCACCTGACCTGCCTCTTGAGAAACATATATGCAGGTCAGGAAGCAACAGTTAGACATGGAACATCAGACTGGTTCCAAAGAGAAAAAGGAGTACATCAGGACTGTATATTGTCACCCTACTTATTTAACTTATATGCAGAATACATCATGAGGAATGCTGGGATGGAAGAAGCACAAGCTGGAATCAAGATTGCCAGGAGAAATCTCAATCACCTCAGATATGCAGATAACACCACCCTTATGGCAGAAAGTGAAGAGGAGCTAAAAAGCCTCTTGATGAAAGTGAAAGAGGAGAGTGAAAAAGTTGGCTTAAAGCTAAACATTCAGAAAATGAAAATCATGGCATCCGGTCCCATCACTTCATAGGAAATAGATGGGGAAACAATAGAAACAGTGTCAGACTTTATTTTGGGGGGCTCCAAAATCACTGCAGATGGTGACTGCAGCCATGAAATTAAAAGACACTTACTCCTTGGAAGAAAAGTTATGACCAACCTAGATAGCATATTCAAAAGCAGAGATATTACTTTGCCAACAAAGGTCCATCTAGTCAAGGCTATGGTTTTTCCAGTAGTCATGTATGGATGTGAGAGCTGGACTATGAAGAAAGCTGAGCACCAAAGAATTGATGCTTTTGAACTGTGGTGTTGGAGAAGACATTGAGAGTCATTTGGACTGCAAGGAGATCCAACCAGTCCATCCTAAAGGAGATCAGTCCTGGGTGTTCATTGGAAGGACTGATGCTAAAGCTGAAACCTCAGTACTTTGGCCACCTCATGTGAAGAGTTGACTCATTGGAAAATACTCTGATGCTGGGAGGGATTGGGGACAGGAGAAGGCATGACAGAGAATGAGAGGGCTGGATGGCATCACCAACTCGATGCACATGAGTTTGAGTGAGCTCCGGGAGTTGGTGATGGACAGGGAGGCTTAGCGTGCTGCAGTTCATGGGGTTGCAGAGAGTCGGACACGACTGAGCGACTGAACTGAACTGAACTGAAAAAAATGATGTAAATGAACATACTTATACATATGTATGTATAACTAAATCTCTTTGCTGTACACCTGAAACATTATTGTAAATAAACTGTACTTCAATTAAAAAAAAAAGGACTTAAAAATTCATGAGTGAATGACAGTGTTTTCAATTTTGTCCTAACATGACCATGACAGCTAGCCTCCATTTCTTTGATGTTGCAGTTTACCTTAATTTCTAATATAAGGAAAATCTTGATTCTTAATGGTAATATAATTTCTGATTTGCTTTCTTCAATGTTCTAAACTTAATTTTAAACAACAGCAACAGTATTGCTAGTAAAACTATTTAATATAATAGAGTATTTTATCTTGAAAACTTACCCTCATGAAAATTAGTCCTTCTAGAATGTGTCATCCAAGCACAGTGTCCTTATCCTTTATTCTGTGTGTTTATATATCAAATTATAGTTTCTTTCATTGTCTACTTCATTATTAGTTCAAGAGTAGAATGTCACAAGTTACAGCTTTAGTAGGAAGGTTTTTTTTCTCTGAGATGGTCTTTTTGTGTAGGCAATTTTATACCATACATGAAGATGTTTGGGCAGATGGGTGGGTCAGCTCTACCAGTCTGTTTTGAGATGATGGGAAAATTCATACAAGTTAATATCCAAAGTCCTCTGTAAGTGTTTTATTTCAGTGACTTATTATGGTCTTTTAATATTAATAAGAGCAATAAGGATTTTTTCAAGGGCAAAGAACTGTTTTAAAATTAATATTCTTATTCCTTGCCCTAGGAAGAAAAAATTGATTTGACAGTATAAGGCAAAACAAGAATTGATTGAATGTCCCTTCTCAAGGTATGATTTTGTCATTAGGTAAACTAGACTTGATTGAATACATTAATCAAGCTATGTGTTTCAAAATTTTTAGATTTGTTTTTCATAATATGATATCACAATGTGGAAACATGGTATATTTAGAGTTCTAAATTTTTAAATAATTGTGCAGAGTCATGGCACTAAAATGGAAGGAGCTGAGGAAACTATAAATCTTACTAACAGCAACAACAAAACATAGGCAGTAGCATTATCTAATGATATAGCTATTTTACTATATTTACATCTGGTTCCTTTCTTCTGTCCATCAGTTCTGTGTCCTCCACTTCCCCCCTTTATTCTTATTTCCTTTCAGAATTAAATAGACATGTTTCTCAAGGAATAAAGAAAGTTTTTCTTTTTCCAACAGAAACAATTTGGGAAGGGAGGAAAAGGTTTAGATTCCCATTCTCAGGATCTCACCTGCTACTTCAAAGTATTTAAACATTTTTCCTAACAAAGCCCCCTTCCCTATTTTTTTCCTCAAGAGGATTTCTGCTTCCCTATATTATGTTATATAATATTTTCTACAGCTTTGGAAAGTCGATTTTATGATGCTAATTATCAGAAGAGAAAGTGAAAGTATTAGTCACTCATCACGTCTGACTTTGCGATCCCGTGGACTGTAGCTTGCCAGGCTTCTCTGTCCATGGAATTCTCTAGGCAAGAATACTGGAATGAGTTGAAATTTCCTTCTTCAGGGTATCTTCCCAACTCCTGAATCGAACCCGCGTCTCCTAAATTGCAGGCAGATTCTTTACCATCTGAGGCACTAGGGAAGCCTGAAGAAGCAAAATAGGGTTAATTTTCCAAGTTTTCATAGTTGACTGAAACATAAAAAGAAACCAGGAAAGTATGTCTAACATTTTGTATTATCTTGAAATTCCCTTGTCTTCCTTTATTTTTCTCTCTTTTAGAAGAGTGTTCCTTTTTATGAAGTGGAAGAAATGATTAAATAGGTACTTGACATAATATAAAAATAATAACTACCATTTATCAAATACTTAGTGTATGTCAAATGCTGTGTAAAGCACTTTACATCTATTACCTCGTTTAAGCTGACAACAACTCTTATAAGATATATATTATTATTATTCCCCTTTGACATTTACATTTATTCTCCCTGTGGAAGAGTCTGAGTCTTACAGAGAAGGCGTAACCTGCCAGAGATTGAGCCTAATACACTGCCATGCTACAATAGTTCAAATCAATTTTGTCTGTACATTAATCTGAGATCACAACCTAATACTAATATGTCACAGTTGGACCTTGGTTGACTGACATAAAAATCTGGGTTGGTTTGTAAAAGATAAAGAGATATTTTCTTAAATGTATTTTGAGTTTTACCTACCTACCAACACAGTAGGTTTGCATTATATATTTTATATTTAATAAATAAAAGAATAATGTGTTGAATAAACGTCTCAAGCATCTAAAATAGTCTCACATATTCAAACCATGGCACTGCATACAATATTAGGCTTTCCTTTTCTAATTGGAAAAATAGATCATTTAAAAACTTTACTGTGCCTTTTTGTTTCCATGCACCTTTATTCTCCCAGGGGCTATAAGATATGGAAACTGGTCCTTTGTGAAAGTCTAAACTAGGGGAAGCACAAGCTATCACTCAGTACAAAAAGAAATAATAAATTTTCCATCAAACACAGTAATTAATGCATTCAACCCATCCAATGTGCCTTTCTGTTCACATGTAAAATATCATTGTTGCTGTGTAGTCGCTAAATTGTGTCTGAATCTTTTGTGACCCCATGGACTGTGGCCTGCTAGGTTCTTCAGTCCATGGGATTTTCCAAGCAAGGACACTGGAGTGGGTTAGCCATTTCCTTCTCCAGGGGATTTTCCAGACCCAGGATCCAAATTGCATCACCTGCATTGCAGGTGGCTTCTTTACCACTGAGCCACCAGGGAAGCCAATATCATAATACTACCAAAATGAAGTAGAGACATTTTAGTTTAAACATTTCATATAGTTTACTAAATTTCTATAATCAAGTGAGGTAGACAGAGGTCTACCTGTCTATTTCAGGTAGATGTTTTTTCTTTACAGATATAGAGAAGCTGAGGATCATCGAATTATCAGCGATTTGTTTACCCACAATTCAAACATAGCATCTCTCTTTTATTCTTCCTCTTTTCCTTTTTCTCCCCTCCTCCTCTTCCTTTTCCTCTTTTTACTTTTCTCTTTTATTAAAAGTTACTAGATCAGGAATGCGATTACTGCTGTCACTCTAGACATCACTGACAACTGATCAAATTTGATGTGTATGAAATATAGCTTCCTTTCATTTTTTTACTGAACCATAAACAATGCAAAGATGGGACTCATGTTCCATTCACTACAGAGTCATCTGCACTTTCCACAGTACATAGCATGAAATAGCTTTACATACATAAGTCATTTAGTCTAAGGAAAGAATGAATTTTGCCTATTTGAAAAGTATCCCTAATATTATCACATAATAGTGGTGTGGTGTGTAATTACTGTGCATCTTTTACTGAAATAGGGCTTCCCTGGTGGCTCAGAGGTTAAAGCATCTGCCTGGAATGCGGGAGACCTGGGTTTGATCCCTGGGTCGGGAAGCTCCCCTGGAGAAGAAAATGGCAACCCACTCCAGTACTCTTGCCTGGAAAATCCCATGGAGGGTGGAGCCTGGTAGGCTACAGCCCATGGGGTCGCAAAGAGTCAGACACGACTGAGCGACTTCACTTTTTACTGAAATACAGACTGATTTTTTTGGATAAATTTAGTCATTCCTCTTTCCAACTATCCATGTATATCTATAATATTTCAATATTATATATCATTTATACTGTGATTTCAACATATATCCTTCAAATATATTAATCCCTCCTATAAGTGTTATGAGAAGAAATGACCCTGTTTTGTGTGTGTGTGTGCACGTATAAGATGTACCACTGTTACAGGATCTCTGGATGCAAGTTTTAAATAACTCAGACTAAGGCAGCGGTAAACGAGCGGGGCCTCCAGTGTCCTTTGACTGAGCTTTGCATCCTTCAGAGCTGCTTTAGACCCTCTCATATATACTCCTTTCTCAGTACTTTTCAGCCAGTTGTGCAGCAATATAAATTTACAGGTGACAAAATCTGTTAGATGCTATAAAATCCAAACAAAGCAATGGTACTGAAGTTGGGTGAAATGAACATTTTTCTTTGAAACTGAGCATGGTATGACTTCTAATAATTCACCACAGACAGCATGGGCTCTACAAGACTAAAACGGTTCAAGAAGCTGAGAAATAATATCTCTTGGTTCTAGCTGTCCAAGTAAAATCAACCTAAACTCACTTTATTTAGTACTTTTTGGAAGTTTGTAGAGGCTACTTTAAGTAATAAAGCTTGAATACTGGAACATAAAATTCTACACTCAGCATTGGAAATACTGAGCTTCCTCCCGCCTTTCAAAACAAATACAGATGTGATTCTATAATTGAGTTCTAAATAGGACAAATTAAATGATCTGCTTTGTGGTGCCCCAGAAGCTTGTAATTTCTCACATGTTTCTTTGCTCCAAAATGCTTCAGTGCACAAGCTCCAGGTAGGACAGCTGAACTTCCTTGCACAAGATCAAACAGACTCTTAACCCAAACTCTTCCAAAAAGACATGAGTATTGTAAAAATATTTAGTCATTTTACCCCAAAATACACTATATCCTATATGATCAGAATTCAGATTTCTCTTCAGGACAACTGTGCTAATATGTTTGTGTGGACTGTAGTTATATATAAACTACTGAAAAAAAAAAATATATATAAGAGAAGGCAATGGCACCCCACTCCAGTACTCTTGCCTAGAGAATCCCATGGACAGAGGAGCCTGGTATGCTGCAGTCCATGGGGTCGCTAAGAGTCAGACACGACTGAGCGACTTCATTCTAATTTTCACTTTCCACTTTCATGCATTGGAGAAGGAAATGGCAACCCACTCCAGGTTTCTTGCCTGGAGAATCCCAGGGACGAGGGAGCTTGGTGGGCTGCCGTCTATGGGGTCGCACAGAGTCGGACATGATTGACACGAATTAGTGTATATATATATATATATATATACACACACACACACACATATATATATATATGTAAAAGCTAAGTTTCCATGTCCCTCCCAGCCACCCTTCATTTTTTGACTTTACCTCCTACACAACACTATAAAGCAACTATCATCCAATTGAACAAAAAAAGAAGAAGAAGTGGTACATCTATATGACAGAATACTACTCAGCCATGAAAAAGAATGGAATAATTCCATTTGCAGCAACATGGAGGGACATAGAGATTATCAAACTAAGTGAAGTAAGTCAGAAAGAGAAAGACAAATACCAAATGGTATCACTTACATGTGGAATCTAAAATGAACTTATCTATAAAACAGAAACAGACTCACAAACATAGAAGACAGACTTGTATGGTTGCCAAGTGGGAGGGAGTGTGGGGGAGAGAAGGATTTGGAGTTTGGGATCAGCAGATTCAAAATAGGATATATGGAATGAATAAAAAACAAGGTCCTACTGTATTGCACAGGGAACTATGTTCAATGTGCTGTGATAAACCAAAATAAAAATGTGTGCTTATGTACATATATCTCCCCAACTCAAGGATCAAACCCAGGTCTCTTGCACTGCAGGCAGATTCTTTACCAGGTGAGCCACTAGGGAAGCCCATATATATATACATATACACATATATATATGTATGTATGACTGAATCACTTTGCTGTATAGCAGAAATCAACACATTGTAAATCAACTATATGTCAAAAAATTTTTTTAATTAAAATCTAAAGAGAAAAAAATACATATACTAAAACATAGTAAATGTATTAACAAATGAAAATCACCAGTAAGTCAAATTTTTTCTATTTGATCCCAGTCTTTGTATAGACATTTTTTGCCTAAAATATACGACCCCACTCTTTGTGGAATGAAAAATCCCTTTGATCTTTTAAAATTCAACTAAATTTTAATTTCTGTAAAAATTACATTGACCTTGCCTTGGAATGGAGAGCTTGGATGTATCCCAAGCTACTGTGACAAATTCATTACTGGCAAAGATATAATTCAATTAATATATATTTTTTTTCTTTTGACCTCTAATTAATTTAGTGCTAATTAAAGAAAACCACTCTGTCAAATTAAGGTAGGGAGCTCTCAGACAATTCAGATTATACTGCTGATAATGAGCATTTTAGAGTTCAGTAAGAAATGGAGATTTAAAAGTGACTTCTGTGTTAAATATACTAATATTACTGGGGGTTAGGAGCAGGCTATTAGTGGAGACTGCAAAAAAAAAATAGTTTGAAAAGGAGCATTTCTTTTAATTAGAACAATGCCAAGTACCTAGAAGACCCAAGCAGCATAGAAAATAGTCTCTTACCTATAGAGGGCAACTGTTCTTCGGAGAGTAGATCTTAAAAGTTCTCATCACACAAACCAATTTTTTTCTATGTATGGTGACAGATGTTATTAATAACTAGACTTCTTGTAATCATTTTGCAATATGTACAAACATCAAAACATGATGCTGTACAACTGAAAGTAACATAATGTTACATGTCAGTTCTATCTGAATAAAAGAGGGTTCTTTTGTGAGGCAAATGGAGGAATACATAACAATGTCCACTTAAATAGTTGTATATATAAATATTCAACTATTCAACATATATAAAATGCATAAAAACATCTATAGATGTCATAATATACATTCAGTTCAGTTCAGTCACTCAGTCGTGTCTGAATCTTTGCTTGCTCATAAATTGCAGCACGCCAGGCCTCCCTGTCCATCACCAGCTCCCGGGGTTCACTCAAACTCATGTCCATCTGGTCGGTGATGCCATCCAGCCATCTCATCTTTGGTCATCTCCTTCTCCTCCTGCCTCCAATCCCTCCCAACATCAGAGTCTTTTCCAATGAGTCAACTCTTCGCATCCAAAGTACTGGAGTTTCAGCTTTAGCATTAGTCCTTCCAAAGAACACCCAGGACTGATCTCTTTTGGATGGACTGGTTGGATCTCCTTGCAGTCCAAAGGACTCTCAAGTGTCTTCTCCAACACCACAGTTCAAAAGCATCAATTCTTTGGCACTCAGCTTTCTTCACAGTCCAACTCTCACATCCATACATGACTACTGGAAAAACCATAGCCTTGACTAGATGGACCTTTCTTGGCTTTTGAATATGCTATCTAGATTGGTCATAACTTTCCTTTGAAGGAGTAACCATCTTTTAATTTCATGGCTACAGTCACCATCTGCAGTGATTTTGGAGCCCCCCCCGCCAAAAGAAAATCTGACACTGTTTTCACTGTTTCCCCATCTATTTCCCATGAAGTGATGGGACCAGATGCCATGGTCTTCATTTTCTGAATGTTGAGCTTTAAGCCAATTTTTTCACTCTCCTCTTTCACTTTCATCGAGAGGCTTTTTAGTTCCTCTTCACTTTCTGCCATAAGGGTGGTGTCATCTGCATATCTGAGGTGACTGAGATTTCTCCCAGCAATCTTGATTCCGGCTTGTGCTTCTTCCAGCCCAGCGTTTCTCATGATGTATTCTGCATATAAGTTAAATAAGCAGGGTGACAATATACAGCCTTGATGCACTCCTTTTCCTATTTGGAACCAGTCTGTTGTAGGACTTATAATAACTAAAATAAAAATGGAAACTATATCATTCTCAGGAAATCTTTTCCATCTTTATAAGTTGCTTGTTTAAAGAAAAACACCACATAAATTATTACACAGAGATACAAAAGTAAAAGTAGCAGCAAAAGTAAAAGCAGTAGCAATAACTAAAATGGCATGAAGCAAATTACCAGATTACAAGCATTATGCTAAGTACTATAATTATAATTATTATGTTATATGCATACTATATAGTATAATTACATGTCATGTTTATATAGTGTGTGCATGTTCTGTGTGTGTGTACATATATATATATATATATATATGTAACATTTCTCCAACCCAAGCTAGTGGTCAGCTGGAGGCTGACTGATTTAATATGGACTCTCTCACTTTCTGTTAGTGCTGTTAGTTGCTACCAGCCTTCATCTGAGTTAACAGACTAGATGGGTCTACATGTTCAACAAGCTTGTGTAGGCTCATTCCTATGAAGGCAGTTGCAATATTCCCAAGAGCAGGAAGAGGGCACGTCCCAAAGTACATGAA
The DNA here is from genome assembly GCA_006408695.1 of Aepyceros melampus. Classification (NCBI taxonomy): domain Eukaryota; kingdom Metazoa; phylum Chordata; class Mammalia; order Artiodactyla; family Bovidae; genus Aepyceros; species Aepyceros melampus. The sequence goes on along the minus strand of SJXQ01005312.1, from coordinate 173,727 downwards.
CTTTTCAAGTCTCCTCCTGCTATACTGATCCAGGCAATTCTTAGATATTCCACAAGTCAGTGTAAACTTTACAAAAATGTCTATTCAATTCCTTTGTCCATGTTTTGGTCCATTTTAAAATCAGACAGTTTTGTTGCCATTGAGATGTAGAAGTTTCTTATATATTTTGAATATTAACTCCTTACAGATATGTGGTTGGCAAATAGTTTCTCCCATTCCACAGGTTGTACTTATATTCTATTTTGCACTTATATTCTATTTTGTATTTATATTCTATTGATTATTTCCTTTGCAGAAGCTTTTAGCTTTTCATAGTTGAGTATGGTCTATTATACTTGTCATATATGGCCTTTATTATATTGAGGTATTTTCTTTTCATATCCAATTTGATGACCATTTTTATTATAAAATTGTTTTAATTCTATCAAATGTTTTTATGTAGCTATTGAAATGACAATTTTTATTCTTAAATTGTTAATATGGCATTTCACAGTAATTGATTTCATATGGTGAACCATCCTTCTATTCAAGATAAAAATTCCCTTAATTATGGTGCATGATCCTTTTAATGTACTGTTACATTCTGTTTGCTAGTATTTTGTTGAGTATTTTTGACATCTATGTTTATCAGAGATATTTGCCTATAATTTTCTTATCTTATATTGTCTTTGTCTGGCTTTGGTGTTAGGATAATGCTGGCCTCATAAAGTGAGTTTGGAAGTGTTCCCTCCTCATCAATTTTTTGAGAGTTTAAGATCAGCATTAATTTTTGTTAGATATCTGATAGAACTCACCAATGAAGCCAGTGGTCCTGAATTTATCTTTGTTGGAGGTTTTATAAGAAGATGCTCAAAATTACTAATCATCAGGTAAATGCAGATCAAAACTACAATATCACTCTATATGTGTTAAGGTGGCTATTATCAAAAAGATCAAAAGATTAGAAATGTTGGCCAGGATGTGGAGAAACAATAATCCTTGTACAGTATTAGTAGGAATGTAAAATGGTCCAGCTGAGATTAAAAGCAGCATGGAGATATCACAGAAAATTAGAATCAGAAATACTTAATGATCCAGAAAATCCACTTCTACCTACACATTCAAAGGAAATGAAAACAGGATCTCAAAGACATCACCAATTCCCATGTCCACTACACCATTATTCACAATAGACAGGATATAGAAACAAGTCAAATGTCTACTACTAGATGAAAGCATAAGGAATATGTGATGTCTACATAAGGCAAATCATTATTTAAATGTAAAAAGAAGGAAATAATGTCATTTGTGATAGCATGGATGTATTTATTAAAGTATTTACTTATTTCTCCAGACACTTTGCTAGGCACTACAAATTTAAAGATGAGTAATAGAGGCTGGTTCTCCAAGCCAGGCTTCAGCAATATGTGAACCGTGAACTTCCTGATGTTCAAGCTGGTTTTAGAAAAGGCAGAGGAACCAGAAATCAAATTGCCAACATCTGCTGGATCATAGAAAAAGCAAGAGAGTTCCAGAAAAACATCTATTTCTGCTTTATTGACTATGCCAAAGCCTTTGACTGTGTGGATCACAATAAACTGTGGAAAATTCTGAAAGAGATGGGAATACCAGACCACCTGACCTGCCTCTTGAGAAACCTGTATGCAGGTCAGGAAGCAACAGTTAGAATTGGACATGGACCAACAGACTGGTTCCAAATAGGAAAAGGAGTACATCAGGGCTGTATATTGTCACCCTGCTCATTTAACTTNCACAATAAACTGTGGAAAATTCTGAAAGAGATGGGAATACCAGACCACCTGACCTGCCTCTTGAGAAACCTGTATGCAGGTCAGGAAGCAACAGTTAGAATTGGACATGGACCAACAGACTGGTTCCAAATAGGAAAAGGAGTACATCAGGGCTGTATATTGTCACCCTGCTCATTTAACTTCTATGCAGAGTACATCATGAGAAACACTGGGCTGGAAGAAGCACAAGCTGGAATCAAGATTGCTGAGAGAAATCTCAATCACCTCAGATATGCAGATGATACCACCCTTATGGCAGAAAGTGAAGAGGAACTAAAAAGCCTCTTGATGAAAGTGAAAGAAGAGAGTGAAAAAGTTGGCTTAAGGCTCAACATGCAGAAAACGAAGATCATGGCATTTAGTCCCATCACTTCATGGGAAATAGATGGCGAAACAGTAGAAACAGTGTCAGATTTTATTTTGGGGGGCTCCAAAATCACTGCAGATGGTGATCGTAGCCATGAAATTAAAAGATACTTACTCTTTGGAAGGAAAGTTATGACCAACCTAGACAGCATACTCAAAAGTAGAGACATTACTTTGCCAACAAAGATCCGTCTAGTCAAGGCTATGGTTTTTTCTATGGTCATGTATTGGACTGTGAAGAAAGCTGAGCACCGAAGAATTGATGCTTTTGAACTGTGGTGTTGGAGAAGACTCTTGAGAGTCCCTTGGACTGCAAGGAGATCAAACAAATCCATTCTAAAGGAGATCAGTCCTTTGGGTGTTCTTTGGAAGGACTGATGCTAAAGCTGAAACTCCAGTACTCTGGCTACCTCATGCGAAGAGTTAACTCATTGGAAAAGACTCTGATGCTGGGAGGGATTTGGGGCAGGAGGAAAAGGGGATGACAGAGGATGAGATGCCTCATGGCATCACCGACTGGATGGACATGAGTTTGAGTGAACTTCGGGAGCTGGTGATGGACAGGGAGGCCTGGCGAGCTGCACTTCATGGGGTTGCAAAGTGTCAGACATGACTGAGGACTGAACTGAACTGAATAGAGGCTAGGAGCTGACTATGACTCAAATCATGAGCTTCTTATTGCAAAATACAGGCTTAAACTGAAGAAAGTAGGGAAAACCAACAGGCCTTTCAGGTATGACCTAAATCAAATCCCTTATGACTAAATAGTGGAGGTGACAAATAGATTCAAGGGATTACATCTGGTAGACAGAGTGTCTGAAGAACAATGAATGGAAGTTCATAACATTGTACAGAAGGCAATGACCAAAACCACTCCAAATAAAAAGAAATGAAAGAAGGCAAAGTGGTTGTCTGAGGAGGCTTTACAAATAGCTGAGGAAGGAAGAGAAGCAAAAGGCAAGGGAGAAAAGGAAAGATATACCCAATTGAAGGCAGAGTTCCAGAGATTACAAAGGAGAGATCAGAAGGCTTTCTTATATAAATAATGCAAAGAAATAGAGGAAAACAATAGAACAGGTAAGACCAGAGATCTCATCAATAAAATTGGAAATATTAAGGGAACATTTCATGCAAGGATGGGCACAATAAGTAACAAAAAACCATAAGGAGCTAACAGAGCAGAAGATAATAATAAGAGGTGGCAAGAATATGTAAAAGAACTGTTCGAAAAATGTCTCAAAGATCTGGATAGCCATGCTGGTGTGGCCACTCACCTAGAGCTGGACATCTTGGACTGTGAAATCAAGAAGGCTTTAGAAAGTATTATTATGAGCAAACTAGTGGAGTTGATAGAATTCCAGCTGAACTATTTAAAATCCTAAAAGATAAACTGCTGCACATCAATATGTCAGCAAATTTGGAAAATTAAGCAGTGGCCATAGGACTGGAAAAGGTTAGTTTTCATTCCAATCCCAAAGAAGTGCAACAACAAAGAATATTCAAACTACTGTACAACTGTACTCATTTCCCATGCTAGCAGGGTTATACTTAAAATCCTTCAAGCTTGGCTTTAGCAGTTTGTGAACTGAGAAATTCCAGATGTACTGGCTTGGTTTCAAACAGGCAGAGGAACCAGAGATAAATTGCCAGCATCACTTCATGACAAACAGAACAGGAAGAAGTAACAGATTTTATTTTCTTGGGCTCCAAAATCACTGCAGACAGTGACTGCAGCCATGAAATGAGAAGATGCTTGCTTCTTGGAAGGAAAGCTATGACAAAACTAGGCAGCATATTAAAAAGCAGAGACATCACTTTACTGAAAAGGTTTGTATAGTCAAAGCTATGAATTTTCTAGTAGTCATGTATGGACATGAGGATTAGACCATAAAGAAGGCTGAGTACCGAAAAATTGATGCTGTTAAATTGTGGTGCTGGAGAAGACTCGAGAGTCTCTTGGACTGCAAAGAAGTCAAACCAGTCAGTCCTAAAGGAAATCAGCCCTGGATATTGATTGGAAGGACTGATGCTGAAGTTGGAATGGTTGGCTACCTGATGTGAAGAACCAACTCATTGGATAAGACCCTGATGCTGGGAAAGTTTGAAGGCAAAAGGAGAAGGGGATGGCAGAGGTAGAGATAGTTAAATAACATCACCAACTCAGTGGACATGAATTTGAGAAAACTCTGGAAGACAGTGGAGGACAGAAGATCCTGGCATGCAGTCCATAAGGTCATAAAGATTTGGACACAACTTAGCAACTGAACAACAACAACAAATCTGTCATATGCAACTAAAGCAGTACTCCAAGAGAAACTTAGAGCACTAAATTATTTCATTAGAAAATAAAACACTCTCAAATGATAACCTATGTTTTGACCATAAGAAGCTATAACAGAGGAACAAATAAATCCAAATTAAGCAGCAGAAGAAAATATAACAACAATTAGAGAAGAACTCATTGAAATTGCTAACAGAAAATTCAAAAACAGAAAAAGAAATGAAATGCAAAGCCATTTATTTGAAAAGAATAAATGATAGAAGTTACTTATAATACATATGTCCAACAAATGACTTGCAAGCAGAATAATTCCTACACATCAGTAAGATAAATACTGAAAACCTAGGAAGTAATCTGCACAGATGGCCAATAAACACGTGAAAGATGCTCAACATCACTCATTATTATAGAAATACAAATTAAAATTACTATGAGGTATCACCTCACACTAATCAGAATGGCCATCATTAAAAAAAAAAAAAAAAACCTACAAACAATAAATTCTGGAGAGGATGTGAAGAAAAGAGTACCCTACTGAACTATTGGTGTGCATGTAAATTGTTACAGCCACTATGGAGATCAGTTTGCAAATTCCTTAACAAACTAATAAAACTATCATATGACCCAGCAATCCCACTAGCAGGCATATATCCTGAGAAAATCACAGTTCAAAAAGACACATGCACCTCAGTGTTCACTACAGCACTATTTACAATGTCTAGGAGACGGAAGGCAACCTAGATATTCAACAGATGAATGGATAAAGAAGATGTGGTACATGTATACAATGGACTATTTACTCAACCATCAGTTCAGTTCAGTTGCTCAACTGTATCTGACTCGCAGCACACCAGGCTTCCCTGTCCATCACCAACTCCCAGAGCTTGTTCAAACTCACATGCATCGAGTCGGTGATGTCATCCAACCATTTCATCCTCTTTTGCCCCCTTCTTCTCCTGCCTTCAATTTTTCCCTGCATCAGGGGCTTTTCCAATGAGTCAGTTCTAGGAAACAAATTTCAACCAGTTCTAGTGAGGTGGATGAACCGAGAGCCTATCATGCAGATTGAAGTAAGTCAGATAATCAAATCTTATACATTAATGTGCATATATGAACTCTAAAAAGAATAGTACTGATGAATCTATGTGCAGAGAAGGAATGGAGACACAGAAGCAGAGAACAGACTTGTGGATACACAGGGGAAGGAGAGGGTAGGATGACTTGAGAAAGTACCATTGACATATATACACTACCAAGGGTAAAACAACTTGTGGGAAGCTGCTGTATAATACAGGAAGCTCAATCTGGTGCTCTGTGATGACCCAGAGAGGTGAGAAGGGAAGAGTGAGGGAGGCTTCAGAAGGAGGGTATATATATACATACACACACACACACACACACACCACACACACATATACACACACACATTTATGTAACTATGACTGATTTGAGTTGTTGTACAGCAGATATAAACAATTATCTTCCAATTAAAAAAAATTAGAAAAAGAAAACTGCAAAAGTCTTGAACAATCACTTGAGAAAAACATATACAAATGGCTACTAAACAATAAAAAATGCTTAATTTTATTATTCATCAAGGCAAATTTAGACAAAACAATGATTAGGTACCACTACACACTTTTCAGGATGACAACAAAGAAAACTACAAATTTTGATGAGCAACTAATACTCTCAGACATTGTGATGAACTGTAAATTTACACAACTACGTTAGAGTCAGACACGACTGAGTGACTGAACAACAACTTTATAAAACTCTTTGGCATTACTTATGCAAGCCAAAGAGACACCACTTACAACACAGAAATTCTAGGTACATTCTCAACAGAAATGCTGTATATTCAACAAAACTATTTACTGGAATAGTCACAGCAGCTTTTCTCTTGCTCTGTTTTCCCAGACCTCTTTACTTCTAGCCCAGATGGGTAACTATCCAAAAGTCCATACATCAACTGAATTGATTAGTATTTTGTGGAATATTTAAATAATGACTTTTAAATATTGGTGATAGGAATTATTTCAAACTATAGGCAATGACATGAATGGATTTCATGAACATAATATTGAGCAAAAGACACTAAACCCAAATATTGCTTAGTCTGTTTCTATTTACATAAAGTACCAAGACAAAACCAATTTATCCTATTACAAGGAAGGATAATGATCACCCTTAGGTTAAGGTGGGGCAAGGGTGAATCACCTCAAGGATACACAGTGAAGACTGCTATGGGATAATGTGATCTCTTCATCTGAGCCAGCACATGTGTTTATTCAGTTTTTGTTCATTCATTCATCATCAATTTATACAGGTCTAATATGTATGTTTTCCTTCTTGCATGTTGCATTTTTATTAAAGTTAACAAAGTATTAGGAAACAGATTCTAAAATCCCAGTAAAAAGTAACAGTCAAAATCGAGGATGTTCCTTTAAAAATGGTTCAATATTAACAAACGAATCAATATTAGTCTCCCATTAGAGTGCATGGAAGGAGAGATGTTAGAAAGCCATCTTGACACACAGCAAACATTCAACAGTAACTCACTTAAAAACCCTGTAAATAACTAGGAATTCATGTCTATTTATAAAGTGATATACATGCTGCTGCTGCTGCTAAGTCGCTTCAGTCATGTCTGACTCTGTGCGACCCCATAGATGGCAGCCCACCAGGCTCCCCCATCCCAGGGATTCTCCAGGCAAGAACACTGGAGTGGGTTGCCATCTCCTTCTTCAATGCATGAAAGTGAAAAGTGAAAGTGAAGTCGCTCAGTCGTGTCTGACTCTTCGCGATCCCATGGACTGCAGCCTACCAGGCTCCTCCATCCATGGGATTTTCCAGGCAAGAGTACTGGAGTGGGGTGCCATTGCCTTCTCTGATGCACCTTGCCTCAAAAGTTGGCAGCTTATTTCATGAGGAAGTACAGCACTTGCTGTACTTCTTGCTATTAATAAAGGTCATCTTTGAAGATGCTGCCCAATGTGCAAGGCAGCTAAGTTTGCTTTTGGAGCTCCAAATTATGCAGACTGAACCAGCAAGTTTGAGATAGCACCAGAACCAGACATACTTTCTGAAACGGTTAGGCCTTGAATATCCTAAAACCTTAGAGAAAGATAATTCCAATTCTCCATGAATGAATAATTCCCAAAGTAAGAATGGACCTGAACTGAAACACTCAGTCATTTTTACTAAATTTACACATAAATGATAAGAGATGCATTAAAAGAAGTGTCAGAGAGAAGCTCAGAGTGACATGTCTTAATTATCTTTCATCAGAAGGAGTAAGAATCAATTTAAAATTCTTACAATGTAAAACTGAGTGAAATAAACAGAAAGTAATTTCTTACACATGAAAATAAATACATCAAGTATGTATCACATGTATGCAAATACTTTTAAAAGTTTAAATTTTTTTATTCTTACATAAATACAAATGTATCACTTTCTACAGATCAGGCATTTATTGAAACAAACAAACAAACAAAAACCTTTCTACTATATATAAAACAGATAACTAAGAAGACCTAATGTATAGCACAGGGAACTCTACTTGTAAACATTCTATAATGACCTATTTGAAAATAGACTCTAAAAAAGAGTGGATACATGTATAACTGATTCACTTTGCTGTACAGCAGAAATGAACAAAGCATTGTAAATCAACTATACTCCAATAAAAAATAATATTTTAAAAAACTGCAAGTAAAGAAATAATAAAAAGGTTTTATTACAATGATGGATAATAAGAATTTAGAATCTCCTTAGAACCTCATTTTAAGTTGCTCTTTATTTATTTATCTTTTAAGATTAAATTTTCACACCTTTAATATCTCCCTGAAAGGCAATTACAAAATTTGAGGAAATGAGTTCACATTTGCAGATTTCCTTTAGCAACCCCTCATCAAGTGTGAGGAAATTGGAAAAGTGGGGGACAGTGTACTCAAGTGATATTCAATTAAATGCAATGAATAATCATAGAGAGCACATTTAAGCTAATTTAAAAGTGGCAGGAGAAGGGAAACGACACAAAATAAGTTCAAGGGAGAAAAAAATTTAGATGTCTAAAAGAAAAACAAAATCATTTACATGTTTATCCTTGTCTTTTGGTCTTATTTTCCTTTAAATTTTGAAACTTAATGATAATTTTCTAATTAGATAATTAAGGGGGTATGAGCAACCTAGATAGCATATTCAAAAGCAGAGACATTACTTTGCTGACTAAGGTCTGTCTAGTCAAGGCTATGGTTTTTCCTGTGGTCATGTATGGATGTGAGAGTTGGACTGTGAAGAAGGCTGAGTGCTGAAGAATTGATGCTTTTGAGCTGTGGTGTTGGAGAAGACTCTTGAGAGTCCCTTGGACTGCAAGGAGATGCAACCAGTCCATTCTGAAGGAGATCAACCCTGGGATTTCTTTGGAAGGAAGGATGCTAAAGCTGAAATTCCAGTCCTTTGGCACCTCATGTGAAGAGTTGACTCATTGGAAAAGACCCTGATGCTGGGAGGGATTGGGGGCAGGAGGAGAAGGGGACGACCGAGGATGAGATGGCTGGATGGCATCACGGACTCGATGGATCTGAGTCTGAGTGAACTCCGGGAGTTGGTGATGGACAGGGAGGCCTGGCGTGCTGCGATTCATGGGGTCGCAAAGAGCCGGACACGACTGAGCGACTGAACTGAACTGATAGTAATTAACTGAGGCACAACTAAATTTTGTTGTACTTTGGGAGTTAGAAATAATGCTAAATAGAACTGCATTCTATGTCCATATTTTCTTCTACTGGTAATTTGTTCTGCCACCATTTTATGGTGTTTGAGCTCCAAATTGGGCAGCATGATCCTCAACTGGGTTCCCAATACCTTCCAGTGACTCTTTTCCATGTGTATGGAGTTAGCTACTCCAAGTTCATTCAACAAATGGGTATGGGTTGCTTTTATGTGTGATGCATTGGGTTATCTTCTGGACTGCAAACGAAATACTTCTGTGGCTTGAAGAAAGGACTGGTTTAAAAAACAAACAAACATAGGAAACTATAGTGCTAAACACTTAAGCGTCCGTATCTTTTTTGACCACATGCTCTTTATCAACATTCTCATGCAAATAGCATGTTTAGCTTTTCCATAAAGTTGGACCACCCGGGAAGAACAGAGACTAGAGTAACCTATTAAAATATACTTATGAATATGTTTAATAATGTAAGTTATTAGAATATATGCTAATATATATGTATGTATATACATACTTTGTATGCATGTCCTATTCTAAAACAAGACTGCTCAAGGCAATATATTTTTTATTCTTATGCTAAATGCATAGCATAGCAGAATATGACCCATAATAAATATACAACAAGTTTTTGCTACACTTGGGGCAAATTGATAAAATATTAATGGCATTAAAACACAAAAGAAGCAAGTGTAAAAAATGAAAGAAGGGAATATGATGATCTGTTTGGTGGTGATTTAGTCACTAAGTTGTTCTGACTCTTGTGACCCCATGAACTGTAGTCCTCCAGGCTCCTCTGTCCATGGAATTCTCTAGAAAAGAATATTGGATTGGGTTGCTACTTCCTTCTCCAGGGGTCAAACCCTGGTGTCCTGCATTGCAGGCAAGTTCTTTACTGACCAAGATATAAAGGAAGCCCCCATGATGGTGTGTTTAGCTTTTCATATTTTTACCTAAAATTTGCTTATTGAAGAAATACCTACTGAGCACCTAATTAACATTTAAGGGAGAGGAATACAATAATGGTTAGTGGGGCTGAGAATAATCAAGAACATAGAAAGCAATGTATGATGTAACAAGAGTCAATGGAGAACTTTAATGGAGTTACTTCATTTGTGGCAAAGGAATACGTTTCCAGAAAACTGGAGTAAGTAATGGCCATTACTTATGTTAATCAAAATCTCTAAATGGCAACCCACTCCAGTACTCTTGCCTAGAAAATTCCATGGACAGAGGAGCCTGGTAGGCTACAGTCCATGGAATCACAGTGTCGGACACAACTGAGCAACTTCACTCACTCACTCACTCACTATTATTTTTGTTGTTAATGACAGTAACCACTCCTGGTTCAAAACTGAAAATACTTATTTTAAAGAATTTGATTAATTCTAGTCAAAGAGTCAGAAATTAAAGTGAGCATAGTAAAACTGGCAATGGATTAAAATTATTTGGAAAAAGACCATGAAAACTTTTTGAAGACTCTATGAATCTTTCAACCTTCTTGATAAAGAAATTTCTTTCAAAACATGTATGTAACTATGTGACTCCTACCTTTTTCTCCTCATTTTAAACTAAAAAAAATTCTCTAACAAAGATTACTTTGATCTGAGTATATGTCTGGTCAAAAAAAAAAGCAAACTAAACAAAAACCAGAGAGATGCTTTTCTGCATTGCATGGAATTATTCTGAGTTAGTTCTACTGGAAATACATTAGAACCCATTTCAATTCATTTAGAGAATCTAGCTAGTGCATATTTATGTAAAATCAATGTACTTGTACATATAATTTAACAGTCATAAGCTAAGGATGCTAATATTTGGTTTGCTACAGTGTCACAAAGTAGGTGTAAAATAAATTTAATATAATTATAACCTACATGGATACTTATTAAAAGGTTTAATTTAGGTTGCAAGGTACATAGTGCTACAAGTTCAGCTCAGTTCACTAGCTCAGTCATGTCCGACTCTTTCCGACCCATGGACTATAGCACGCCAGGCCTCCTTGTCCATCACCAACTCTCTGATCTTGCTCAAACTCATGTCCATTGAGTTGGTGATGCCATCCAACCATCTCATCCTCTGTTGTCCCCTTCTCCTTCCACCTTCAATCTTTCCCAGCATCAGGCTCTTTCTAATGAGTCAGTGTTTGGCATCAGGTAGCCACCCAACTCCAGTACTCTTGCCTGGAAAATCCCATAGACTGAGAAGCGTAGTGGGTTGCAGTCCATGGGGTCGCAAAGAGTCAGACACAACTGAGCGACTTCACTTTCACTTTGCACTTTCACGCATTGGAGAAGGAAATGGCAACCCACTCCAGTGTTCTTGCCTGGAGAATCCCAGGGACAGGGGAGCCTGATGGGCTGCCGTCTATGGGGTCGCACAGAGTCGGACACAACTGAAGCGACTTAGCAGCAGCAGCCAAAGTATTGGAATGTCAGCCTCAGTATCAGTCCTCCCAATGCCTATTCAGGACTTATTTCCTTTAGGATGAATTGGTTGGATCTCCTTGTCGTCCAAGGGATTCTCAAGAGTCTTCTCCAACACCACCATTCAAAAGCATCAATTCTTCGGTGCTCAGCTTTCTTTATAGTCCAACTCTCACATCCACACATGACTGGAAAAACCACAGCTTCAGCAAAACTTGAATCAGACAGTTTAAGTCAAACAAATGGCAGTTATTGAATCTATCTTGGATAAAAATGAAAGTAATGCAGACATAGGTATAGATATACTACATAGGTATAGATATATAAGTATGGTATATATGGTATAGACAGAAAGAAAATCTCAAGGTAAATCACAAATAAACAAAATAAGATTTAGATTTCCAATAATATATTTAGTTACACTAATATTTTACACATGACCATTCACTCCTAATGAGTGAATTAAACCATACAAAACCATACACTTAAACCATACAAAAACTCCATGAGGCAAACCTATCTGTTTTGTAGACAAAAAAATTGTGGTATATTAATTAAAGGATTTTTCTTAGGTTCCTCTATATAGTTTCAAATTCAGAAAACCCATTTTCTGACTTTTTCTGATTACACTATAACTCCATATTAGTTTATGTTGCTATCTGAATCAACTATCTTAAACATTTTCCCATAAAATACACTTACAAATTATATTATTACAATTGTGGTCTCTATATTTTCTCAATTGATTTCTCTCATTCAGAAATCCTTTATCATTATGGTTTTATATCTTAATAAAATTTTTTTTCCCTAAAGAGATAGAAATAGAGAATATGAGATACCCATATACCCAGCAGCCAACTCCATCAAATCTTAACAAGATTCTATATATGTTTAAGAATTTCTTTCTTTTTAAAAATTAAAGCAACGTAAGCACAGTTTAGGCCCTCTATTTTCCACAATCCATTTTCTGTTCTCTCTGTAAGGCAGCTGGTTTATGGTGCCCGTGTTTATCCATTCTCATGTGTATCTTCATATACTCACTAAATGTGCATGAATCTGTGTGTGTTGTTATGCAGAGCTGGCAGTTAATCTGAATGATACCATCATGTTCACACTACCCTGTAGCTTTCTTCTTTTTAAAATTAAGCATTCTGGTTTTGAAAGTTAATGTTTTTGTATATGTAGTGTATTGTTTATTCTATTTGGGACAATACAATACTTTATCCATTCTTATGTTGAAGTACATTTAATTTCTTTTCAATTCTTTTCTTTAAAACAAACAATGTAGCAAGGAATGCAGACGTATATAGTCTCTTATGTATATACACAAAATTTTGCTATCTCATCGGTCTTAGTACTGTATTTAGTACTAAGTATCCAGAGGCACATGAATTTTCAAAGGATAGTTTTAGGGAACTGATTTCAAGAGAACAAAATTCTCTATGGACACTTTTCTGAAAGTGAGTTGTCTGAAAATGCAACCATGTTAGTTATCATGTCAGAGTTCCTTTTTCAACTTTCTATTCAAATTTATCCTTTCTCATTTTATAGAGAATGGTACATTTCTATATCATTTTGCTGAGAATTTTTAGGTTGAATAGTGATTCACATTTTTAATGAATACATTTTTCTATATATGTGTTTACATGTGCTTGCCAGGTGGAAAGACACCTAACCATCTTGACTCAGTTATGATAACATTTTCTAATATATTTACACACTAGTAGGCTCAGAGGTTAAAGCATCTGCCTGCAATGTGGGAGACCTGAGTTCGATCCCTGGGTCAGGAAGTTCCCCTGGAGAAGGAAATGGCAACCCACTCCAATATTCTTGCCTGGAGAATCCCAAGGACGGAGGAGCCTGGTGGGCTACAGTTCATGGGGTTGTAAAGAGTTGGACATGACTGAGTGACTTCACTTTCACTTTCTTTCTAATATATTTACTTAATTTTCATATTTTATTAAATTACATTTTCAGTTCATCTCTACCTTTGTTGTAAAGTCCTCTGAAAGTTGAAAGTATATAAGAAAAAATAATTGAGCAGGAGGCAGATGTCCCCCCTCCATCTTCCCTCCCCCTCAACAAGGGTAAAGCAGTTGAAGATTCATTCCCTATTGACCAAGACAAGAAAAGCAAGGCAACTAAAGGAGAAGGTTAGGCCCTGCCCAGACCACATGTTTTTCACTCCTGAAATCAGGAAACCTCCTGACCACATACGTGCAGAAAATCTCCTTGCAGTCCAAACAGAAAGCAATGTCAAGGGATACTCTACCTAATGCCTTTGCAGTAGAATCTATCCTGGCTAAGAGATGCATGTGCACACACATGGGAGAATCCTGAGATATACCAAATATGGACTGTGAACCAGGCAAATCAAAATGACTGGACAAAGGGAAACTAGAGAAAGGCTTCATAAAGGGATCTAAACTGCCACATGGGCACAACTGAGGCACTCACTTTCTCAGTCTACCCATGTGCCTATCTAAGTATTATACTCCTTTCCTCCTAATAAATACTTTACTTGCTGCACTACTTTCTATCTTTGTGGAAATTCTTTTCTGTAAGGCCAAAGGGCCAGGGCCCTTGTTACTGACCACTGATACAGTGGCTAGGATCTGGTGCTTTCACCGCTGTGACCCAGACCCAATCTCTGGCTGGGAAACCAAGCCCTGCTCCAAGTCTTTGCAGGACAAGGTCAACTGAGATCATAATGTCTTTTCAGTTTTCAGATTGGCACCTATAATATATTGTATTTGGGCTTTCCTGGTGGCTCAGGGTGTAAAGAATATGGCTGCAATGCAAGAGACCTGGGTTTGATCCCTGCCTTGCAAAGATCCCCTGGAGAAGGGAAAGGCTACCCACTCCAGTATTTTTGCCTGGAGAATCTCTTGGACAGAGGAGCCTGGCAGGCTACAGTACACAGGGTTGCAAAGAGTGATGCAATCATAACTGAGTGATTGCATATTGAATGTGTTCTTTGCCATTCTGTAGAGGCAGAATCTAACTTGTAGATTTCTGATAGAGGTAAAATGAATTTCTGTCTAGTAGGTAGGATAATTCCAAAGTTTATCATTTATATTCCTATAAGACAATAACCAAAAATCTTAACCTAAAATTTCTATATTAAATTGTTTATAAATAAATACCCACAGGCTTCCCTGATAGATCAGTTGGTAAAGAATCCACCTGCAATGCAAGAGACCCTGGTTTGATTTCTGGGTTGGGAAAAATCTGCTGGAGAAGGAATAGACTACCCACTCTAGTATTTTTGAGCTTCCCTTGTGGCTCAGCTGGTTAAAAATCTACCTGCAAGGAGGGAGACCTGGGTTCAATCCCTGGGTTGGGAAGATCTCCTGGAGAAGGGAAAGGCTGCCCACTCCAGTATTCTGGCCTGGAGAATTCCATGGATTGCATAGTCCATGGGGTCGCAAAGGGTTGACATGACTGAGGGACTTTCACTTTCATACATATCCAGATCCTTAAATATACCTTGGACAATTTTAACATACTAATGATTCTCTCATTAATTAGTGAGTTGCACAAAATCTTTATATGTATGCATTTTATATTTATATTAGAATAATGCTTTTATCTTTTTAAAATTTATTTATTTATTTTTTTAAAATTAATTTTTATTTTTTTAGTTTGTTTTGCTTTACAATACTGTATTCGTTTTGCTATACATCGACATGGATCAGCCACGAGTGTACATGAACTCCCAATCCCGACCCCCACCTCCCCTCTCCCGCCCCACACCCTCTCTCTGGATTATCCCTGTGCATCAGTCCCAAGCATCCAGCAACCAATATCTCCAATATCATGCTAGATCTCATGAGATGATTTTCTATTTAACAAAAACATTTTTCAAACACCTAACCTTTAATTTTTTGAACATCACTGTATTTTTCGCCTTCTCTTGATATTAATTCCTCAAATTTTTTACTCGATTTTTATCTTTAAACTTCTTAGATTGATTACAGCAGTATTTCTCATTAATTTCCATATTTCATTATTTCTAAATTATTTCTCACAAATTTAAAGCTATAAATTTACACCTCACAGGTTTTGATTTGCATTACTTTAACTGGTACTCAGTTTATTTATTTTAGTCAATTATCTTTTTACATCATCACTTAGTATAGTAGCATATTTTAAACTTTTTTAATCAAAAAAGTTCCAAGCAACTGACAGATTTTTAGTTCTTTTTTTGTTAATCAGAATTTTATTATATTTATAGATGAGTTCTGCCTCCTCTTTTTTTTCTACTGCTATATATAACTGTTGCAACTTACTGAAACTGACAGTTCCCAAGAGATGAGCTTTAAGCATTTAGAAATGTTTGTTACTACAGAACTAACCAGGGATGGATTGCGCAAGCCTCAAAGAACCCTGTTTCTTCCTTGAGGACTATTTACCTTCTTTGGGTTTCCAGATGGTTCTGTTGTCTTAAAATTTCAGTTTTGGAACACATCAACCACATTATGTTCACAACAGGAATATAATACATACACATTTATCCAAATAATCTGATATATTGGATAACCATATAATGGTATGCTATCTAAATCTGAAATCGTTTGACACTTTGTTTTTCATAATCTAATTAAATAAAAATAAACCCATGGGTCCCGTTACAACTGATTCATTGTTTCTTCTGTAGGTTCAACAGAAGAAAAATTTTTTAAATCCATTTTTAAAATACTGACAATCACACCACAGGAGCAATGACTTATGCCTGTGGATTGTAGAAGAGGCATACATTTATTTCACTGTCCTCAACAGTTTGGAACACAGAAGAAAGTTCAGAACAAAGTTCAAATGTTAATAACAAAACAGAATCAGCAAGCAGACCTTTGAAACCTTAAAGAAATGAAAAAATATAAAAAAGAGATGAGGTAAAAAGATATCCTATACCCTGATCTGTTAATATTTCTCCTAAATAGTTAATAATTGAAAGCCTTTAATCTTATCAAAAAAGAATTAATCATTTTCTGTTCCCATTTAATCCTGATTCACAAAATGTAGTGGGAGAATCTAATTTTTAACAAGTGTAGTCATCTGAAAGAGATAAGCATGATATTGTAAAGTCCCACTATTGGAAGCAATATATAAATGAAAAATTATTCAGCTTTTGATTAGAATACCAGTCTCTTACACATTCTGCTTTTAAAAAAAGTAGTTTCTTATTTTCACTAACACATCTCTTTTGACTGATTGTATTCTATACTTCATAGCAAAGATTGCATTCTTCTTACAAAATATAAGGTAGTATTATCTCATGGTTCTAATTAGATTTTATTTTAAAATATACAAAGACAAATGAATCAACACCAATGATTAACTAGTTTCTTTCTTTTACTTTTATAATGTCACTTATGTAGCGACTCCACATATATGTTAAGAACCATTTCTGGATTATTTTCTTATATTATTTTACAAGTGCTGTATTTACATTGCTGCAAGTTAAAAAAAATTTTTTTACTTTTAAACACATTTATTCACTTCTTTCTAGCCTTCAAAATTCCCCTTATTATTCTTATACTCTTAATTACATACAAAAAGTTAGAATGAATTAATCAACTTCCATGAAGAAATTTTGTTACTTTTATTGGGATGTATTTTAATACAACGAGAACGGGAATCTTTAATGTAGTCTCATCCTTTAATAGGTTATTTTTTATATTTATTTATTTCTGTTCTTGTATGGTTTTCAACAGTACTTTGAAATATTCTCTTCAAAGATTAAACAATATTGTTGGTTAGATCTATTTCTCCATATCATACTGTTACTATTTTATCTAGATAATAACATATTAGCTTTTTTTCTTTCTAAAACATAGTCCATAAACCTATCTATGACTGACTCATGTTGATACTTGACAGAAAACAGCAAAATTCTGTAAAGCAACTATGCTTCAATTAAAAAATAAATTAAAAAAAAGGAAGAAATTAATTAATGAAACATATGCCCCTTTGCATCAGTTATGGCACTGACACATTACAGTGCTGAAATGAAGCAGGGACAGAGACACATCTTACTTTGCCACTGTGGTGTGTTAGCTTTGTCACAAAGTACAGCAGACTGAGTGGCTTAAGCAGCAGCAATTCATTTCCCACAACCTGCAGAGCAGGTGCTATTGTTTGATTACCTCTGAGACCTCTCTCCTTGCATTACGGATAGCTGCCTCCTCTCCGAATCCTCACATGGTCTGTTCCTTTGTGTGAACATGCCCCAGGTTCTCACTGTGTGTCCAAACTTCCTCTTCGTTTAAGGCCACCAATTGGATTGAAAAGGGAAAGTGAAGTCACTCAGTCGTGTCCGACTCTTAGCGACCCCATGGATGGCAGCCCACCAGGCTCCTCCATCCATGGGATTTTCCAGGCAAGAGTACTGGAGTGGGTTGCCATTTCCTTCTCCAGGGCATCTTCCCAACCCTGGGATCAAAGCCAGGTCTCCCACATTGTTGGCAGACGCTTTACCATCTGAGCCACCAGGAAGTTGAAAAAGCCTTTTAAATAACTTAATCACCTCATATAAGTTCTCTATCCAAACAGAGTAACATTCTGAGATACCAGGTTGGTAGAGCTTTGGCTATGAATTTTCATGCTATCACTTATAACTGCCTATGACACCACCCTTATGGAAGGAAACAAAGAGGAACTAAAAAGCCTCGTGATGAAGGTGAAAGAGGAGAGTTAAAATGCCATCTTAAGACTCAACATTCAAAGAATGAAGATCATGACATCCGGTCCCATCACTTCATGGCAAATAGATGGGGAAACAATGGAAACAGCGACAGACTCTATTTTCTTGGACTCCAAAATCACTGCAGATGGTGACTGCAGCCATGAGATTAAAAGACACTTGCTTCTTGGAAGAAAAGCTATAACAACCTAGACAGCATAATAAAAAGCAGAGACATCACTTTGCCAAAAAAGATCTATCTAGTCAAAGCTATGCTTTTTCCAGTAGTCACATATGGATGTGAGACTTGGACCATAAAGAAGGCTGAATTGATGCTTTCGAAGTGTCGTGGTGGAAAAGACTGTTGAAGTCCGTTGAGCTACAAGAAGATCAAATCAGCCAATCCTAAAAGAAATGAACCCTCAATATTCATCAGAAGAACTGATACTGAAACTCCAATACTTTGGCAACCTGATGCTAAGAGCTGACTCATTGGAAAATACCCTGATGCTGGGAAAGATTGAGGGCAGGAGGAGAAGGGGGCAACAGAGGATGAGATAGGTGGGTGGCATCACCAATTCAATGGACATGAGTTTGAACAAACTCTGGGAGATGGTAAAGGACAGGGAAGCCTGGCATGCTGCAGTCCATGGGGTCACAAAAAGTCCCAAAGAGTTGGACACAACTGAGCAACTAAAAACAACAACTTCTATGTGCAATCCGAAAAAGCTGACTTTGTGGAACAGACTGGAATTGTTGGTTACCTGAACCAGAGAATGTTGATTAAAGTGTACAAACTTAAAACTAGTGCATGAATAAGTTCTGGAGAATTGATGTACATTTACTGATTACAGTCAACAATGCCATAGACTTTAAAGCTAAGCTGCTGCTGCTGCTGCTGCTGCTGCTAAGTCACTTCAGTCGTGTCCGACTCTGTGTGACTTTATGTTAAATATTCCCATTATAAAAAAGAAATAATTATGGATAAAGGTGTTAACTAAAGGTGGTAATCACATTGCAATCTATAAGTGTATCAAATCAACAACTTGAATACTTTTAAAGTTATACAATGTTATATGTCAATTGTATTTTTTCTGAACTGGATTTATTTATTTATCCTACTGTGTTGAAATGAAAAAAAAATTTAAAAATGTAAAATATAATAGTTATCACAGAAATAAATAAATGAAACAGTTATATATAGCAGCAGTTAACTCCAAACACACCAAATTACTAAGTTGATTCTTATCATTTGGCATAATGTTCTTTCTTTCATGAAGCACAGCTGATATGTTAGTCTCATTTACAACAGGGACTGAATATTTTTATAGATTACACTCCATTTAAAGTTATTAAGAAATAATGACTATATTTTTCTGTTCTGTAAATATATAATTGTTGTTTACCTATTTCACATATATTAGTTTGTATCTCTTAATCCCATACTTCTATTTTACTCACTTACCCTCTGCCCACTTAGTGATCAGTAGTTTGTTCTCTATGAGTCTGTTTCTGTTTTGTTACATATATTTTTTTTTTGTTTTATTTATAAAGGGTAACTTAGAGTATTTGTCTTACTCTGTCTAACTTATTTCACTAAGCATAATTCTCTCTAGGTCCATCCATGTTTTTGCAAATGGCAGAATTTCATTCATTTTTATGGCCAATATTTCATTTGTGTGTGTGTGTGTGTGTGTGTGTGTGTGTACATACATACATACATACATATATGTATTCAATCCCTGGGTTGGAATCGATCCCTGGTTGGGATACCTGGGTTCAAGCCACAGTCTGGGAAAATCCCCTGGATAAGGGAAAGGCTACCCACTCTAGTATTCTGACCTGTAGAGTTCCATGGACTAATAGCTCATGGGTCACAAAGGGTCCAGACATGACTGAACTCAGCATGCCAGGCTTCCCTGTCCATCATCAACTCCCAAAGTTTACTCAAACTCATGTCCATTGAGTTGGTGATGCCATTCAACCATCTCATCCTCTGTTGTCCCCTTCTCCTCCTGCCTTCAATCTTTCCCAGCATCAGGGTCTTTTCAAATGAGTCAGTTCCTCACATCAGGTGGCCAAAGTACTGGAGTTTCAGCTTCAGCATCAGTCCTTCTAATCAGACTATTCAGGATTCAGTCCATCCTTTAGGATGGACTGGTTGGATCTCCTTGCAGTCCAAGGGACTGTCAAGAGTCTTCTCCAACATCACAGTTCAAAAGATGCATATATACACCACATTTTTATTCATTCATCTGTCAATGGCCACTTAAGATACTTCCATATCTTGGCTATTGTAATGCTGTTATAAACACTGGGGTTGATGCATCTCTT
Source organism: Aepyceros melampus (assembly GCA_006408695.1). Taxonomy (NCBI): domain Eukaryota; kingdom Metazoa; phylum Chordata; class Mammalia; order Artiodactyla; family Bovidae; genus Aepyceros; species Aepyceros melampus. The sequence continues at coordinate 153,107 of SJXQ01005312.1, read as the reverse complement.
TGAATTAGTGTTTTCATTTTCTTCAGATATATACCCAGAAGTGGAATTGCTGGATCATATGGTAGTTCTATTTTTCGTTTTGAAAAACCTCCATACTGTTTTCCATAATAACTATACCAATTTACATTCCTACTAACAGTGGGCAAGGATTCACTTTTTCCCATATCTTCACCAACATTTGTTATTTGTAGTCTTTTTAAAAATATGTATTTATTTGGCTGTGCTGAGTCTTAGTTGCAGTACATAGGATCTTTGATCTTCATTGTGACATATGAACTGTTAGCTGCAGCAAGAGGGTTCAAGTCCCTAACAAGGGATCAAATCCAGGACCCTTGATTTTGGAGGAAGTCTTAGACACTGGACTACCAGGGAAGTCCCTATAGTCTCTAATGCTAGTCATTCTGACATGTGTGATGTACTTTTGATTTGCATTTTTCTGATTGTTATATGGAAAAATTATGAAAGAGATGGGAATACCAGACCACCTGACCTGCCTCTTGAGAAACCTATATGCAGGTCAGGAAGCAACAGTTAGAACTGGACATGGAACAAAGACTGGTTCCAAATAGGAAAAGGAGTACATCAAGAGTGGAAACATTGTCAGATTTTATTTTGGGGGGCTCCAAAATCACTGTAGATGGTGACTGTGGCCATAAAATTAAAAAACGCTTACTCCTTGGAAGGAAAGTTATGACCAACCTTGATAGCATATTAAAAAGCAGAGATACTACTTTGTCAACAAAGGTCTGCCTAGTCAAGGCTATGGTTTTTCCAGTGGTCATGTATGGATCTGAGAGTTAGACTATAAAGAAAGCTGAGCACAGAAGTATTGACGCTTTTGAACTGTGGTGTTGGAGAAGACTCTTGAGAGTCCCTTGGACTGCACTGAGATCCAACCAGTCCATCCTAAGGGAGATTAGTCCTGGCTGTTCATTGGAAGGACTGATGTTGAAGCTGAAACTCCAATACTTTGGCCACTTGATGGGAAGAGCTGACTCATTGGAAAAGACCTTGATGCTGGGAAAGATTGAGGGCAGGAGGAGAAAGGGACGAGAGAGAGTAAGATGGTTGGATGGCATCTCCAACTCAATGAACATGGGTTTGAGTGGACTCTGGGAGTTGGTGATGGACAAGGAAGCCTGGTGTGCTGTGGTTAATGGGGTCGCAAAGAGTCAGACATGTCTGAATGACCGAACTGAACTGATGATTATGTTAATTATACCTCAATTGAAAAAAATTTTAAATAACCATAAAGTTATACATTGTTAAACAATATTGATGGCTATAATGATTTGAATTCTTAATATGTGCCAAACACTGTCTGTGCTTTATATATAATGTCTGTTTATACTGTCCCACTCAACTGTGTCAATATGTCAGATCAGTATGGGATTAAGTAATTTATCCAATGTTACCCAGATAGTGCATACCTACTTAGGACAATAAATCAGGACTGTTAAGAGCTTTGGGGAAATATGCCATATTATAGACTCTTTGGCTTCAAGAAATTTATAATCTACAAAGGGGGGAAATCATATCATATAAGATAATTTCATAGTTACCAGAACAATAACTATCTGTCAAAATAATATAATGAAGTCACATAGGTGTTTTCTCTATCTTTAGAGACTATAACACTGCTAAACATAGAATAAAATATTGTGCAATTGATTTGCAAACCTATTCATAATAGCATAACAATTACAAACCAATTTTTATAGTAAAATTCTGGTTTTTAAGTGAAAATGCTATTGTTATTTTATATAATAGATTTTCTGTGTGTAAGTATAATGATATAGGTACAGTGTGGAAAATTTTAAATACCAAAAATATACAGTAAAACCATATATAATCATGTCACATATTTCTAAATTCATATATCTATGAATTTATTTCTATAATTTTTTAACCTCAAGTATACTTTATACTTTTCATATAAAACATTAAATTATAAAATTTTATAATAATCATTTCTGATGACATTTCCAAAAATATATTTTATATTAAAACAGTAGTTTAACATTGACCTTATAGGTGAAGTTTAGGGTGAGTACTTAATAAAGATTGAAAGGATGATTAAAACATGATATTAGTATCTCCTATCTGTTGCTTCCAGAGTGAAGGCCTCCTTCTACATCTGAATGGCACCTTGAGGACATGGTATCAAAAAGTAATCAGATGAAACATGGCTCCACAAAAAATATAATACAAACTAGTAAATCTAGTAGTCTAGCAGGAAAAAAATTATGATATATCTTCATTAAAGTTTTATATATTAACAATAAAATGTAGCATGACAAGAATATGGCTTTGTTCATAAAGCCAACTGCAACGTAGGATCTTGTTATTGCTTAAGAAAGATATATGAACAGTTTGAAGAAAATTACATGAATAAATCTTTCTTGGCTGCCTCTAAGGCTCCATAGATAGTTAAAAACAAGAGTACTTGAGGAAGAAAAAGGTATAAATTGCCTTGGGTACTTTACCCTCCAAGTGAAAAATCCTGTAACTTTCACTGATATCATATTAGTATCATTGACATTTATCTTCATTGGCTACTATACTGTGACTGAGTCTATACAAAAAAGCTAAGGTTAAGAAATGTTAATAAATCAAGTACAGGATTTAAATTTTAGTAGTTAATCCTACTGCATCGACAAAATGAAAGATATGGAGGGAAAAAAAAAGCCATATCCAGTCAGATCATTGTTTCTGGAATACATCTACAGGGCAAGTCCAGACAGCCATGGAATTGCTGGTTCTTGAAAATTGTTTCTTTGCTTACCTACAACTGTCATGATTTCTAATCCTCTCAATCTTTGAAATGGAATTACCTAAATATTAGTTACACTTTTATATTACACTGTCATTATTTAAAACAAAGAGTGGAAGGAAGATTTGCTCAAGTCCTACACAGTAAAAACATCTGGCTTACCCGGTGCCTGGCTTCTTGGGTTTAACCTCATTTTCTGCCTCAAATCTGAACTCTGCTTACTAGCTTTGACCTTACATGAGTTCCAAAGATTGCCTTAGTTTTCCCTCATCCTCTTGCTTACCCTATTTCTCACTTTCAGTCTGGCTAAGTGAGGTTTAACCTACATGTTAAACTGATCTAATACTAGCAAATTGGTACTAGACACCAACCATTCCTGAATACTGGCAAATTGGTACTAGGTACTAACTACTCCTGCAGCTCTATATTCCCCTATGATTTTTTTAAAAAGCTAATAAATGCATACAAGGTTGGTAAAGAAGTATAATTTTCACTTATGATACTAAAAAATAAAAATTAATTTAAAAAAAAGTATAATTTTCTTAATTTCCTCTAGTGTTTTTAGATTAATGATAAAGAGATTAATTCCTCCAACTTTATACCACAGATTTGCTGATACTGACTCAAGGTAGACATGGTCCTTCCACCATCCAACAAGAGGTGATAGTGGTGGATATTAGAATTGAAAATGAAATCATTCTTTTATTCTGAAATTTTAAAAAATACCATTGTCTTTATTAAAAGACATTTTAAAGTAGAGACAGATTTTAGGTTGAAAATACAGGTCTCTTTTAATAGTGTCTTAACATGATTCATAGAAAAACCACACCATGCGATTAAATTGTTAAAGTCCACATATGCCAAGAAATCTGTTTCATTTATGACAATAAGTTAAAAAAAAAAGATAAGATTCAAAGCCAAAAAGATACCATTAAGAACAAGTCAAGAACGTTTTCTGAGGTTCAGTTAAGTCATCTATAAAATAGAAATACTGGATGTTCTTTCTACAATGTTATTTATTAACCAAGAAAAATAGGGTTTAATGGTATTAGACAAAAAAATACAGTTTATACTTTATTTTTAAAAAGTCTAAAATGATGAATTTAAAAGAGGTTGTGTGATGGAGTTACCTGGGTCCTGTGTTTAGGATTAAGCACTTTCACTGCTGTGGCCCAGGATCAGTCCCTGGTTGGGGAACTGAGATCATGCAAGCTACATGGTGCAGCCAAAAGAAAAAAAAAAAGAGAGAGATTGTCTGATGTGCAAGATTATTCATTAATTGAATAATCAATTCAATTAATTAATTGAAACTACTCTGTAAACATATCTATAGGTGAGTATCACTTGCCCTCATTATACATGTAAATATATCTTGCAAAAGATGCTTTACATGAACTAGTTTTGGCAGATGCATTGTTTTTTATTTAGAATAAAGACAAAAAGAATAAATGATGATGTATCTTGAGTACATATACCCAGTAAAATTACCAAAAAAAGAGGTGGGGGAACTAATGATATTCTAAAGAAAGAATAAAAAATATATCTCACCAGATATCACATTCATTGTTGCCAACATCTTTTCATATAGAGACATATTTTATATTAATGTCACCCTTCTCAAGGACTTGAATCAAGCAGAACCTTTACCAATGTGTTACATAATTTTTCTCAAATATACTCATGCACACTGATGTACATTTATTTTTAATCCTAGACAAACAGAAGCTAACCTTTGTATAGCTATGTTTCCTAAAACCCATCCACTGAGTGCTTCTCCTTAGGAAAATGAATTATTAGCTCTTTGTCTCTCTATTGTCTGATGTGTTTTCCTTACACAGTAGGAGATAACTCTGAAATATACTAGTCTCCCCGTGACACATATTTCCTTAAAGGAAAAAAGAATATTTCATAAATACAGTTTCTTAGAAAGTTGAGCACAGTTTCAAGTCATCTGTATAATTAGTTTTCAATAAAAATGATATAATTTTATGCCATGAAACTGAAATAACTTCTTAGTTTTTAAAATTTTCCTTTGTGTAATGCTGTGAGAAGCATCTGCTTTGACAGTCATTAGCTGTGCATCTGGTCAAAAATACCCTCTACATGTTGGTTGCAGGAGAGGAAGTTTATGAAAACCATAACCCATGACTCAGTGAAATATTAGTAAAGTGTTTCAGTTATCTATTGACATTTAAAATGTCCACATGGGTTTGTCAGTACAGCTTTTGAAATGTAACAAGTTAAATCCTTACTTTGATTTAATTTGTGAACAGATGGCATGAACAGTCCTGAGTGATGCACTGGGCTATCCCTCAGCTTGTCCAGACTTATTTACAGGATAGGAGCCATCTTCCAATGGCTGATTATCTGCTTCATTAGTAGGAAGGAAATTAACCTCTGGTTTCTGTGCTGATGACTCAGCAGGTAGCATACAACTAATGGAAAACAAAATTATTACTAAGTAAACAAAAAAATAATTATCCCCAAAATGCACGGTCTTCAAATCAAACAGGACCAATTAAATAACTAAATTGTTTTATTGGACCCAAGAGATAGAAGCAATCATTTCAGTCCACTAGTTGGAATAATAAATTTTAGGGAAAAAATATTTCCTGGCATAACTAAATAAAAGGTGGCATTTTAAGTGATACTTTCCATACAACTCTATAAATTAACATGCCCTGCTATGTACCCAGTTTAGGGAAAAATGTTCAGTGTGGTACAGCATGTATTTTTACAACATATGTTGGATGTAACTTAATTCTTAACAGAAGGAAAGTCCTCTCTTCCCCCCAAAAACACTACTAGCTAAAAAGCATAATTTGAAATACAGAAGACCTAACATTTTTACAACATGAAAGTCACTTAAGTTCACAGATTAAACCCTTTACAGTTTTAGTTACTTTAATGAGTCTTTTTTTGATATGATAACATATCTTAATGTTGGCAAAACATAATGCTATGAGGAATGTGCTTGGTGAGACAATTTTATTTTATTGCTTTGCACAAATAAAACTATTCACTATTTGGAAGCATTAATATAATAGCTATCTTTTTTAAATGTATATTTATAGATTCACAGCACAAATGGTGCTAAAATAACAGACATCAACATGCTAAAAAAAAATCTAAAGAATCTAGATACAGAACTTTCACCTTTCACAAAATTAAAGTTTATCTCAAAGTGAGTCACAAACCTAAAAGGAAAAGACAAACTCATAAAATTTCAGGAGAGTGACATAGGAGATCTAGGTGAACATGGGTTTGGCAATGAGTTTTAGATATAACATCCAAAGCACACTCCATGAAAGAAAAAAAATTGATAGGTAGAACTTCACAAATTTAAAAACTTCAGCTCTGCAAAAGATACTAATAAGAGAATGAAAGGATAAGCCAGAGACTGGGAGAAAACACTAAAAAGGATACATCTGATGAAGTGTATGTATCTAAAACATGAAAGAAAACTCAATAATTTTAAAAGTGAGCAATAGATCTTAAAAGACACATCAATTAAAAAGATGTACAGATGACTAACATCATATGTCATTAGAGAACTGCAAAGTAAAACAGCAATGATACACCATTATACTCACATGCTAATTCAGGAGACCTAAGAGACGAGGGTTCTATCCTTGAGTCAGGAAGATTCCCTGGAGGAGGGCACAGCAACCCACTCCAGTGTTCTTGGCTGGAAAATCTCGTAGACAGAGCAGCCTGGTGGGCTATGGTCCATAGTGCTGGAAATTGTTGAACACAACTGAAGCAACTTAGCACAGCAAACACGTATTAGAATAAGTAACAAGCAGGAATCAAGATTGCTGGGAGAAATATCAATAACCTCAGATATGCAGATGACACCACCCTTATGGCAGAAAGTGAACAGGAACTAAAAAGCCTCTTGTTGAAAGTGAGAGAGGAGAGTGAAAAAGTTGGCTTAAAGCTCAACATTCAGAAAACGAAGATCATGGCATCTGGCCCCATCACTTCATGGGAAATAGATGGGGAAACAGTAAAAACAGTATCAGACTTTGTTTTTTTGGTCTCCAAAATCACTGCAGATGGTGACTGCAGCCATGAAATTAAAAGGCGCTTACTCCTTGGNAAAAGTTGGCTTAAAGCTCAACATTCAGAAAACGAAGATCATGGCATCTGGCCCCATCACTTCATGGGAAATAGATGGGGAAACAGTAAAAACAGTATCAGACTTTGTTTTTTTGGGCTCCAAAATCACTGCAGATGGTGACTGCAGCCATGAAATTAATAGGCGCTTACTCCTTGGAAGAAAAGTTATAACCAACCTAGATAGTATATTCAAAAGCAGAGACATTACTTTGCCGACTAAGGTCCGTCTAGTCAAGGCTATGGTTTTTCCTGTGGTCATGTATGGTTGTGAGAGTTGGACTGTGAAGAAGGCTGAGTGCCGAAGAATTGATGCTTTTGAACTGTGGTGTTGGAGAAGACTCTTGAGAGTCCCTTGGACTGCAAGGAGATCCAGCCAGTCCATTCTGAAGGAGATCAGCCCTGGGATTTCTTTGGAAAGAATGATGCTAAAACTGAAGCTCCAGTACTTTGGCCACCTTATGCGAAGAGTTGACTCATTGGAAAAGACTCTGGTGCTGGGAGGGATTGGGGGCAGGAGGAGAAGGGGACGACCGAGGATGAGATGGCTGGATGGCATGACTGACTCAATGGACGTGAGTCTGAGTGAACTCCGGGAGTTGGTGATGGACAGGGAGGCCTGGCGTACTGCGATTCATGGGGTCGCAAAGAGTCGGACACGACTGAGCAACTGAACTGAACTGAACAGCCTTTATTTGATGTCTTTGTCTGCTGTTCATTAAAAACTTGCAGTGTGGGGATTTATGACTTCTGCAATTAATTAAAAATTATGGGAATCTCTTTCAAAAAGAGGATCAGATCAAATCTTTTGTGCCATGGGGCTCGCTGAGGTTCAGAAATTTCATGTGGAGTATGGGGCTGAGAATTAAGAATTCAGCTTTCAAACTGATAGTCTAAAGATTCTGGATTCCATTTTATGGAGTACACCAAAGCAGGTTGGAAGAATCACATGACTCACAACACAGGCAAAGATAACTAAAATTTTAAGATTCTAGCTGAGATCATGAAGAGTGACCAACTTGGAAAACAGACCATTTTATATCTCTTAAGTATGTAGTTAAACCTTCTATAAGGGTTGAGAATGATATGTATATAATATTCAAACCGTGTAAGAAATAGTAAAGCCAGTAAGATTGGGAGTCATGTTCATAGAGCACTTTCTGGTTTACTTGTTACTCCTTATGATAAAATATGTTTCTCATTGAATCAGCACCACATCCTCATAAGAAGCCATCACCATTATCTTACTTTATAGATGTAGCAGTGGAGGTCAGAAAGTTAGGTTCATTGCCCCAAAGTCACACACAGTGATTGAGACTATCCATGTGATCTGGTTTGGGATATCAGTTTCCTTCTGTACATTTATTTAAGACTACATTTTGGCAGGCAAATGGGATAGGGACCAAAAAAGGAAACATATCACATTTAGAACCTTTCCTTTCCCCTGCCTGCTGAAAGGAAGACATCTCAGGTGGGCAGCTAGTTTTGTTGTGTGGAATCACATAAGCCTATTTTTGTTTTGTAGTCACGCTAAGTGCCTATTCTGTCGCTCAGTCGTGTCCGACTCTTTGCGACCCCATGGACTATAGCCTACCAGGTTCCTCTGTTCATGGATTTTCCAGGCAAGAATACTGGAGTGGGTGGCCATTTCCTTCTCCAGGAGATCTTCCCAACCCAGGGATCGAACCCATCTGCCGCTTTGTAGGCAGACACTTTACCGTCTGAGCCACCGGGGAAGAGGGGGGCAGAATTGGTAAGAGCAGGGAAGCGCTGGAGGGAAAGGGGTATTTTAGGGAGGGAAGTATCAAGGAGGATGAGAGCAAATGCAGGCTGAAATTTGAGAGGTAGTTTTTGGGCATTTAGGGAGTTTGGACCGTGAACTTGGTAGAACATCAGTTCTCTTTGAGAGAGTAGGAAGGGAATGAGGAGAGTCTTGAGAAGTTCTATTACTATTATGGACAGACTTCTTCCTTGGTGCCTTTAAGAGACATTTCAGCATAGATGGCAATTGCTTTTCAGATCTCTTTGGAGGGTGGCTTGTTCTTCTGGCTTTAATGTCTCACTACAGATGGTGTAACATTATGGGTGTTAGGTGAGCTAGAAAGTCAAGATGTTAGTCTAGGATTTCACTTTCAGATTCAGTTAGGTAAGGAAAGAGAGGTCATCAGTGTTCCAAGCTCAATGGTGCCAAAAGGAACTCAATGATGCCAAAGAGAAGTAGCAAAGGAAAGATTTCTCCCTCAGCTTTGCTGGTAGAGGTCACAGCTAGACGTGAGCCAGAGTCTCAGATTAGACTTCTGAGTATCTGTGCTTCTGAAGTCTCTCATTTCTCCTTAAGGCCAGGAAATTCTTCTTGGTGCTAATCTGATCCATCTACAGTTGCACAAGGACCACTGATATCCTTTTATTTACAGGAAGAGAAACAGCACAGCTCTGCTGCTACTACAGCTAAGTCGCTTCAGTCGTGTCCGACTCTGTGTGACCCCATAGATGGCAGCCCACCAGGCTCCCCCGTCCCTGGGATTCTCCAGGCAAGAACACTGGAGTGGGTTGCCATTTCCTTCTCCAGTGCATCAAAGTGAAAAGTGAAAGTGAAGTCGCTCAGTCGTAAAGGGAGACTTTTTGGCAATTTCCCCTCATTTCATAGCTTGCGGTGAGCATGGTCTTGTGACTCTGTTCCCCTGGTGTAATCGTCTGGGAAGCCATGTCAGTCATGGGTCAGGAACCAGGCACGGAGACTTGCTGCCTTAGCTGAAGGACCGACCTCGTCCCAGGAGAGAATCCAGTGAGCCTCAGCCCAGTCAGGGCTGGGAATAGGAGAATCTGAGGCCAAAGATAGACTCTGGCATACCTGGCATTGTCTGGCTGTTTCAGGTCTGATTTTGCTGAGAATCAGTGTTTGATCTGCTGGTTTCAAGGCTGTCAGTTCCAGGTGGGAAGTTGATTACTCCCTCCTGCACAGTGGGCTTCCCTGGAGCTGTGACCATGCAGCCGTGTGCTTGATAGTCTGACTAGGAGCAGAAGCAAATACTTTTCCTTCTTGTTCCTTGGGGGCACTTCCTTTTACAACATGATACTTGCATGCTTGCAAAATGACATACATTGTTCATTCCAAAATATTAGTCTGCTCTTGATTAATATGCAATTTAGGCGATATTGTTTAATAGCCCCCTACCCCCACCCTTTGGTTGCAACTTTATTTCATTTAAGATTACTACTTTAAAAGTAACTGCCCTAAAAAAAAAAAAAGTAACTGCCCTCATTTGATGAATCAATTTTACCTGTAAATTTATAAAAATTACCCACCATACATCACAATCTCACCTTGTGGGGTTCATTTTTGTATCAGATAAGACTCTTTGGGTTGCAAACAACAGTTAAAAAGCCAAGTCAATCTAATTAAAGTTGGAATTTAATGCCTTATGTGATGAGAAAGACCATATATTTGTTAGCAAGGCTTGGTTGTGTCTCCCAGGCCCATCTCTTTTCACCTCTCAGCTCTATCCTCCTCCTGGTTGGCTGCAATTTTGTCTATGCTGATAAGACAGCTGCCAGTATAGACCTAAAGAGACACAAGTAACTGGAGTGGCTTAAGTAATTTGGAATCAGTCTGAGAAGTCTTATATCTGAGCCTTGGTTTCTTCATCCGTAAGATGGGAATAATAATATTTCATCTACAGAGAATTAAGTAAATGAGCTTATGAAGGTGTGTGCCTCTATGTCTAAGAACATGGACTTTAGAGTCACATCTGGGCTCTTCACTTATTAAGTTATTAATAGCTGGGTACAATGAGAAGACTTATAGTACCTGCATTATAGGGTTGTTAAAATTTAAAATGATAGACAGTATACAAAATCTCTAAGAGGGTGCCTGGCACATGGAGCCACTCAATACATGGTAACTATTATTTGAGTAGAATTTTGAAGTGACCGTCAGTGGCTTGAAATGAAAAAACAAACTCAGGCCTGGGAAATGGCAGGGAAAGGGCATGGACAGTGATTCATAAAGGAGGCATTTTGGGGTGGGGACCATAGGGTAATGTTGGATAGTGTCCCTGTATAGAATATGGCTCTTGCACTTTGTGTTAGAACCATGATAGAAAGACAGACACTAAGGAATGGTCTTGGCTTCCCAGGCGGCGCTAGTGGTAGAGTCTGCCTGCCAATGCCGGAGACAGAAGAGACGCAGGTTTGATCCCTGGGTCAGGAAGATCCCCTGGAAGAGGGCATGGCAACCCACTCCGGTATCCTTGCCTAGAGACCCCCTTGGACAGAGGAGCCTGGTGGGCTCCTGGGGTCACACAGAGTCAGGCAGGACTAAAGTGCCTTAGCATGCAGCGTGCAGGGGATGGTCTCGGGAACAGCCTGTCAGTCAGCCACGAGGGCAGTGCTCTGGCCACTTCTATCAGGGATGCTATGGAGCTAGAGTGCTCTTCTGCAGAGTTACCACTGCCTGGCTTGGTGCCAGTGTTTGTTTCACTGACTGGAATTGCCTTCAGAGTTAGACAGTTCCCTTAAACCTTCAGTGGTGGCAAATCTTCCTTCTAGGAGAGTAGATTTTAAATTTAGAGCCAAATCTAATGAATAGGATTAAGGATCAAGCTGAGAAATTCTGATTCAGATTAAAAAATATCAAGTTAAACTAGTGTGATTCCCCCTGCCACCCCCTTGGTTTTAAAAACAACAGGATGAGTACGTTGTAGCATTCTAAAAAATCAATTTCATATTTTATATATAGAATATAATAACTCAAATTACAGAGTACTTGCCACATACTAGGCATGATATTGGGGCTTCCCAGGTGGATCAATGGGTAAAGAATCAGCCTGCAATGCAGGAGACCCAGGTTCAATCCCTGGGTGGGGAAGCCCCCCTGGAGGAGGGCATGGCAACCCGCTCCAGTATTCTTGCCTGGAGAATCCCGTGGACAGAGGAGCCTGGCAGGCTACAGTCCATAGGGTTGCAAAGAGTTGGACCTGACTGAAGTGATTGAGCATGCATGCAGGCCTGATATTAAGTGTTAGAGTTTTAAAGATTAAAGTATTTCTTCTTTGAGAACCCAAAGAAGAAAGAGAACAGATGATAAGTCATCATAATGGGGTGAGATCATGCTTGTGGAGTTTGTTTGGATTCTGTGAGCAGGCCTAGGGCAGGGGTGTGGGATTTGGGGAGGTTTAATGTAGAGGTGATGTTTGAGAAGGATGTTGAAGGAAAAGTATGAGCATACAAGAATAGAGTTTGGGGTGTGTGTGTGTGTGTGTGTGTGTGTGTGTGTGTGTATCTAGAAGTTTTATATGTGAAGGTTTTGGTGACCATGCCTGTCAGGAGAATGTCCTGAGGAATGAGTAACCTGAAACAGACGAAACACTTAAGAGTAATTTCTCCCCACCTCCCACCCCTCACCTCAATAGTGGCCAGGAGAGGCATTCCATTTTTGATATCTAACTAAGGTTAGCGTTTGAAGAATCCTTCTAGGATGTCCTATCTTAAAAGTCAGCAGGTAAAAGGCAGCCAAAAGAAATATGTGAGTTCTGCAATTATCCCTCCCAACAATCGTGTGAGGATTTTACAGATGAGGAACCTGAAGCTCAGTGGGTTTAAGTAATTTGCCTAAAATCTGGAAGGCTAGGAAGAAGTGGAACTGCGATTTGAAATGGAATATGCCTCCAAAGTCCATGCTCTACTCTGAGTATACTTCCATCTCCATCTGATGACTCAGGACTTCATCTCGCCTCAGGACCACCATTCTGAAGCGAGAGATTGTTCTGTGTACTTTGGTAGCTGGAGCAGCGGGTGCAGGGGGCTGAGTGTCTGGACCAATCAGAGGCGAAGCCCAGACCAGTGGCTCTCAGATTTCAGAGTGTGAAGGCAATGGCACCCTACTCCAGTACTCTTGCCTGGAAAATCCCATGGATGGAGGAGCCTGGTGGGCTGCAGTCCATGGGATCACGAAGAGTCGGACACAACTGAGTGATCTCACTTTCACTTTTCACTTTCATGCATTGGAGAAGGCAATGGCAACCCACTCCAGTGTTCTTGCCTGGAGAATCCCAGGGACGGGGGAGCCTGGTGGGCTGCTGTCTATGGGATCGCACAGAGTTGGACACGACTGAAGCGATTTAGCAGATTTAGCAGCAAGGTTCCTCTGGGAGACCTGTGATGGTTCTGATTCCCAGATCCCACTTGTGAGGGTCTGTCTGCTTGTGAAGCACCTTGGGGTGATCCTGACACAGATGGCATGCGATTCACACTTTGATGAACATCACCGCAAATGAATTCCTTGAGTGAATGTCTTTGCTCTTCTTCTTCCCTCCCTTCTTTTTTTTCTTCCTTTTTCTCCCTTTCTCCTCTCCCTTTTTCTCCCTCACTTCCTTTCTTTTTCCTCTTGTCTTCAGTTTCCTTCTGCTTCTCTCCTCTCTCCTTCTTTCTTTTTTTCTTTTCAGGTTTCTGTTGATTAGGTTCAGATGATTTGATGAGATTATATATAAGGACTATTCCTCGACTCTCCAACAAGACTGTGCATTCCTTGCAGGCAGGGATTGGGTACTTTGTGTTCCTTTCACTGATGCTTACATGGGTATCTTCCCCTAATTAAAACATACTGGGTACCTATTATCTTTTGATTACAATTAGGCATTTTGAAAACTTTAATTCCATCAAGGTAGGCATGCTCAGCCATTTGCTTTATGTTTTCATGTTGTCTGTGTATTCTTTTTCCTCCTAGTCTCTCTGCCTTTCACATGCTCCTGCAGGGTCCTAGATGAGTAGAACATAGACTAATGCTTAGTGATTCCTTTCCAGTTTTGGTTCTCGGCATTTCTCCCAGCCTCTGGTGAAACATCACCTGTTAGAAATCTCCAGACCTGTGCTTCCCTAGTCATGCTCACCTATTCAGATGCTTTTCTCATCTTGGGCTCCTAAAGAAAGGAAATCCCATTTTTTAAAAATTTCTTGTTTAATTGAAGGATAATTCTTTATGGAATTTTGTTGTTTTTTGTCAAACATTAACGTGAATCAGCCATAGGTATACATATGTCCCTTCCCTCTTGAACCTCCTGTTTTTGTTTGCTTTTCATTCAGTTCTCCTCATTGTAGCTGGCTTAGCATCCGGGTTTCCCCCTTCTCTTTCATTGGATGGGAGGGCTGTGTGGGTGACCCTGACTCATCGTGGTTAAGTTGTTTTCTCTTCTCAGCTTAGTGGATTCCTTACATAATATCACACAAGGTAGGATTCCTTTCTGTCTCCCTGCCTTGGCCCAGGCACCTGGATTCTGAAGTTAAGTTGCATGGGTTCAATTCCTGCTTGCTGACTGAGCTTGGGAAAATGTTTAACCTCTAATCTCTCATTTCCTCACCTGTAAAATGAGAACCATTAGGTAGTTGTGAGGTTTATATAAAACGATGCATGAATTAGAGTGCTGATTTATGATAAAATGCTATTGCAATTATTGTTATTGGTAATTATTTTTACTTTTTTCACTTCCCCAATTCAAATTCTGTCCATCTCCCAAGGCCAGCTGGAGCTCTTCTTCATCCACAAACCTTTTTTTTTTTTTTTTGGTCTTCTCAAACCAGCAGGGAACTCTGTCCTAAATTCTCATGATCACTCATGTCTGAGGTGAAGGCTTGATTGCCTTTAATATTTAATATTGTGTTAGTATTGCACTAGGTCCTAATTGGCTTTATTCTTGGTCCCTGGTGTCAAGAAAAGTCCTTGAATACTGATAATAAAGACTGTCTTTTCCTTTTAGCCTCTCTCCACCAGTTACATTAGTAGCATTAGCCCTTTTTTCAAGTGTCACAGTTAAGGGTGTATAGATCAATACGCTCAGCATGAACTCATTTGGGATAAACAGAGATGAACTGGCAGCATCTATACCACAAGTGACAACATCCTGGGATCCATTATTCAGCTGGCTCAATCCAGTTGCTGCTCTTACTGGATGTGAAGAAGGTGCTTATTCAAAGAGAAATGCATTTTAAGGTTTCAATGAGTAACTAATGGAAAACCTTGTTTTGACACCCATCTCCTTCTGAACCTGGTGACTCTCAGCCCTGGATGCACAGCAGAATCGCTGGAGAGCTTTAAAAATACTGATGTTCAGGTCATATTCTTGGCCAGTTAAATACAAATCTCTTTGAGGGGCACACAGGTACATTATTTTTAAAAAGCTTACCAGGTGGGGTTCTTTCTTTTGAGATTTTATGAGCTTATTCTGTTACCAATTCATATTACTTTGATAAAACAATATATATTTTAGTTGGCAGTTATAATACATTTAGGAACTTTCTTCTCCACTAATACATTTGAAAAGCTTACTGGGTGTTTTATGGTTTTATTATGCAGCCAGGTTGAGAAGGTTACATGGCTCTAAAACCAGGTCCACAGTCCCGTGTGTGTGTGCTAACTTGCTTTAGTTATGTTTGACTCTTTGCAACTCTGTGGACTATAGCCTGCCAGACTCCTCGGTTCATAGAATTCTCCAGGCAGGAATCCTGGCGTGGGTTGCCATGCTGTCCTCCAGGGGATCTTCTGGATCCAGGGATTGAACCCACCTCTCTTAAGCCTCCTGCAGTGGCAGGTGGATACTTTACTACTAGGCCTAGCTGGAAGCACTCCACAGCCCCTCATTTGGTAAATGGGCTTTCATTTAAATTTCATGCATTCATCCTGTTTTTCTGGAGTGGGCTGCAATTGACTTGGGGCAGTCAGCTTTTAAGATAGCATGTGTCTTTTTTTTTTTTTTTTTTTACTTTATTTTACTTTACAATACTTAATTGGTTTTGCCATACATCAGTATGAATCCACCACGGGTGTACACGTATTCCCAATCCTGAACCCCCTTCCCACCTCCCTCCCCGTACCATCCCTCTGGGTCATCCCAGTGCACCAGCCCCAAGTATCCTGTATCTGGCATCTAACCTAGACTGGCGATTTGTTTCTTATATGATATTATACATGTTTCAATGCCATTCTCCCAACTCATCCCACCCTCTCCCTCTCCCACAGAGTCCAAAAGACTGTTCTATATGTCTGTGTCTCTTTTGCTGTCTCGCATACAGGGTTATCGTTACCATCATTCTAAATTCCATATATATGCGTTAGTATACTGTATTGGTGTTTTTCTTTCTGGCTTACTTCACTCTGTATAATCGGCTCCAATTTCATCCACCTCATTAGAACTGATTCAAATGTATTCTTCTTAATGGCTGAGTAATACTCCATTGTGTATATGTACCACAGCTTTCTTGTCCATTCCTCTGCTGATGGACATCTAGGTTGCTTCCATGTCCTGGCTATTATAAACAGTGCTGTGGTGAACACTGGGGTAGATGTGTCTCTTTCAGTTCTGGTTTCCTCGGTGTGTATGCCAGCAGTGGGATCGCTGGGTCATAAGAGAGCATGTGTCTTAAGGGTCCAAACCATGGCCTGAAAGAGACAGTTTATTATCTTGAGGCTGCCCACAGACAGCATGCCTAGAAGTAGAACTTTCCTTGCCCTAGGTCACTGATGCCACAGTAGAGAACTGACAGGGCTCCCTGAGGACCTAAAGTATTTATAACTCTTACAGTAATTCTGCAAGGTGAGCTTTGCTGCCAGAGGCCTGAATTGGGGCAGTTAAGAGTTACTGAGGTAGAGGAGTTGGGCACAGCTGCTCTGGGCTTCTGGGGAAACAGCTCTTAGCACTGAGGCAGAGGGGTTCAGGTGTCTTTCCTAGAGAAGAGAAAGGAGCAAGGCCAGGGAGCAGACTCCCCCAGGCTTCCTCCTTCACCTTGTTGGAGATATTTTGCAGAGGAAGCAATTAAGACTTTAAAAACACCCAGATTTGTTGAAGTATAATTTACATAACATAAACTTCATCTGTTCAATGAGTTTTAGTAAATTGACAGGGCTATGCAACATTAGCACAATTCAGCTTTAGAATATTTTTATTACCCCTAAAAGATCTTTTGTGCCTGTTTACAGTCAGTTTCTGCACCCATCCCAGATTCAGGGAACCACAAAGCTGCATCCATCTCTGTAGTTTTGCCTTTTCTGGACATTTCATGTAAAAAGAGTCTACAGTGTGTAGTTCTTTTGTGTCTTGCTTTTTTTCACTTAGCACATGTTTCTGAGCTTTATCCATGCTGCAGCAGGTATCATCTGTTCCTTTTTCATTGCTAAATAGCATTGCATTGTATGATGTGCCACATTTTATTTGTCCATTCATCTGCTGATGGCCACTGGATTGTGTCCACTTTCTGTTATGACTAATGCTACTACGATCATTAGTCCAGTTTGTGTGGACATGCTGTCATTGCTCTCCGGTAAAAAGCTTGGAGTGGAGTTCATAGGTTACATGGCACATTTATGTTTAGCTTTTTAAGGAACTGCAAACTGTGTTCCAAAGTGCTGTACCATTTTATATTTCCACCCCCAATTCAGGAAGGTACAGTTTCTCATCTTTCCTAACACTGGTTATCAGTGTTTTTGATTTTGGTGTGCTGTGCTATCTCACTATGGCTTAGTTTGAATTTACCTAATGATTCAAGGTGTTGAGCATCTTTTCAAGTACTTATTTGTCATTCATATATCTTCTTTGGCTACATGTCTCTTCGAATATTTTGCCCATTTTTAAGTTGGTTTCTTTGACTTATTATTTAGTTGTAAGAGTTCTTTATATATTCTAGATACAAGTTCCTAACTGGAAATATGATTTATACACATTTTCTCCGATTCTATAGCTTGTCTTCTTACTTTCTTGATGGTGTGAAGCTCAAAAGTGTTTAATTTTGCTAAAATCCACTTTATCATTTTTTTTTTTTGTATTGTGCTTTTGGTGTCTTCCCTGGAGAAGGAAATGGCAACCCACTCTAGTGTTCTTGCCTGGAGAATCTCATGGATGGAGGAGCCTGGTGGGCTACAGTCCATGGGTCACAAAGAGTCGGACACGACTGAGCGACTTCACTTCACTTTCACTTTGGTGTCTTATCTAAGAAATTTTTGCATACTCAAGATCATGAAGTATTTCTCCTAGATTTTAGGAGATTTTAAGTTTTCTTCTAAAACTTTTATAGTTTTAGCTCTGTTTGATTAATTTTGATTTAATTTGAGTTAAATCATTTGGCATTTGATTAATTTTGAATTAATTTTTAGGTATGGTGTGAGTAGGAATCTAAGCTAATCTTTTAGCATGAAAATTTCCAATTACTCCATTATCATTTTAAAGAAGTTATTTTTTCCCCTTTGAATTGCCTTGGTGCCTCTGTTGAAAATCAATTGACCATAAATATAAGGGGTTATTTCTGGACTTTCTCTTTCATTCCATTTATTTATGTTTATCTTTATGGTCAGTACCACACTGTCTTGATTATGGTAGCTTAATGATAAAATTTGCAATTAGAAAGTGTAAGCCACCCAAATGTGTTCTTTTTTCCAAGTTGTTTTGGCTATGCTGGGCTCTTTGTATTTCTGTGTAAATATTAGCTGGTCAATTTCTGCAAAAAGCCTGTTGGGATTTCTCTGTGTGTGTGTGTGTGTGTGTGTGTGTGTGTTGTGGAACTTACTGATCAATTTGGAAGACAATTGCCAATTGAACAATATTAAGTTTTCTAAGTTGGAAGACAATTGCCAATTGAACAATATTAAGTTTTCTAAGCCATGAATACAGAATGTCTCACTTATTTAGATCATCTTTAATTTCTCTCAGTAATAATTTACAGCTTTTAGTGTGCAAGTCTTACAATCAATACTTTTTGACAGCAGTCCTGCTAGGGAAATTTGTTTGTTCGTGTATTTTCCCTCCCCAGAGGTCTTGTGGAAAACAGTGGAGAGAGGTGCATAGCTTAGCAGCTGAGAGCAGGAGGGTGATCAGTGGGAAGGAGACTAGCTGGGGGACCAGGAGGCCCAACCCTCCTTTTAATCTCTCGGCTTATTGCTCTCTAAGATGACTATAATATAATTTATTTTGCTTCAAGGTTGTGAAGATTAGAGACAGAATGTGGAAAGGATTTGGAAAAACGTTGGGGTTAGTGGGTGTTCACTATTTGGTGCTTGACATCGTTGGTGCCTGTGATAATGATGATGGATATACAGCACTGGGTAACCCCTGTGCTTTTAAAGGGTTCTCATTCTGGCCACTGAGTGTTTGCAGTTTAAGGCAGAAGCCAGTGAACCACAGTGAAGAAGGGAACATTCCACCTCATTTGACCCTCAAACAACTTAAAAAATTTTTATTTAAAAAATTATGTTTTTATACAATTTAAAAGGTTATTTTCCATTTACAATTATTAAAAAAAAAACTGGCTGTTTCCCCCCATTTTGTACAATAGATCCTTGAGCCTGCCTTACACCCAATAGTGTGTGCCTCCCATCCTCCCGTCCCTATACTGGCCTCTCCACCCCTCCACTGGCAGCCACTAGTTTGTTCTCTGAGTCTGCTTCTTTTCTGTTATATCACTAGTTTGTGGTATTTGTTTAGATTCCACATATAAGTGATATCAATTGGTATTTGTCTTTCTCTGTTCAGGCAACTTCCTGAACTAGCATGTTCACCCACACTTTGCACCTAGGAGGAGGAGGTAGAGCCGCATGTAAACCCTGAAACTGAAACCCAGGCTGGTCTAACTTCCAACCCTCTGCCTTCCCTGTACACGAAGCACCCCATCTGCCCCCACCAAGTCTCATCAGGGGAGCTACAAGGCAACGATAAATCCTGGGTGAGGCACATAACTCTTCAATGGAAAAATGGATACCGATAAGTGATTACTATATCTTGCTTGTCTTACTTAATATGTTCAAGATTTAATTCTGCCTCAAGATTCAGCAAGGATTAGATGAGAAAACCAAGATGAATTCATAAGGGGTGATCACAGGGAGATATTACAAAAGTCACCTGTTTTACATGGCTGTAGAGATAGATTCTTGCCTGGAGAATCCCAGGGACGGAGGAGCCTGGTGGGCTGCCGTCTATGGGGTTGCACAGAATCGGACACGACTGAAGCGACTTAGCAGCAGCAGCAGCAGAGATAGAGGGAAAAAAGCAACTTTTATTTCCAATTTTCAGTGCAACCTGACTTGAGCACTAAATTCCACCTTACAGCTCTGATTTTCTCAACTACGACTGAGAAAGGTGAGAACTGGTGAGAGAAAGGTGGAGGTGGTGGCAGTGTGATGTTTCAGATCCAGAGCTGCAAATGTCCTCTTGCTACTTACTTTGGGCTTATTCAACAGCAGTACAACTACCCATGTGTATGAGTGTAGTCTAAAGTTGACTCTGATCTGATGGTTCACTGGTTTTTTTCTTGTTTCCCAGGTAGGAGATCTACATTTGATTTCTAGCAAAGCCTTTAATAGGAGAGTGCATAGGTTTTGGAATCAGTTAAATGAAATTTGGTTGCATTTATACTATTTGCTAGTTTTGTGGTCCTGAGACATATGATTGACTTATCTGAGTCTCAGTTTGCTCATATAAAATGAGCAAATAATTGTCTCAAGGAGTAAAATGAGAGAATGTCTCTAAATGGCTTATTAGTGCCAGGCATATAATATGTTTTAGACAGAGTGCATTTGCTTCCTTCTACGGTAGGAAATAACCAGGTTTGGTTTTAAAGAAATCTCACTGTGGGCAAGTATATTAGTCAGATTTTGCTGCAGTAACAAATAGCATGCAAAGCTCCCTGGTTAAAAATCACATACATTATTTCTTGCTCATGTCCCCTGAGGGCTGAATTAACTGTTGCTTTGCTGGGCTACACTGGTTTACATTGGAGGTTCTGCTCATTGTATCTTTTCATTTCCGGATCCTGTTGAAGAAGCATGCTCTTCTCATGGCAAGGGGCAGGAATTTTAAAAAGCTGGAGCCAAGTGATACAAGTGTATTTAAAGTTTCTGCTTAGACATTTATATCACATCTGCTCACATCCATTGTCATATGGCCAAACCCCAAATAAATTGGTGAGGAAGTATACTTTACCTAAAGGGAAGCATGGTATGGGCTTTGTAAAAAGAATAAAAAGCTACCTTAGCAAGTAAGAATTTTGATGGAAGCAATTGGTAATCCAAGGAATAATAACTATATAAATGGAATATTGGAGCTTCTTTGTTTTTATCTATCCCTTTGGCTGTGGCAGTTTGCCTGCTTTTACAGTCTTTCTTTTTAAAAGCAGAGCTGATAAAAGATAATTTGTCAGAAAATATTTTCCAAATTTTCTTCCTACCTCATTCTTTTCAGCCACTTTACTTGTTCAAATGTTGGCTTTCTTAGATTCTATTGTCTTCTATGCTCTTTTCTCTGGGTGATCTTAGACAGCACCAAGGCTTTAGTTGATTACTCTCTGAGGAATCTTTTTTCAACATTTCCAGCTCAGATGCCTTGGGGCCTCAGACCCATATTGCCAGCTGCCCACATGACACCCCTATTATAATGACATATAAATCTCAAGGTAACAGAGCCCAACCCTCGTAAGGGTTACTCTCTAGGAGCAGACCACCTAGCCACGGTATACATGGAACTCTAGAATGCATCCTTGCTACTTCCTTTTTCTTCCCTTGCTTATCCAGTCCATTTGCAAGTTCCCTTGCCTTCACCTCTTAAGGGCCTCTCTGATTAGCCACTTCCCTCCACCTCCCCCTTACCCCATCCCTGTCCCCACCAAACCATGATCTTCTGTCACCTGGACTCTTGCAACAGACCCAGCTGTCTTCCTGTATTGCTTCTTTCCCCTCTATTAGTTATTTGTTTTCAGCACCACAACTACAGCCAGAGATATTTAAAAAAACTTGAACTTGGCCGTTTCTCTCTTGCGCTTAAAACTCTTTAAGGACTTGCTATAGCTTTAAGGATAAAGCCCCAATTCCCTTTCACGGCCCTTGGGAACCTGTGTGATCTGGCTTTTTCTGTCTCTCCCATTTTATTTAGCATTACTCTTCTCTTTGTCTATATTGAACACTATCGTGTTCTCCACTTCCACAACCTTGAACGTGTCATGCCCTCACCTACCTTGAGGACTTTGCACATGCTTCTCTCTGTGTGCAATGTTCTGGCCCTGACCCCTGTCCTTGAAATCCCAGCTGAGATGTCCTGTCATTGCTGAAGCACTCCCCGACCTGTTCAGGCTGAGAGTTGTTTTTTCTTTTATGATGTAAAAACACTTACTCATATTTTAATGTGCGTAGAATGCATCTTATGATGTTATTTTTTGCTTATGTGACTCTCTGTCTGGGATTCAAGGTCTGAAGGCATAGTTTTGTTTTATTCTCCAAACAATGGTTTAAAAAGTTCTTCTGAGCTTAAATAAAACTGTTCCAAAGAGAAACCAAAATTCTCTGCTTCTGGAATTCTTTTGGACTAAACCCCATTCATTTTTTCCCTCTGGTACAATGTAGGCCTTAGAAAAATGGTAACGTCAGGGACAGAATGAACCACCGTAGCACCCACGAATGGGAACTTTCAGATGGAACTTGACGCCATCAAATGGGACTAATGTTACTGCTGCTGTTGCTAAGTCGCTTCAGTTGTGTCGACTCTGTGCGACCCCAAGACAGCAGCCCACTAGGCTCTCCTGTCCCTGGGATTCTCCAGCAAGAACACTGGAGTGGTTTGCCATTGCCTTCTCCAATGCATGAAAGTGAAAAGTGAAAGTGAAGTTGCCAGTTGTGCCTGACTCTTAGCGACCCCATGGACTGCAGCCTACCAGGCTCCTCCATCCATGTGATTTTTCAGGCAAGAGTACTGGAGTGGGGTGCCACTGCCTTCTTCGGGGACTAATGTTACTTGATGCCAATAGTACTTCTGAGAGGCAAAGGAGGAACTACCAGGAATATGAACTTAAATTAGTCCTTTCATCTCCTTAGGCTTCAATTTCTTCATTAATAAAAATAAAGGATGTGGACAAGAGCTCTGATATCTCTTCTACTGCTGTTTTTGTGTTTGTGATTTGGGATTTTAGGTCCTTTAATCTCTGAGTTTTAGAGCCACAGATGGAGTTTAATGCTCGTTTTAACTTGAGGGAAAATGAGGATGACAGGGATTATAATGGGTTCAAGGTTCATGTAGCTCATGAAGAAATTCATTATGGTGAATTTCTTTTTACTTGTTTGCTGGGTGCAGTTGAGGGACTGCCAAGATCTGCCTAAATAGATTTTTATTGGAAACGTAATCCCCAAGGGGCTTCTTGGTAGGAGACTTGCAGGGTTCCAGTGCTTCAATGTAAAGTTGTTGCAGTGTGAGCTTCTGTGAGACCACATCTCAGGGGCTTTATGGAGCTCCTGCCAAGTGCATGCGCCCTGAGTCAGGAAGATCCCCTGGAGGAGGGCACGGCACCCACCCCAGTATTCTCGCCTGGAGAATCCTGTGGACAGAGGAGCCTGGTGGGCTACAGTCCATAGGGTTGCAAACAGTCGGACGTGACTGATGTGAGAATGCACACATGCATGCCACATGTTAAGTTCACTGAAGATGAAGACCTGCAAGCCGCGGACTACTTCGGAGGGAGACCAGATCAAAGGATTAAACCAGCTTTTATCCGCTTTTCTCTTTGGGAAGAGCTCAGTGTCACTTAAATGTGTCCATGGAGACCAAAAAGACGCCAAGTCATATATCAGACTGTATTGTTCTTAGACATTAATCTCTTGTCCTGAATAATTGGCCTGGTTAAGAAGCCAATCAGCCTGCACCCTTTCCTAATCTAACTGCACTTAGCGTTGCCTTCAGATTGTCCCATATTCTCAGTGGTTCCTTCCTTACCCCTCAGAAGTATCAGAACTATTATTGCCAGAGCTGATGGCCTGTATACCATATCTACCATCTGGCTGCTTGCAAGGAATGGATAATCCTTTTAAAGTCTTAGTAGTAATAGGTGATCCATTTGGCCCTATTTTCTAACATTAGCTTTTAGATGGCCTGTATCCAATCCACAGGTTTTGAATTTGAAACCTAGAGATGAAGAGTGGTTAGCCACAGGGAGGAGATGACAGTAAAATCATGAAAAATCAAACTGGAAAAATTAATTTTGTTAATTTCCCTAACATAGGAGTCTTCTTTGTACAGAGAAGGAAGCTAATCTGGTAGAGAAAACACAATGCATGGCATCAGGAAGAGAGACTGGCTGAAATCCCAGTACTGCCAGGTGTTGACCAGGTGAAATAGTACCATAGGACCATGTTAACATTTAAAATTTGATTTAACTAATTAAATGTTGGCCATTAACTCTTTTTTTTAAAAATTGCAGTATAGTTGATTTACAGTGTCATATTAGTTTCAGGGGTATAGCACAGTGATTTACTTATATGTGTATGCATATATCAGAGAAGGCATTGGCAACCCACTCCAGTACTCTTGCCTGGGAAATCCCATGGACGGAAGAGCCTGGTGGGCTGCAGTCCATGGGATCACTGAGTCGGGCACGACTGAGTGACTTCACTTTCACTTTTCACTTTCATGCCTTGGAGAAGGAAATGGCAACCCACTCCAGTGTTCTTGCCTGGAGAATCCTAGGGACAGGGGAGCCTGGTGGGCTGCCATCTATGGGGTCCCACAGAGTCAGACACGACTGAAGTGGCTTAGCGCAGCAGCAGCAGTATGCATATATAATATGTATATGTATTCTTTTTCAGATTCTTTTCCCTTGTAGGTTATTACAAAATGCTGAGTACAGTTCCTTGTGCCACACTGTGGGTCTTTGTTGGATATCTGTTTTATATACATGCATGCTCAGTCGCTTTGGTTATGTCCAACTCTTTGCACCCTTATGGATTGTAGCCCACCAGGGGGCTGTCCATGGGGTTCTCCAGGCAAAAATACAGGAGAGAATTGCTGTGCCCTCCTCCAGGGGATCTTCTAAACCCAGGGATCAAACCTGTGTTTCCTGCACTACAGGCAGATTCTTTACCATTGAGCCACTGGGGAAGCTCCATATAGAGTGGTAGATATGTGTTAATCCCAGACTCTTAATTTATCCCTGGCCCCTACACCTTTCCCCTTTGGTAACCATCAATTTATTTTCTAAGTCTGTGAGTGTATTTCTATTTTCTATAAAAGTTCATTTGTATCTTTTTTTTTCAGATTCTTCATATAAGTGATATCATATGATACATCTTTATCTGGCTTACTTCACTTAGTATGATAACCTCTAGGTATATCCATGTTGATACAAATGGCATTATTTCATTCTTTTTTTTTTTTTTTTTACTGAGACAACATATTAAAAAGCAAAGATATCACTTTGCTGACAAAGATCTGTATAGTCAAAGCTATACAGTAGTCATGCATGGATGTGAGAGTTGGACCATAAAGAAGGTTGAGCACCCTAATTTATGTTTTCAAATTGTGGTCCTGGGAGAAGACTCTGGAGAGTCCCTTGGACAGCAAGGAGATCAGACCAGTCAATCTTAAGGAAATCAACCCTGAATATTCGTTGGAAGGACTGATACTGAAGCTGAAGCTCCAATATTTTGGCCTCCTGATGTGAAGAGCTGACTCATTGGAAAAGACATTGATGCTGGGAAAGACTGAGGCAAAAGGACAGGGGGCGGCAGATGATAAGAAGGTTAGATAGCATCACTGACTCAATGGACATGAGTCTGAGCAACTCCGGGAGATAGTGGAGGTCAGAGGACACAGTTGAGTCCTGGTGACCTACCATCCATGGGGTTGCAGAGAGTTGGAGACGACTGAATGACTGAGCAACAGCATCAAGTGTTCCATTGTATATACGTACTACATGTTTATCCATTTCTTTCAATGGACATTTAGGTTGCTTCCATGTTTTGGCTGTTGTAAAACATGGCTGTGAACATTGGGGTGCATGTGTCTTTCTGAATTACAGTTTTCTCCAGGCACATGCCCAGGAGTGACATTGCTGGATCACACGGTAGCTCTGTTTTTAATTTTTGAGGAGACTCCACACTTCTCCCCATAGTGGCTGCACCAATTTACATTCAACAGTGTAGGAGGGTTCCTTTTTCTCCACACCCTCTTCAGCATTTATTATTTGTAGACTTTGTTGACCTTTTGGACCAAGTGCTAACCTTTTTCATTGTTAGTTTTCTTATTCATCCAATGGGGGAATAATCTCCTTCAAAGCTGAGGAAAGGCTTTGTGAGTTGGTTACTAGACGCTGTTCTGCGTCCAGACCTCTCCTGCTCAGGTGGGCCCTGTGTTTGAGGAACTGTGAGATGCTGGGTGGAGTCATGTACACTGTTGCCAGAACAAGCCCTCAGCCCTGTTGTGGTCTTGAAATCTCAGCGACAGCAGCTCTTGTAGATGAAGCAGAGGGTTCTTCCCACAGCCAGGGTTTGGGCTGCTCATTCTGCAAAGACCTGGCAGGAAGAGGAACTCCAACAGATGGGCTGGGGTGGAGTGGGTGGGCACTGGGAGGGCGATGAGACACTGATCCACAGTCATCCCCCTTTGTAAATCTCAGGCACACAAGTGAAATTACTTGTGTCTCTCAATAAATTGAACCTCACTATCATTTTCCTGTTCTCAGCCCTTCTCCTTTTTTTTTTTTATTAAATATAATTTTTACCCTCAGACTCAGGCTTCCCAGTGGTGCTAGTGGTAAACAACCTTCCTGCCAATGCAGGAGACATAAGAAACTCAGGTTCAATCCTGGGTCAGGAAGATTCCTTGGAGGAGAGCATGGCAACCCACTCCAGTATTCTTGCCTGGAAAATTCCATGGACAGAGGAGCCTGGCAGGCTACAGTTGCAAAGAGTTGGACACGAATGAAGTTACTTAGCATGCACACACCCTCATTCCCACTCACTTTTCATTTACTTACTCAAGAAAAGTTTAGAAGTGTCTCTTTTATGATAGGCTTTGTTCTCGGTCTTAAGAGATATCAGGAAAAAAAGAAAAGAAAAACAGGCAAGAGTTCCTGCCCTCACAGAACTCATGTTCTAGTGGTAAATATAGGGGTGGGGGCGACAGCATTTACTACCTTTAAGATGACTGTAAAATTTACTTATCATTACATTTCATTATTATCTAAGGTAAAAAGAGTTGGGCAAGGGGGACCGTGTGTGTGTGTGTGTGTGTGTGTGTGTGTGTGTGTGTATGTGTATGTGTATATGTGTGTAGAGGATTCTGAAGGCTTACAATTCCAGGCAGAAGAACAGCAGTGCAAAGGCTCTGTTGCAGCCTCAGTGCCTGGCATGTATCCAGAGCAGGCAGCCAGTGAGGCTGGGGGAGAGTGAGTAGTGGGACAGCGGTAGAGGATGATGTCGGTGAGGAAAACAGAGAGATAGAGGCAGGGAGGCAGATCACGTGGGGTTTTGTAGGACCGTGTAAGGACTTTAGATTTTACTAGGGGATTTTGAGATTTGGGGGAATCATAAAAATTCTCATTATGTTTCCCCGTTGTTCGCTCAGCATTGTGTTTCTGAGATCCACTCATGCTGCCATATGCACATCGAGTTAGTTGCTTATAACCATTCTACAGCACTCTATACGTTTTACCTAGTCACTCTTCCGACTCTACGCTGCTACACATAATGCAACAGGTGCCTTCGTGTGTGTTCTGTGGTAGGCTGCGTAATCATTTCTGCAGGAGATCTACCCAGGACTGAGTGGACCTGTTGGGTGGTAGGGTGAGCACACACTCAATTTGACTTAAGTGGTGCTGGATTGCCTCCTGGCTGACTGTACCCATCTCTACTTCCTTCAGCGGTACACATCCCTGCCAACCTGTGACAAGATCCAGCTTTCAATTTTTTTTTTTTTTACCAATCTAACAAGTGTAAAGTAACATCTATTGTTTTAATTTGCATTTCTTTGAATACTAATGAATGTGAGCACTTTGTATGCTAGTTAGCTTTCTTTTCTTCCTTTTATAAGTTGCCCATTCATATTCTCAGCCAGTATTTTTATTGGGGTTCTTGCTATTTTTCTTTTTGATTTGCAGGAGGTCCTTGAATATTCTGGATATTACCTATAGTAGTTTTCAAACGTTTATATTTGAAATGGCCTTTGAGGTAATCTAGTCTAACCACCTCATTCTACAGCTGGGGAAACTGAGACCCAAGCGAAGAAGCAGGGTTTCTTCGTAAGCAGCTTCTTAAGATCACACAGGCAGTGGAAAAGCTGAGCCTGAAAGTTAGTACTTCTCCCAGCATATCACTGCAAGGATCCCTTTTAGTGAGGCAGGAATGGCAGCAGGTGGTGGGCAGGAGCTGTTGAGTGCTGCCCCCTGCCGCCAGCATCTGCCTTTCTTTGTAGCGCATAGAGCCACTTACCCTGACAGGAGCACTGAGACCAGTTCGAGATCCAAGAGGCCCTTGCAGTCTATGAGGTTCTGGGTCTAGTGACCATTTTCTCCTCCCCATTCAGTCACTACTTCGGGGCTTTATTTCCTTGTGCTTGACTGATGTTTCTCAAATTTTAGGATGTATAGGATTTACCAAGAGAACATATTATAGGGTAGATTACTGCCTCACCCCTCCTGAGGGTTTAGAAGCACTGAAGGATCCTTAGGTCCCTGTTACAGGTGGTCCATGGGCCTGATTTTGCGAAACAGTGCACAAATTTCACTACCTGATTGATCCTGATTGATCTTCTGTTTCCACACAGCACACTTAGTTACTCAGTCGTGTCCAACTCTTTGTGACCCCATGGACTGTAGTCCGCTAGGCTCCTTTGTCCATGAGATTTCCCGGCAAGAATACTGGAGTGGGTTGCCATTTCTTTCTCCAGGGGATCTTCCCAACCCGGGACTGAACCCAGGTCTCCTGCATTGCAGGCAGATTCTCTACCATCTAAACCAGCATAGAAGCCCACCCTAGAGTTATTTCAGTGTCGTCCAGGCTGCCAAAAAGAATTAAAATCATTCCCTGAACACATCTCTCCTTGTCATACCTCCATGCTTTCACCCTTACCATTCATATGAAATCCCATGATTTTTAAAGATCTAGGCTAAACATGGCTCCCTGTAGAAAGCCCTCTCTGATTTTTCTGGGACTCAGCCTCAGGGGCACATTGTGAATGGAGAAATCTGGCATGGAGTAGGGACATTCCCTTTGCAGGCACGTTGCCCTTTTAAATCACATGGATACCCACATGGATAGAAAAGGGCGCTAAGGAACCTCTTGAGATAGCAACACTCTAGATGAGCTAGTATTTTTTTTAAAAAAACAACCATTTTAATCAAATATAGAAGCACATAGTTTATTTACGGTTGTAGCTCTACAAAATTTATGAAAAACAGCCATCTTCCATGATTTCTCCCATGCTCTCCCCCTCCTCAGACACTTGAAACTCTTTTGACTGATTTTTTTTTATATCTCTAAAGATTATGCTTAGACGGCTTCTATTTCATTTTTCAGTTTTAAGCGCTATTGACTTTCCACTGAAGAGCATAAGGACTTTGCCTTCGGTCTTCCTCCCTCCACCCCACCACGCCTTCACATGTGCCCTCACCCCACCACGCCTTCCCACGTGCCCTGTCCCGCCCCCATGTCTTGTTGCTTGGCCAGTTTTTACATCCGGGTCACCACCATGGTTCCTTCTGTCTCACTGACTGGTGCTACCAGCCTCCTGGCTGTCTAGATCAGAAGTTTGGGTGCCCTCCTTAACTCCTGCCACCCTCTCCGAATCCTCTGCCCACCCATTCTTTCCCTATCTTCCCTGTCCAGTCATTCACAGAGTTCTGTCCACTCCGTCTCTGATATAACTGAAATCATCCACTTCTCTCTGTTTCCACTGTCAAAGCCCTTGCTTCATCACCCCTGGGTCTCCCCTGGAGTTCTGCAGTGTGCTAGACTGTGTGTTCTTGTGCCTCCCTCCAGGCTGTTTCACCTTATACCCAGAGTGAGCTTTCTAAAACACAAATTAGACTATGTGATTCTCATGCTAAAAACTCTTGAGTGGACCTTGGGGTCTCCAGGGGACAGTTCAAATTCCTTATTGTCGTGAGCTAGACGCAAACCTTTGTCTACCATGGGATTTTGCGTTCCTGGCACACAGACTGTATTTGCTTGTCATGAGGTTGGGGCCACAAGAAATGTGAGTTGAAAATGGTCTGGCATTTCCAGGTGTGGGCAGTTAAGAGCTATGTGCCTGTCACACCTCTCCTCTCGAAGAGATGCTGTGCTGTGGACTCCAGGCCTGTGGTCTAGATGCTGGAGCTGAAGGGTGGAGGAGGGCTGCCCTTCCCATACCAGACCTTACAGGAGTGAGAAGGGTCTTTGTTGTGCTAAGCTAAGGAAACTTTGGGTTTTATCTGATACTGCAGCTGTTGCTGCTGCTGCTGCTGCTAAGTCACTTCAGTCGTGTCTGACTCTGTGTGACCCCATAGACGGCAGCCCACCAGGCTCCCCCGTCCCTGGGATTCTCCAGGCAAGAACACTGGAGTGATTTGCCATTTCCTTCTCCAATGCATGAAAGTGAAAAGTGAAAGGGAAGTCGCTCAGTCGTGCCTGACCCTTAGTGATCCCATGGACTGCAGCCCACCAGGCTCCTCCGTCCATGGGATTTTCCAGGCAAAAGTACTGGAGTGGGGTGCCATTGCCTTCTCCGATACTGCAGCAGAACCTACCATAGCCCTGGGTAACAAAAGGTGGCATAGAGACTGCGGAGCCTGGCCTTGCATCTCTCTCCTGTGATCTGTCCTGTCTTCCTCCTCTCCTCTGCTGTCTTCTCTCCTTCTTTGACTCTATATTCTAGCTACAATGATGTGCCAGGTTCTTTCCCACTTCTGGGTTTTGCACACACAGTTCTTGTTACTTAGAATGTCCCCCTCGCCCACACATATATTCTTTGCCACTTTGCACTCAGCCAAGTCTCAGCTTAGATGTCTCTTCCTCAGCGAAGACGTTCAAGACTCCCTGCTACTTACTGTGAGAGGTGCCCTTCCCTTGGGTCCCTTGGCCAGATTAAGAATTAGTCACTCAGTCGTGCCTGACTCTGTGACCCAATGGACTGCAGCCCACCAGGCTCCTCCATCCTCAGTCCATGAGATTTTCCAGGCAAGGATACTGGAGTGGGTTGCCATTTCCTTCTCCAGGGGATCTTCCCAACCCAGGGATCAAACTCGGGTTTCCTGCACTGCAGGTGGATTCTTTACCGCCTGAGCTACCCTGTGCTTACACTTCACTTACCACTCTGGCTGGAAATCACTTGCTTACTTGTGTATCTGCTGAACTAGACTATAAGCTCCCTGAGAGTCCTGATTCTGTCTGTTCTCTCTGGGATCCTCAGGGCCAGTCAGAGTAGATGCTGGGTCCATTTGTGTGTATGTGTCTGTGTCTGTGTAAAGATCCAGGGTCTCTTAGAAGAAGAACTACTGTGCAAATCTGTAATTCAGATTTCTTTTGCCAAGACTTTCCTGGTAGTTTAAATTCTTGAGAGCTAGTGTTGATCAGTGGTTTGGGGAAAACAGTCTATAGTCATACAGAGCTGGTTTGACTTCTTGTCTTACTCCAAAATTTTGAGCTAGTTAAGCCTCAATTTCCTTATCTAAAGGGGATACAAATAATGATAATATCCACATCACAGTGGTTATGTTGACAATTAAATGAGTTAATACATTTAATTTTTAATTAAATGAAACATGCAGAGCAATTCTTGACATATAGAAATGCCCAATAAATGTTAGATATATTGTTGTTTTTAAGAATCTCCTAAATATAAATGTGGTGTCCTTGATTGGATCCTGGAACAGAAAAAGGACACTGGGGAATCCAAATAAGCTCTTAAGTTTAGTTAAGTAGCAGTATTCCAATGCAGTTTCTTGGAAGAGGAGAGTGAAAAAGTTGGCTTAAAACTCAACATTCAGAAAACTAAGATCATGGCATCTGGTCCCATCACTTCATGGGAAATAGGTGGGAAAACAATGGAAACAGTGAGAGACTTTATTTTCTTGGGCTCCAAAATCACTGCAGATGGTGACTGCAGCCATGAAATTAAAAGACACTTGCTCCTTGGAAGAAAAGGTATGACCAATCTAGACAGCATATTAAAAAGCAGAGACATTACTTTGCTGACAAAGGTCCGTCTAGTCAAAGCTATGGTTTTTCCAGTGGTCATGTGTGGATGTGAAAGTTGGACTATAAAGAAAGCTGAATGCCAAAGAATTGATAATATAGAAATGCCCAATAAATGTTAGATATATTGTTGTTTTTAAGAATCTCCTAAATATAAATGTGGTGTCCTTGATTGGATCCTGGAACAGAAAAAGGACACTGGGGAATCCAAATAAGCTCTTAAGTTTAGTTAAGTAGCAGTATTCCAATGTCAGTTTCTTGGAAGAGGAGAGTGAAAAAGTTGGCTTAAAACTCAACATTCAGAAAACTAAGATCATGGCATCTGGTCCCATCACTTCATGGGAAATAGGTGGGAAAACAATGGAAACAGTGAGAGACTTTATTTTCTTGGGCTCCAAAATCACTGCAGATGGTGACTGCAGCCATGAAATTAAAAGACACTTGCTCCTTGGAAGAAAAGGTATGACCAATCTAGACAGCATATTAAAAAGCAGAGACATTACTTTGCTGACAAAGGTCCGTCTAGTCAAAGCTATGGTTTTTCCAGTGGTCATGTGTGGATGTGAAAGTTGGACTATAAAGAAAGCTGAATGCCAAAGAATTGATGCTTTTGAATTGTGGCATTGGAGAAGACTCTTGAGAGTCTCTTGGACTGCAAGGAGATCAAACAAGTCAATCCTACAGGAAACCAGTCCTGAATATTCATTGGAAGGATTGATACTGAAGCTGAAGCTCCAATACTTTGGCAATCTGATGCAAAGGGACAACTCATTGGAAAAGACCCTGATGCTGGGAAAGATTAAGGGCAGGAGGAAAAGGAAGTGACAGAGGATGAGATGGTTGGATGGCATCATTATGCAATGGACATGAGTTTGAGCAAACTCAGAAGTTAGTGAAGGACAGGGAAGCCTTGCATGCTTCAGTTCATGGGGTCGCAAAGAGTCGGACACAACTTAGAAACTGAACAACAACAATTTGGGGGGCATGGCACCAAAAAAATTCAAGGGAATCCCATGAATTTGCAGAGTGAGTGTAGAGGTAAAGGCAAGTCTTGTGGGGGGCTTAGGGACAGGCTGCTCCATGGGTGGGGCTTTGATCTGAGTCTTAATTCGGTCTGGGAAGGGAGAAAGGGAAAGCACGAGTGTTTGGGTTGAGCCACCCCCGACTTCTGCTCTTTTCTGTCTTCTAAGCAGCGCCTAGAGCAGGACCAGGTGGGCGCACACCTGGCTGTTCTGTCGCTTCACAGGGTCAGGAGGCCACAGTGCACAGAGCGTGGGCTTTGGGTCAGGCAGTCTGGGCTCAGCAGCTGTGCAGCTGCTTGTCATCTATCTGAGCTGGTTACTTAGCCTCTTTGGGCATCATGAAAAGAGGTAACAATGGCCAAGCGACCGAGTTGTTATGAGGATTACTCCCCTTAGATGTGTCATGATGCCAGGCACACGGTAAGGCCTCAGGAGTGGCGGCTGCCTCTGTGCCTCTCCCTCACTGTGACAAGGCTGGCACTATGGACCTTTGGTAATGCTGGTAAACATTTCCTGGAAAGGCAGCTTCTCTTAAAGGAAAAAACGTAGACTTTGGAGGCTGTGCTGCTGACCATTTGGGTAAACGTGTCACTGTAAAGTAGGACTGTTGTGAGATTACAAGGTGAAGTGTGAATTCCATTCCTGTTAGTTCTTGTCATTTCATCTTGTGTTTCTCTCCATTTGACTCACATTAATGTTGACTCCTCTGAACCAACTTGTTACTCTTCCAGGACAAATCTTTTCAGTCTTATATTTCTCAGATGCCTACCCCCAGCACTTAATTTAGGGGCTGAGTAGGTGCTCATTAAACACAATATGGCCCATTTTCAGGGTGGGCTTTCTCAATGTTTAGATGCCTACAACAGCTTCACTAAACTTTGTTCTACCCCATCCTTCTGAGCTTGAGAAATCGTGCTTGGGTTGGTTGAGCAGAAGAAGACCAACCTGTGAAAGGACCACCAAACATTTTATTTATTTTACCTTAATAGTACTTTACCATAATAGTAGGCTTTCATTTCTAAGATAGCGCTGAGGAGTGGGAAGCGGAGGGGAAGACGCAAGGCAGGAGCCTGGGAAAGTTGCATCAGACAGCAGCATCAGCCGCTGCAACTAAATCAGCTGAGGGAACCCATCAGGGCCCGAGCCCACCCTGCTATGAAAAATCCGCCGGGTGATTTCCACCCTCTGCTCGTCCTCCGCCTCCTCGTCCTCCGCCTGGTCCTCGCTCGACTTGCGGCACGCGTTCTGGTAGAGCACAGCACACACGCCGGTCAGCCAGGCGGCCACAGTGCCCGCGCAGAAGATGCAGAAGCTGATGAGGAGCAGGAAGACATAGTCCTGGAGATCTAAGTTCGTGATGCACATATACCGCAGCGGGTTCCCCACCTTCGTGATGGGCCATCCTGCCAGCTCTGTGGGCTCCACGCAAGTGGCATTTTGTTCATCTAAGAGGAAACACACAGCAGGCAGAGTGCTAAAACAGAACGCCTAGGCTTGTGAGACCAATGGGACCTGGAGTGACGGTCTGGACGCCGGCCACTCAAAGCGTGGTCTGGGGGCCAGTGGTACCGGCATGACGGGACCCCGTGAGAAATGTGGAATCTCAGGCAGCACATTCAGGGCTCCTTGAATCAGAATCTGCATCTCAACAATATCTCCAGGTGATCTGTGGGCATAGTAAGGTTTGAGACTGCACCTGGACTGCTTTTTGCCCCAGGCCTAGCTGCATTCAGGCACCCCACTCCAGTACTCTTGCCTGGAAAATTCCATGGATGGAGGAACCTGGTAGGTTACAGCCCATGGGATTGCAAAGAGTCGGACATGACTGAGCAACTTCACTTCTAGCTGCATTCACATCACCTCTTGAAAATGACCTTTGCTTTTTAAGGCTCTTCAAGGAATGGGAGATCACAGAAGGAGCTGGGAGTTTAGAGACTTAAGCAAGATGGTCATGGAGGGTTGACACTCCACGGAGCTCCATCAGTGCTTGGCATCTCTTGCTCCTCTTCCTCATCTTAACCCCACCTTCCTCTCCACCTTGTCCCTTTCCCTTCTCCTGTGCCTGAGCCCAGCCAGGGATCACTAAGGCCACCCAAGGTCATCACACCCCACTTAGGAGGGACAGGATTCTCTGGAAATGCCTACTGTGTGTTCTCTACACCCTCAACCTGGAGAAATCAGGAACAAGCTTCAGGGCAAAAAGACAGCCAAGATGGGAAGCAGTTCTGCTTCTGTGATGCTGCTGGCATCACTCATGATGTACATGAGTCTCAGTCCTTTTTAGTGGCTGACTCAGTTGCCTGCATCCTTCTCTGAGCACCTCCCCACACCAAGCATTGTGGACTTCAGTATATAATAGAAGGGAACGTGGCTCATGGAGCCAGACAGACTAGAATTCAAACCCACTGTCACTAATTTTGGAAACTTCAGCAGGATGTCTGATACTGTCTTTGAATCCCATTGCTTCATCCTATAAAGAATAACTGTATCCATGAAATTAAGAGACACTTGCTCCTTGGAAGAAAACTTATGACCAACCTAGACAGCACATTGAAAAGCAGAAACATTACTTTGCCTACANACAGCCTTGACGTACTCCTTTCCCTATTTGGAACCAGTCTGTTCCATGTCCAGTTCTAACTGTTGCTTCCTGACCTGCATACAGATTTCTCAAGAGGCTGGTCAGGTGGTCTGGTATTCCCATCTCTTTCAGAAGTTTCCACAGTTTATTGTGATCCACACAGTCAAAGGCTTTGGCGTGGTCAATAAAGCAGAAATAGTTATTTTTCTGGAACTTTCTTGCTTTTTCAATGATCCAGTGGATGTTGGCAATTTGGTCTCTGGTTCCTCTGGCCTTTTCCAAAACCAACTTGTACATCTGGAAGTTCACGGTCTTGAATATCTGGAAGTTCATGGTTCACATATTGCTGAAGCCTGGCTTGGAGAATTTTGAGCCTTACCTTACTAGCATGTGTGATGAGCACAATTGTGTGGTAGTTTGAGCATTCTTTGGCATTGCCTTTCTTTGGGATTGGAATGAAAACTGACCTTTTCCAGTCCCATGGCCACTGCTGAGTTTCCCAAATTTGCTGGCAAGTTGAGTGCAGCACTTTCACAGCATCATCTTTCAGGATTTGATATAGCTCCACTGGAATTCCATCACCTCCACTAGCTTTGTTCATAGTGATGCTGTCTAAGGCCCACTTGACTTCACATTCCAGGATGTCTGGCTCTAGGTGAGTGATCATACCATCGTGATTATCTTGGTCTTGAAGATCTTTTTTGTACAGTTTTTCTGTGTATTCTTGCCACCTGTTCTTAATATCTTCTGCTTCTGTTAGGTCCATACCATTTCTGTCCTTTATCACATAGTAAGGGATCATATTTATAATCTTTTAAACAAATTAAACAGTTGTTTCACAGGTTCTTGCGAGAATTAAATTACATGACTTATGTGAAGAATCAAATGCACAGCCCCTGAAAAATATTAGTGCCTTCTTTCACACTGTTCATGGTCCTATCTTTTTAAGAAGATATAGAAATCTGCCTCTCTGACAGATTGTGAGTTCTGAGAATGTAGGTAGTTATTTTCTTTGTCTTTATATACTCATCACCTGGCAAAGGACTTGGCCCAGTATTTAATAACTATTCAGGCAATTAATGAATGAATATTTCAATATTATATGATCAATAAATAATTGAACAGGAGAGAAAAGTACCTGATATAAACAGAAAGGCATAAAGTGCATCCTTCTAGTGAACAAGGTAATACAATTATTATCCAGTTTCTTGACAAAGCCTTCTACAGCTAGATTCTGAATCAGAAGATGGCATTTCACAAAACAATGCAGAATATTTTGTAAGTCATTTTAATTTTTCTATTTGACTTTTTCCCTCCCAAAAAAGGCATGTATGATAGTCTATTCATGTTGATTCCATAAATATTTACCAAGTTCATTATATATTCAATAGTAGGGCTTTCCTTATAGAAAAATTGACCAAGATATATTTTTAGTCATACTTCATCTTTCTTCCTTTGAAACCATCTTGCTAGAAATTGAAATGCAGGAAAGATTGTTTTATGAATTGCTACAACTCAACTGCATATACTAAACTTTAATGATGACAAAGAAAAAACTAAAGAGCATTGTTTTCAACTAGATTTGTCTCTTTGTTTATGGCATACCTGTGGGGTGGGGTGGGGGGAGGATTCACATTCTCAGCTGCAGTTGCTGAAACAAAATTCAAAACAAAATAAATCATAGTCTTTAAAGAGCATGGCAATAATGCTGGTGTTTCAGACTGCCCTGAGTATCGAAAATAGGTATAGTAACATAATGAGTAAAGCATTAAGATCAATCCAAGGCTAGTAATCTTCAAAGATTCTAAGACATGCAGACATGGTATCAGTGAAGTCTAACAGAGACTAGAGGGTCAAAAGGGAGCAGAAGTTTAATTTGGATGGAGGATGTGGTTAAAAAGTTGTACTGTGTTAGAATGGTAAATTGGAAAGATAATAACAACATTTAAGTTGCAGAAGTACTAAAATTCTAGAAAATTCTCTAAGAAGAGTAAGGGAAACAGAGAAATGGAGTAAAATTCAATTATCAATACAGAGACTCCAAGTTAATTAGCAGCAAGAATGATTTTGCTAACTCCAAAGTGTTCTTCAGTTTATGAATAATTCACAATGAGTTTGGTACTAAGGAAAGACTGAAAAGGAAGAAAATTGTCAAAGCTTTAGCACAGACTTAATCGAAATATGAAGTCCATAAAGCTTAAAAGATATGGCCAAACTGACATATATAATTAGTGACAAATAGAGCTAAATATGTCTCCAGAGACTCTCTTCAAGAAAAAAATTTATGCTACTAATTTAGACTTGCTATAATTTTGTACTTAGTAAAAGTATATTTGTAAAAAAATAACATTTTAAAAAAGAAAGATAATTTTTATTTTGAAATAATTTTCAACTGCAAAATAGCTACAAAATTAAAACAGATAGCTTTTTTCTTCCCCAAGACATTTGAGAGCAGGTTGCTAGTGTAATGACTCATTTTGACCTAATACTTTAGAGTATAAATTGTACAAATAAGGATCTTACTCTATGTCTAGACAATAAACCATGAAAATAAAAAAATAAGTTTGCTACGTTATTACTATCTAACCCATAGATCTATTGAATCTTTGTTGCTTATAGCTGCAATAATGTTTATAGAAAATTGAGCCAAGCTCATGTGTTGTGTACTCATTTGTTATGCCTCTTTATTTTTCTCCAATCTGAAACTCTTACTCAATCTTTGACATTCATGATTTTGAGATATTTTCACTTGTGGAAATAATTTTTAGAATATATCTCAATTAGGATTTACCTCAACTTTCACTATTAATAGTTTCAGATCATACATTTTTGACACACAATTTCCTAGGTGGTGCTAGTGGTAAAGAACCCGCCTTCCAATGCAGGAGACATAAGAGACGTGGGTTCAGTCCCTGGGTTGGAAAGATCTCAAGGAGAAGGAAATGGCAACCCACTCCAGTATTCTTGCCTGGAGAATCCCATTGAAGTGGAGCCTGGTGGGCTACAGTCCATGGGATCACAAATATTTGGACTTGCATCTTATCAAATCCCATGTGATTTCAATGTTCTCATTTCTTGAGATGTTAACACTGTTCACTTGATTAAATCCACCTCTGCCAAATTTTTTTTTCCTTTGTGAGATTACTACATTTTCTCCACTGCAATTTCATTTTGATGAGAGGTAAATTAAGTCTCTATAAGAATCCTATTTCTTAAATATTTTTTATCTTCTTTAGTTTTTCTTGATTGAATTAACTATTATTATGATGGTTACATAAGAATACTTTTCTAATTCCATTATTATTTCCTACCATTATCTGCAGCCATGAAATTAAAAGACGCTTACTCCTTGGAAGAAAAGTTATGACCAACCTAGATAGTATATTCAAAAGCAGAGACATTACTTTGCCGACTAAGGTCCGTCTAGTCAAGGCTATGGTTTTTCCTGTGGTCATGTATGGATGTGAGAGTTGGACTATGAAGAAGGCTGAGCGCAGAAGAATTGATGCTTTTGAACTGTGGTGTTGGAGAAGACTCTTGAGAGTCCCTTGGACTGCAAGGAGATCCAACCATTCTGAAGGAGATCAACCCTGGGATTTCTTTGGAAGGAATGATGCTAAAACTGAAGCTCCAGTACTTTGGGCACCTTATGCGAAGAGTTGACTCACTGGAAAAGACCCTGATGCTGGGGGGGATTGGGGGCAGGAGGAGGAGGGGACGACCGAGGATGAAATGGCTGGATGGCATCACAGACTCAATGGACGTGAGTCTGAGTGAACTCTGGGAGTTGGTGATGGACAGGGAGGCCTGGCTACTGCGATTCATGGGGTCGCAAAGAGTCGGACACGACTGCGCGACTGAACTGAACTGAACCATTATCTGTTGCATTTTATTAAAAAGAATATCTTTCCAGTCATTCCTTTACATCAGTATCAACTCATGAGTTGCTTTTTAATCAAGGTTACTTACTTGGATACACAAATTTTTTTAGTATTTTTTTTTTCAGTAGGGACCTCTTCAAGATCAATTCTGTGTCCTTCTGACATATTTCCGTATTTTTTTATCTGTCTATTTTTGTTGGGAATGGTATTTATCCCATCACTTCATGGGAAATAGATGGGGAAACAGTAGAAACAGTGTCAGACTTTGTTTTTTTGGGCTCCAAAATCACTGCAGATGGTGACTGCAGCCATGAAATTAAAAGGCGCTTACTCCTTGGAAGAAAAGTTATGACCAACCTAGATAGTATATTCAAAAGCAGAGACATTACTTTGCCGACTAAGGTCCGTCTAGTCAAGGCTATGGTTTTTCCTGTGGTCATGTATGGATGTGAGAGTTGGACTATGAAGAAGGCTGAGCGCAGAAGAATTGATGCTTTTGAACTGTGGTGTTGGAGAAGACTCTTGAGAGTCCCTTGGACTGCAAGGAGATCCAACCATTCTGAAGGAGATCAACCCTGGGATTTCTTTGGAAGGAATGATGCTAAAACTGAAGCTCCAGTACTTTGGGCACCTTATGCGAAGAGTTGACTCACTGGAAAAGACCCTGATGCTGGGGGGGATTGGGGGCAGGAGGAGGAGGGGACGACCGAGGATGAAATGGCTGGATGGCATCACAGACTCAATGGACGTGAGTCTGAGTGAACTCTGGGAGTTGGTGATGGACAGGGAGGCCTGGCTACTGCGATTCATGGGGTCGCAAAGAGTCGGACACGACTGCGCGACTGAACTGAACTGAACCATTATCTGTTGCATTTTATTAAAAAGAATATCTTTCCAGTCATTCCTTTACATCAGTATCAACTCATGAGTTGCTTTTTAATCAAGGTTACTTACTTGGATACACAAATTTTTTTAGTATTTTTTTTTTCAGTAGGGACCTCTTCAAGATCAATTCTGTGTCCTTCTGACATATTTCCGTATTTTTTTATCTGTCTATTTTTGTTGGGAATGGTATTTAGAAATTAACTGAGAAACTGGTAGGTACACATCAGCTTCAGACAGAGCTAGAGAATACATGCATCAACACATACATATACTTCTATATTTATATTTGAATGTTTGTATCAGCAGTTCTAATTCTAATCCAGTATTGCAAGGTTTATCCTAGTGTTCTTTCATTTCATTTCCTATTTGCATCTTCTTTCTCTGACAATGATAAAATTAGTTCTCATTATTCTCAAGATGGAGAAGGCAATGGCACCCCACTCCAGTACTCTTGCCTGGAAAATCCCACGGACAGAAGAGCCCGGTGGGTGCAGTCCTTGGGATTGATAAGAGTCGGACACGACTGAGCGACTTCACTTTCACTTTTCACTTTTATGCACTGGAGAAGGAAATGGCAACCCACTCCAGTGTTCTTGCCTGGAGAATCCCAGGGACGGGGGAGCCTGGTGGGCTGCCGTCTATGGGATCGCACAGAGTTGGACACAACTGAAGCGACTTAGCAGCAGCAGCATTCTAAATATAGTTATTTACTGAATTAATCTCCAGAATATGGAACTAATCTCTAATAGTCATCAATG
Source organism: Aepyceros melampus (assembly GCA_006408695.1). NCBI lineage: Eukaryota > Metazoa > Chordata > Mammalia > Artiodactyla > Bovidae > Aepyceros > Aepyceros melampus. The sequence goes on along the minus strand of SJXQ01005312.1, from coordinate 112,127 downwards.
ACTCCTTACCCCCATTAGCATCTCCACTCCCTTCCTGAGCTCTGACAACTCATGCTGGGCCTTGCCCACCTTTTACCCTTCCTCTTGCCGACTGAATCCAGTAGGCAGGAGGAAGGGTATGCATCCTCAGAAGGACGCATATCTCTATCTATCTCAGCCTCTACCTAATTATTTTTTAAATTATATTATTAGGATGAAAAGATGCATGCTATACTTCTGGTTATCTTTCATAAGGATTGCTATTATCTTCTCTGTAAAAACATGGCCATTTTTCAATGCTGGTTCTTTCCAAGGTGTGATTTCTTAGTTTAACTGCTGATCTGCATTGTTTTCCCCATCTTTCTTAGAGTTTCCAAAGGGGAGCAAGTTACAAACTGATGTTGTTATTCTTCAATTCTGATGACAAATTTACTCAAGAGAGGATATAGCTGCAAAGATCCAGTTAAGACAAGCATAGTAAAACTATTCTTAGAACACTGAGCAGTGCTCTGCACCCAAGCTTTTAAAGAATCCTGCCCATCACATTCACAGAGAATTTCACTAAGAACCACTAAACTCCATGAGCTGTCATATATTCACATGCATACACACTTACATTCAAATACATATACATTTATAGAGAAGCTCCTGCCCACATCCTGTACCTTCCACCATTCTTAGAATATTTTGGCACTTCTAAAAGCCAACACTTCAGAATATCAGTGTAAGCTATTTATTCTCAAGTGGGGTGCTTTTGCCCCCAAAGGAAAAAACAAGTAGTTCTTATGATGTAAAAAAAAAATCACTCTTTTTTATGTATAAAACACAACTATGCTATACACACAAATGCACATACACATACACTCAGGCATACACACACTATAGTAATGATAGTAAAATTTCATGGGAAAAAGTAGTAGGAGAAATGTAAAGTAAAAGGCTCTCAGCAGGGGAATAATGGGAAAGATCTGAGATACTGTGTATGCCTATCACTTTATGGAAAATTCTCTATCAAGGAAATAAAATACCATTTTAGTTGAAAGTTCACCTGTACTCTGTGACCTCCTGGCTCTGCTGCCTTGATGCCTGTGATGGTCTGAAGTGTATCTGAGAGATATATGTCATTTTAATTCTTTCAAAAGTAAGAAACTAACCTTTAGATTTTATAGCTATCAAAGACACAGTCCCTTTGGGTAACCCTACAGCACTGCAACTCTTGAAGGTGTGGTCCTGTGTCAACTATTAGTAATTCCCTAACTAGGGAGAACAAATGCTAGCTAGGTAGTTAATTATTATGCTAGCTATTTACTTATTTTTTGTATGTAAAAGAAGTATGTATTTATTTCATATGTACTTATTTTTTACATTTTTCAGATGTTTATTCATCTAGTTATATACTCATTGGAAAGGGGCTTGATGGGAAATCAAAATTACTCAAATTTAGATAGATTACTCAAATCAAAATACTCAAATCTAGAATCTCAAATTCTCCTAGAAGTTATGGTATGGTAATTAAAAGTTATGTATTAATCTCAACATTTTAATCCTTAATCAGTCCATTACAGAAAGCCTACCAGGTACTGAGCCAGGCTATGAGATTATAGATTTAAATAACACAAAGTTCCAGCTCAGGATTTTTTTCTTTTCTTTTTTTTTTTTAACTATATAACAGCAGATACTATGCAAAGGAAACAAACCATTACTTATCACATATATTAGCTGACCAATATATTCCTGCATGATATATAGATAAATAAAATGAAATTTCATTTCCTTCTTGTCTTTATTGTAATTAATCACATTATGTTACTTTCCTACAATATTATATCTACTATATTAAGGAAATAGAATGAAATTTATAAAGGAAATAATGTGGAATAGAAGCATATACTATATTTTTGTATCCAAATAGCTGTGCCATAATAACTGTGGTCAGAGTATTCACAGAATTTTATAGCTGGCAAGGATGCTGGAGAGTTTATTCACAACAAGAAGTATTTTACTTTTATAAATATTTCCTTATACCACTATAAGAAGCATTTGCTCAAATACCCATCAAACCAGTTTCTGATACTTGAGCCAAAAAAAAAAAAAGATGGAGAGATAGTAGCATTATGTGCTAATTTTAAAAAAGAATGTCATACTAAACCAAGATTAAAGTAATATACAATGTACAGTAATCAAACCGTACATCTAAAGCAACGCTGGGCCAAAAAATAAATATTTTTGTCATTTTTCAGAGTTTAGAAAGTCATGGACATAGGGCTTACAGATCCAACACCTGTTGAAACTTTGGTGACTGAAACAAATTTTTCAAAGCACAATATGAAGCAATGAGAGTCAAAAAAGACTTGAGGCATACAGTTCCTCAAGATAATATGATTTAGAAGATGATTTCACCTCCAGGTTTATTTGTTCTGGGATACAAGAGCAGATAGAGGAACATCTCATAGGCATGATAAGTTTTTTGTTTTGTTTTGTTTTGTTTTTCCTGAGTATATTCTCCTTATCTCTGTGGCTGCTAAAAAAGCTTACACTTTTATTCACTGATTATTAAAAGTTATATTAACTATGCACAAGAAGAATGTTGATCTGTAATTCCATTACATGGAGGACATTGTGAAAGGAAAGTGAGCACTGACATTGCAGGTTGAACGGCATCTGTGAGCAAGTATTACTTTAAGCAGGTCAAGCAGATGGATTTATGCTGGGTAATAGCACTGAGTATTCAAAACAACTTCAAAGCTATAGAAATGGAATAATGTAAATTAGTTTTTTAAAAATTAAAATGAGATTTTAACATTGCACTGAGACTTCTTACCATGATATTTCACTCAGTTTTAGGTAAATATTGTGTCTTTGGAGGCTTCCCTGGTGGCTCAGACAGTAAAGAATCTTCCTACAATGCAGAAGACCCACGTTCAATCCCAGGGTTGGGAGATCCTTTGGAAAAGGGAATAGCTACCTACTCCAGTATTCTTGCCTGAAGAAGTCCGTGGACAGAGGCAGCCTACAGTCTATGGGGTCACAAAGAGTTGGACATGACTGAGTGACAAAAACACACTATTGTGTCTTTGACATTAATGAATTCATATTAAAACTTCTTTAATATTAAAGTATAATTTACATACAACATTATACCAGTTTCAACTGTACAATATAATGATTTGATATCTACATATATTATGAAATGATCACCACAATAAGCCCAGTTAACATCTGCCACCATACGTATTCACAGAATGTTTTTTCCTTGTGACAGGAACTTTTAAGATCCACTCTCTTAGCAACTTTCATATATGCAATATGGTATTAGTAACTATAGTCACCACATTGTATATCACATCTTATATATTCTAAAACTTATTTTAACTGGAAGTTTGTACATTTTGACTTCTTTCACCCATTTTGACTACACTCCCCACCCCCCAACCACATCCCCATCCTGCACGTCTGGCAACCACCGATCTGTCCTCTATATCATATAAGAATTTTCAAATGCTGAAAAATACTGTCCATTTACTTAAAAATCTTTATTAAAAAAGATGGGATGTGAATAAATGGATTAATAGCTCTGTAATAAATTCACAAATAGACAAGTGAGAATACAGTTATAATCACAAAACTTAGTTTCTCTATACTTATACCATATATCACATAACTATAAATCATATATTTATATATAAAGAAAGATAGAGACAGAGAGACTGACAAAACCATTCTAACATTCATAGAACTATGTTGGTTTCTAATATTGGTGATCATCAGAGGGGTAAATTCTGCACATTTTAGAAAGAGAAAGTGTTCCCTTTCATAAAGCAATTCAATGGATATTAGGTTATTTTGAGTTCACATTACAAAGTCTTTGTGAATACTCATCAACATGTAGGTTAAATGAGTACTCGAAATACTACTGTAAATTCAATTTCATAACTCTAATAAATTCAGCCGTATTATAACCAATCTCAGAAACTGGTTCTAGAATTCCAGTAAATATGATTGAGGAGCTTATGTGGAAGAACACAGTTTATGCTTTAAACAATGCAAATGTTGGCTAAAATAATAAAAATTTTTAAAAGTATGTATACATAACCGAATTTGATAACAAGAGAGAAAATGAAGATGAGATTAATAGCCAGTACTTAATCACCTAAGAGTGTCACCAAAGCTCAACAGAAAGGGGGGAAAGTCAGGGCTTTAAGCTATAAACATTTCAGTGGCATTATCTGAATAAACACAAAAGCAATAAGAAAACAAAAAGAGAAAAAACAGCCTCAACCTACCACTTTAGAAAGCAGCAAGAATTTTTGCCATCTTTTATGACTTTAAGTGAAAACCACCACCTCTGAAAAACTGCAGTTTCATGCCAGCATCTTATTGCAGTGTTAAAAATCACAACTAGAAGACAAAGAAATTAGTATAAACACCGATCCATATCTATAAGGCTCTGGCAATGCTAGAGTACATCCCATAGTTTAGAGCACACAACAATCCATGGACGGCAACACCTAGACAGGTTAAACTCAGCATCAAAGACCTTAAACATGGCAGAGAAATGAACTGTCACAGAAAGTGAAGTATGAAAAATTTTGAGTAACTTGGCCCACAAAAGCTAAATATTAGAAAAAAAAATCTGAAAGGACTTCAAAATAAGTAGCTTATTATGTTCAACGAGAAGGAAAAATGAAGGCAGATTTGAAAATGAACCAGGTAGGAATTAAAGAAATGAAAACTATAACCACTGAAGTTAACCATAAAAATAAAATGTTAGGGTATTATTTGAATTAATGACTAGCCATAGGTGTATAAAATATTACTGAACTGTAAAATCACTTTGAGCCCCCTCAGAGAAAACAATGAATCACACAAGATAATATAGACATGGAAGACAAGAGAATATTATAATAAGGGAGGGAATAAAAAGGATGGAGCAAATAAAAGTTTCCAGTGATCAAAGGTTATAATTTTAATAAGATGGCAGTGATGATTTCTTCAAAAAAATAGATCAAAGTATGATTTTAAAGTAATTCTAATTGAATTCAAGGAAAAGCAAAATGGCTTCTGTCTTATTCTAATGTTTTTAATTGAGTTTACCTTTTAAATCAGTACCGTTCAGTCCAGTCACTCAGTCATGCCTGACTCTTTGCGACCCCATGGACTGCAGCACATCAGGCCTCCCTGTCCATCACTAACTCCTAGAGCTTTTTCAAACTTATATCCATTGTGTCGGTGATGCCATTCAACCATCTCTTCCTCTGTTGTTCCCTTCTCCTGTCTTCAATCTATCCCAGCACCAGGGTCTTTTCCAGTGAGTTAGTTCTTCACATCAGGTGGCCAAAATATTGCAGTTTCAGCAACAGCATCAGTCCTTAGAAAGGATATTCAGGACTGATTTCCTTTAGGATATACTGGTTGGATCTCCTTGCTGTCTAAGGGACTCTCAAGAGTCTTCTCCAACATCATAGTTCAAAAGAATCAATTCTGCTGTGCTCAGCTTTCTTTGTAGTCCAACTCTCACATCCAAACATGACTCCTGGAAAAACCATAGCTTTGACTACATGGGTCTTTGTTGGCAAAGGAATATCTCTTCTTTTTAATATGCATCTAGGTTGGTCATAGCTTTTCTTCCAAGGAGCAAGTGTCTTTTAATTTCATGGGTGCAGTAACAACCTGCAGTGATTTTGGAGCCCAAAAAAATAAAGTCTCTCATTTTTGACTGTTACCCATCTATTTGCCATGAAGTGATGGGACCAGATGCCATGATCTTAGTTTTTGGATTGTTCAGTTTTAAGCCAACTTTTTCACTCTCCTCTTCCACTTTCATTAAGAGGCTCTTTAGTTCTTTCCTTTCTGCCAGAGCAGGTGTGGGTCGGTGGTGGGCTACGCAGGGTTGAGGACACTGAGTGTGGCAGTTCATGCACAGGACCTTTTGAAGGAGGTCGCCATTATCTTCATAACCTCCACATAGTTTGGTCTCAGGTCAAACAACTGGGAAATAAAACAGCCCCGTCCATCAATAGAAAATTGGATTAAAGATTTACTGAGCTTGTCAGACTATTTTTTTGGGCTCCAAAATCACTGCAGATGGTGATTGTGGCCATGAAATTAAAAGATGCTTACTCCTTGGAAGGAAAGTTATGACCAACCTAGATAGTATATTCAAAAGCAGAGACGTTACTTTGCCAACAAAGGTCTGTCTAGTCAAGGCTATGGTTTTCCAGTAGTCATGTATGGATGTGAAACTTGGACTGTGAAGAAGGCTGAGAGCCAAAGAATTGATGCTTTTGAACTGTGGTGTTGGAGAAGACTCTTGAGAGTCCCTTGACTGCAAGGAGATCCAACCAGTCCATTCTAAAGGAGATCAGTCCTGGGTGTTCTTTGGAAGGAATGATGCTGAAGCTGAAACTCCAATACTTTGGCCAACTCATGGGAAGAGTTGACTCATTGGAAAAGACTCTGATGCTGGGAGGGACTGGGGGCAGGAGGAGAAGGGGATGACAGAGGATGAGATGGCTGGATAGCATTACCGACTCGATGGACATGAGTTTGAGTGAACTCCAGGGATTGGTGATGAACATGGAGGCCTGGCGTGCTGCAATTCATGGGGTCCCAAAGAGTCGGACATGACTGAGTGACTGAACTGAACTGAACTGAACTAAGCTTGGCCCCAACCATCAGAACAAGACCCAGTTTTCTCATTTTTCTCTCCCATCAGGAAGCTTCCATAAGCATCTTATCTTTATTCATCAGAGGGCAGACAGAATGAAAACCACAATCACAGAAAACTAATCAAACTGATTACATGGATAAAAATCTTCTAACCAATGAAATTATGAGCCATGCCATGTAGGGCCACCCAAGACGGATGGGTCCTGGTGGAGAGTTCTAACAAAATGTGGTCCACTGAGAAAGGAATGGCTAATCTTCAGTATTCTTGTCTTGAGAACCCGATGAACAGTATGAAAAGGCAAAAAAATATGCCTTTACATAAAAAGTTATTAAAATAATATCTATTATTTTAAGCAAGAAAAGACTGTGTTAGTTCCTCAGTTGTGTCTGACTCTTTGAGACCCCACGGACTGTAGCCCACCAGGCTTCTCTATCCATGGAATTCTCCAGACAAGAATACTGGAGTGGATTTCCATTCCCTTCTCCAGAGGAACTTCCCAACCCAGAGATTGAACCCTGGTCTCCTGCCTCAGAGATAGATTCTTTACCGGTTGAACTACAGGGAAGTCTAAAGATCTTGGTACATGCCAAATATATCAACAAAACTTTACATTTAATATCTTCTCCAGTCCAGGTAACACCTACATGAGATAGGTACTATTTTGTCTCTCTTTACTACCAAGGAAACTGAGGTTTAGAAGAGGCTAATTAACTTGCAGTAGTTTTAGAAAATTCACGAGTAGAATCTAGATACTAACTGTGGTTATTTGGCTCCAGTCCATGCTCTTAACAAACGTCCTATACTACACATTCTCAAGCAAAAGATTTTGAAGCATGGCAAAAAGTATTCTTGGCTAAAATTCTACTTTTCTTAAACTGTTCTCCTCACCCTTCCCCCTGGCACACAGTTATATTAAAATGGAGAACAAACAAGGACTTATGATATAGTACATGGAACTCTACTCAATGTTATGTGGAAGCCTGGATGGGAGGCAAGTTTGGGGAAGAATTGATACGTGTATATCTTTAATTCAATTTTCTGTTGATGGGCGGGGCTTTGTTCCCTCTCTGTTATTTGACCTGAGGCCAAACTATGGTGGAGACAATAGGACCTTTTGAAGGTGATGGGTCCTTCAAAAAGTCCCATGCATTCACTGCTATATGCAGTACCCCTAAACCTGTAGCAGGTCACTGCCAACTCACACCTCTGCTGGAGGCTCCTGGACACTCATGGGCAAGTCTGGGTCAGTCTCCTCTGGGTCACTGCTCCTTTCTTCTGGGTCCTGGTGCATAGTGCATACAAGGTTTTTTTGTGCACCCTCCAAGAGTTTATTTCCCAGTCCTGGGTAAGTTCTGGCAGCTCTGTGGTGGGGTCAATGATCACCTCCTCCAAGAGGATTTATGCCATACCCAGGTCTACTGCACTCAAAGCCCCTGCCCCTGCAGCAGTCCACTGCTGACCAACACCTCCACAGGAGACACTCAAACACAGTTCTGTCTCAGTCTCCATGGGATCTCTGGGTCCTGGTGCACACAAGGTTTGTTTGAGCCCTCTGAGAGTCTCTGGTGAGTATGGTTTGAGTCTAAACATGATTTTTCCCCTCCTATCATCTTGTTGGGGCTTCTCCTTTGCCCTTGGATGTGGGGGATCTCCTCAAAGTCACTCCAGAACCATACAAAGGAGGAAAAGAAAGATATACCCATTTGAATGCAGAGCTCCAAAGAATAGTAAGGAGAGATAAGAAAGCATTCCTCAGTGATCAATGCAAAGAAATAGAGCAACAAAATAGAATGGGAAATACTAGAGATTTCTTCAAGAAAATTAGATATACCAAGGGAACATTTCATGCAAAGATGGGCACAATAAAAGACAGAAATGGTATGGAACTAAAAGAACAGATGATATTAAGAAGAGGTGGCAAGAGTACACACATAAGGACTATACAAAAAAGATCTTCATGACTCAGAAAATCATGATAGTGTGGCCAGAGCCAGACATCCTGGAATGTGAAGTCAAGTGGGCCTTACAAAGCACCACTATGAACAAAAGTAGTGGAGCTGATGGAATTCCAGTTGAGCTATTTCATTTCCTGAAAGATGATGCTGTGAAAGTACTGCACTCCATATGTCAGCAAATTTTGAAAACTCAGCAGTGGCCAAGAGACTGAAAAAGGTGAGTTTTCATTCCAATCCCAAAGAAAGGCAATGCCAAAGAATGCTCAAACTACCACACAATTGTACTCATTTCACATGCTAGCAAAGTAATGTTTAAAATTCTCCAGCCAGGCTTCAACAGTACATGAACCGTGGACTTCCATATTTTCAAGCTGGATTTAGAAAAGGTGGAGGAACCAGAGATCAAATTGCCAACATCCACTGAATCATCAAAAAAGTGAGAGAGTTCCAGAAAAACATCTACTTTTGCTTTATTTACTGTGTCAAAGACTGTGTGGGTCACTCATTCCAATCCCAAAGAAAGGCAATGCCAAAGAATGCTCAAACTACCACACAATTGTACTCATTTCACATGCTAGCAAAGTAATGCTTAAAATTCTCCATGCCAGGCTTCAACAGTACATGAACCGTGGAATTCCATATTTTCAAGCTGGATTTAGAAAAGGTGGAGGAATCAGAGATCAAATTGCCAACATCCACTGAATCATCAAAAAAGTGAGAGAGTTCCAGAAACATCTACTTTTGCTTTATTTACTGTGTCAAAGAATGTGTGGGTCACAACAAACTGTAGAAAATTCTTCAGGAGATGGGAATGAATACTAGACCACCTGAAAAGCCTCCTGAGAAATCTGTATGCAGGTCAAGAAGCAACAGTTAGAACTGGAAATGGAACAACAGACTGGTTACAAGCTGCGAAAGGAATAGGTCAAGGCTGTATATTGTCACCCTGCTTATTTAACTTATATGCAGAGTACACCATGGGAAATGCTGGACTGGATGAAGCACAAGCTGGAATCAAGATTTCCAGGAGAACTATCAATAACCTCAGATGTGCAGATAACACAAGCCTTATGGCAGAAAGTGAAGAATTAAAGAGCCTCTTGATTAAAGTGAAAGAGGAGAGTGAAAAAGTTGGCTTAAAATTCAACATTCAGAAAACTAAGATCATGGCATCCGGTCCCATCATTTCATAGCAAGTAGATGGGGAAACAATGAGACTTTATTTTGGGGGGCTCCAAAATAACTGCAGGTGGTGACTGCAGCCATGAAATTAAAAGACGCTTGCTCCTTGGAAGAAAATTTATGACCAATCTAGATAGCATATTAAAAAGCAGAGACATTATTTGCCTACAAAGTTCTGTCTAGTCAAAGCTTTTGTTTTTTCAGTAGTCATGTATGGATGTGAGAGTTGGACTATAAAGAAACCTGAGCACTGAAGAATTGATGCTTTTGAACTGTGGTGTTGGAAAAGATTCTTGAGAGTCCCTTGGATGGCAAGGATATCCGGACAGTCCTTGCTAAAGGAAATCAGTCCTGAATATTCAATGGAAGGACTGATGCTGAAGTTGAAACTCCAATACTTTGGCCACCTAATGCGAAGAAGTGACTCATTTTAAAAGACCCTGATGCTGGGAAAGATTGAAGGTGGAAGGAGAAGAGGACAACAGAGGATGAGATGGTTGGATGGCATCACTGACTCAATGGATATGAGTTTGAGTAAGCTCCGGGAGTTGGTCATGGACAGCGAAGTCTGGCATACTGCAATCCATGGAGTCACAATGAGTCGGACTGAGCCTGAGTGACTGAACTGAACTGAAATGTATGGTTGAATCCCTTCATTATTCACCTGAAACTATCACAGCATTTTCAATTGGCTATACCTCAATACAAACAAAAAGTTTAAAAAAAGTAATGAAATAAAACTACTTTTGACAAAACTTTAAATATCAGTTTCTTTAGAATACAGATACTGTACTTCTGCTCTTGTTTTAATGTGTCTTGCTTAACAGATGTCTCAGTCTCTATTAGTGGCTTTCACTATGCCTCAAAGTCAAAAAGCCCCTTTAAATTTATCTGATAACCTTTTCAACTGAAGAGATAAATGTTATTTACTGTTTCAGTTGTTTTGTGACAAATCTAAAATGCTCTTAAGTTCTCTTATAAAACTCTCTGCATTACATCTTCTGTTGGTACCCAAAATGTGTTTGACTTTCTTCAATTTTCAATTTTTATATTATTTGCCTTCTCAAAGGAAAAATAAATAAGGAGTGTAATGGATTTTAAACCATAAGTAAAATAACTATCTATTGGTCCAACTAATATAAAAAATTAAATTAATGAATAAATGTGCAAGGTGGGATAGTGCTTCATTACAGTAGAATTCCAAATCACCATTAGGCAACCAGCACAGTACTAATACCTGCAGGCAAGAATAATCAATAAATGGTGAATTGGAAGATTAAAGTATAAGAAACAGGATATTTTTCAATTTTTATATTATTTGCCTTCTCAAAGGAAAAATAAATAAGGAGTGTAATGGATTTTAAACCATAAGTAAAATAACTATCTATTGGTCCAACTAATATAAAAAATTAAATTAATGAATAAATGTGCAAGGTGGGATAGTGCTTCATTACAGTAGAATTCCAAATCACCATTAGGCAACCAGCACAGTACTAATACCTGCAGGCAAGAATAATCAATAAATGGTGAATTGGAAGATTAAAGTATAAGAAACAGGATATTTACATGGTCTTAAGCCTTGTCTAACTCAATGAAACTAAGCCATGCCTGCGGGGCAACCCAAGACAGGCGGGTCATGGTGGAGAGGTCTGAAAGAATGTGGTCCACTGGAGAAGTGAATGGCAAACCACTTCAGTATTCTTGCCTTGAGAACCCCATTAACAGTATGAAAAGGCAAAATTATAGGATACCAAAAGAGGAACTTCCCAGGTCAGTAGGGGCCCAACATGCTATGGAGATCGGTAGAGAAATAATTCCAGAAAGAATGAAGGGATGGAGCCAAAGCAAAAACAACACCCAGCTGTGGATCTGACTGGTGATAGTCACAAGGTCCGATGCTGTAAAGAGCAATATTGCATAGGAACCTGGAATGTCAGGTCCATGAATCAAGGCAAATTGGAAGTGGTCAAACAAGAGATGGCAAGGGTGAATGTTGACATTCTAGGAATCAGCAAACTAAAATGGACTGAAATGGGTGAATTTAAATCAGATGACCATTATATCTTCTACTGCGGGCAGGAATTCCTCAGAAGAAACGGAGTCGTCATCATGGTCAACAAAAGAGTCTGAAATGCAGTACTTGGATGCAATCTCAAAAACGACAGAATGATCTCTGTTCGTCTCCAAGGCAAACCATTCAATATCACA